>JAODLC010000052.1:5667516-5677949 GCA_026781145.1 Hippopotamyrus pictus | reverse complement strand
GTCCTATTCCCTGTCTATTGTACCCCATTCCCTGTCTATCCTGCCCTATTCCCTGTCTATTGTACCCCATTCCCTGTCTATCCTGTCCTATTCCCTGTCTATTGTACCCCATTCCCTGTCTATCCTGCCCTATTCCCTGTCTATTGTACCCCATTCCCTGTATATCCTGTCCTATTCCCTGTCTATAATACCCCATTCCCTGTCTATCCTGCCCAACCCACTGCCCTATTTTCTGGCTTCTTCAGCCCAATCCCATCTACAGCTCTATTTACTGTCCTATCCTCTAGAGGTGGTAGACATTGGGATAATTTTACCACTATCCAATACAAAAAAAACACAGATATCTGACAGGTTCTGCTGCACATGCAAAATCTTTAATAGGTTCATAATTATGCCTTCCTGACATACCTGGAAAATGTCAAGAAATAAGTATAAATTACAGGATCTTTTCAGGTGACTCTCACTGTGCAGTGGAGTGTCTGTTAATAGCACAGTCCTGTTGAAGCTTCTTACAGCTACACACTCTCCAGTACAGGGGTACATCTGGTCTAATGTGATAAATCACACCTCACCTTGTTATCAAGGGCATGGGAGCTGGTGGACAGCGGGCTTATGTACCCCCCAATATTTAATTTGTCTTCCTTTGTCCCCTTATAAATATATCTTTGTTACCCCCTCGCCCCAACATGAAGTCCTCTCCTACAGGTCAGGTTAGGTTGAGGGACATGCACTGCATGGTTCCACACATTGTGGCACCCACCACACGACAAAACACCTGGGGATCCTGGTTGGTGACCCCCCAGGCCGACACGTGGTCCAGTTCAACAGAAAGCCAAGCTAGCGGTACCCAAAGATTCTCCAAAGAGACACAGTACCGAAGGAGTCCAGTCCTCATCTCAGCTCACTGGAGTCCATGTGTCACAGTCATACAGCAAGACAGGGAGCACCAGGACTCTAAAGACTTGGACCTCCGTTCTATTGCTAAGCTATCGAGATCGCCACACACCCCTTTCCAGCCACCTCATGACCCCCCCCCCCCCCATGCTCTCCCAATCCGTCTGCTGATTTCATAGGAAGAGTCACCAGAGACATGAATGTTGCTGCTTAGGTAAGTGAATCTCTCGACAAGTTGACATTCCCGCCAGACAGACACGCTACTGCTGGCTGTGCCCAAGAGGTCATTAAAGGCCGGGATCCTGGTTTTTATCCAGGACACTCGCAAGCCCAGACACTTAGACTCCTCGCTCAGTCTCCGGAGAGCCCTGATCAGAGCCTCCGTTGACGCCGCGAAGATCACATCGGCCATTTCTCTCCTACGCCATTGCCAATATTAGTCAGCACAAAGTCATCTGGCACGTTGACAACATGACAAAAAAATTAAGTTTAAATAGAAGTTGATGTAATCAAATAAGCTCACGTGATTGTAATGAGTTCAAAGTTAAAGTGACACAGTGGGTGCGCAGCTAGTGACGTAGCTATTGTCCAAAGCGACTGACAAGTGAGACAAATAGCATTTAATAACAAACGAACATGCATAACTGCGGCTAGGCTCAGCTTTCAATTTCAGTCCGCCGAGTCGAAATTGCAATTGATTGGCAAGACCAGCATTGCAATTATCTGCAGCATTGCATCGCGTTTTAAGTGCTTCGCCAGGCTAACGGAAGGCATTCTGCGCGGTTGTAGCAGTCGTTTGTTTTGGTTAGTTATTTGAATGCAGCTCTTTACTGTCAACGTTAAGTGAATCGATGGTGTTGTAAGGTTGTAATTGTGTTGTGCTCCGTGCTGGCACTTCGCAGAAGTGATATGTTGGTACCCTATAGGCAAGCAAAATAATAGGTTATGTGTGCGTCAGAACCGTGTGCTAACACATATAGGGTAAGCCAGATGCGGTTTCTTATCTCCGCCCTCCCCAAGCACAAACATCCAGCTTAACCTATGGGTTTGCTCTTGCATTCCATAAGGGAAACTGGTGACTCTCGGTTCCCATAGCGTGTGAGTGTATATGCCTGGGGATAGACTGGTATCCTGCCCAGGATGCCCCCTTCAGTCTCCAGGTGTTTTCTGGATAAGCGCCAGGCGATGAACTACGCTGCGTGCGCGTTTTTATGATGGATTGATATTCAATATCTCATAACCCATAACGGAGTAATGAAATCCGCATTCTATCGGATCGGTGTTAGGATATTTTTTATTTAAAATCATGCTTTCAAAATCGCTTGACTTGACATTTATCTTAGAATATGGCTAGCAAACGTTTTCACCTAAAAACATTATCATTGACAAAAAACCGTCAGGTGCAGTGACAGAAATCCAATGAGCCCGATTGTACACACTATCAACACCACGATAATAAGGCAGGAATTCACGCACACTTTCGAATCGCACCTGCTCAAGTGCAGTCGATATCGTTTTAAAATGCCAGAGGTTTTTTTTCGAGAGAGAAAACTTTCATTATTCGCGGAGTCTCGTTTCATGCAACTCCTTTCAGAAGCGCTCGGTGGCCGTTTCACTGCGAGGGGCTCTATTCTATACTGAAGTTAATTAAAACTAAATGTATCCTTTGCGTGCCAGACAAAGGCAACCCACAGTGAACTGACCAGAGGAGGCTTAAAGAATTACTAGCTGCTGAATATCCATCAATTATAATGACCGTGGTTGGGCAAGAGGACGTTTAGAGAGGGGAGAGTGAAACAATAACGATTAATTACCAAGTCAGATCTGAGCCTTTTCGTTTCCAAGATTAAAGACAATCATACTCACAAATGCAAGTCCTGGCGACAGAACGTTAGTAACGACGAAAGGAGACCGTCCGCATAAATCAAAGATGATCATTTTTAATAATCTGCTGGGTTCAACAATGAGAAAGAATCATAGCAACTAACTTTACATGCGCTGCCATTTGACGCTTATTTTTATCCGGGCCGGATGCGACCTTCATAAAGTAAATTTAAATATTGTTATCTACGAAAAAATTCTACAGGCAACCAATAACGATCATCTTATATTATTCAGTATTGACATATATGTCTATCTTTTATTAATTTATGACGGTTTAAAATAAAACTGACTAGAGTGTAATCTACACGTCATTTGTTGAACCTCTTCAGTTTGCTTGGACGATTTAAAAAATTTTCAAAATCAATGTTATTGGCTGTTGAGCACCAAACCTAATCATTTCTTACTTTTCCTTCAGCTAGTCTTGATTCTCTTCTCCTCCTTTATTGTCAACAGGTTTTCCGTCTTGCATAAAAATGGACATTATATGAGAAGTGGCTTTCCATACAAGTTGCAAAAAGCGCTTTGCAGCAATTACTGAATAATTATAGGGAATTATAAGCAATTACACCTTTTAAGTGTATAATTAAATCACATTTCTGTTGTTCATATGGGTTTTTTTGCCATTGTAATGTGGTCCCGTTCCTTCATGACAAACTCCACCCAACACGTTTTGACAAGATATGAGGTTTTAATAACAGTTGCTGATAAATTGCTTAGAATTATAAACTTATTAGATATAGGCCTATATAATACAATGGCAAGCACAAATATTTGCGTTTTGGTTTTCAGTTTGATTTTAAGGATAATCCCAAATCTCAGTCAAACATGGAACATTAGATAACTCGCTTTGAATGTCTGCATACTAATTTAATGAATATAAAAGCTGCGCGCGCGCGCACACACACACACACACACACACACACATTATATATAGAGAGTTAAGCTAGAGATACGTGACATAGATTTATTATATATTGCTATACTTATATGGTGGCCTGTCAAAAAAAAAACCCTCCTTTTTCGTGGTTTCACTGTCAGAGTAGCCTAGTTATTGTGCTTTGCCTTTATATGGCAATATGATTAAAACATGTTTCGGGAAATACGGGCAACACGATCAAGCTTTTTACGAAGCAGTTGTCTATAAACGCTAATAGTGATGGAGCGAAGGGTTGCAGGTTAACAGGAAGGTGTAATATGTCCGCCAAGCAGAGGCAGACCGAGAGACTGCAGTATGCGCTGCAGGTCGGAGCCAGAGGCGCAGCAGAAAGCCTGAATGTATTACCTTAATGGTCTATCTTCAAAGCATCTAGAGAGAGCACGAGTGCCCTTTTATTTCCTTTGTTTAGTTATTAGCTTTTTCTATATTCATTTATTCTTATATTTCAAAACGTGGCTTTCTGGAAAGGTTTATCTTCTAGTCAGGCGAGGACCACTTGTTCGATAAATAAAGCGAGTGGTTTCTGAAAGGCCCCCGAGCTTTTGAAGTCCAGGTTCGTGAGTGTCCGGAAGCGATGGGGTCGAGCAGACCCCTAGGAAGGAACCGCGGGGGACGCTAATCCGACAAGGGGCACGGCGCGGTCACACATGGCCATCAACGTCGGCCCGCGGATGTGAGGGTTACAACTTCGACGAAACTCCTCATTTCCATTTTCTGACTCAGATCTGTCCCTTAATACTTAATGCTTCAGTTCTGTATTCAACATATGCTTCCCAGAGGACCTCTTACCTTTCTGGGGAGTGAAAAAATAATGCATACCTTCCTAGTCTATAGCAGACTACAGTCTGAATTGGAACCTCTGTGGTCTATGGCAAATTCAGAAGGCTACAGCAAGGACTGTTTTTAAGTGTAGGGCAGACTTCAGAATCCTTCTGTATCTGTCTACGTCAGGCTGCTTTTACTACCAGTCTCCATGCAACAGGAATCCTGCCCTTTAGACTTTGTTTGCGCAGCAACAATTATAGAACGCACACAAATTACAGTCCTAACACTCTTCCATTAGACATCGAGTTGAGTTTAGGATTGACGTTCAAAGAATCCATATCTTCCCATTCACAATGCACTGAAAGACCTGAAGTCATTAGTCTGTACACTTGCAGTTCCGGAACGAATTATAAATCAATTTATAAAATAATTTTATTTAAATCAATGCTGGGGAAAACCCTTGGGTGATAGGGTCTGTAAATGGTGGGATGGCCTGGAAGCATCCGTAAGGTGTTTTGCGTACGCTGTCAGCATTTAAATCGAGATGAAGAGCCGCTATCAGTCCGGAGCCAGATGGCGAATCGCCGGCTGATCTATCACAGGCGCGCGCAGAAACCCACTTCGCTGCAGCTAACTGCAGTCACGCAGTAGCCGCGCGCTCCGCCTCGTGCGTGGTTGGCATTCCTAGCAAGGGCAGGGGGGGCAGAGACTTTTTTTTTTTTTTTTAAGTCCTAGGTCACCTTTGGGGATTTTCTTTACCTTCCTCCCTTCTGGTTTTCTAATACTGACTTTTGAAATCGCGTAACGATGTCTAATAATTAAGACAATGTCTTGGCTTATTCTACCGGTTTATTAAAATGGCCCTCTGCATCTGGTTTTTGGTGATTTTTGGAGCAACAGTGTTGGGGAAGGGAGCATAAACAAATAGATATAGAAGAAGAGCCTTCTGTTTCCATACTGAATTTTTTTTTTTCTTAAATATCGCCAAGAACCAACATTTTCAGAGCTTTGGAAAATATCCATCCATGCATACCTGATCCGTGACCACTAATTCAGGCTGTGCGCGTCATGCAAAACCATTATCTGCCTTGCTATCTACCAAAACTGCAATGTATTTAACAAGGCTGACTTATTAATTAAACATTGTCACCATCCATTTTGTTCCCTGTCAGTTTGCCCTTCCCAAATGTGCAAAACAAGCAAACAAACAACTTCAATAATTCAAACCTTCAATACATTTCCCATGGAATTCAGGTCTGTTCAAAGAGTAGCTTCGTTACTTTATATTCTACATCCCCGCACGTGCCCCACTCCCGCACGTGAAGCGCACCTCGGCACACGAGGCCATCAAGAAGGTTTCAGAAATGATATAATTCCCTTACTTCTTCCACGCATCAGTGCAGTTAGGCACGATTCCTTAATCGCATCATGAAGCACGCCGTCTTAACGTCCCTCAGTGGTTGCTGTATTATCACAGACGGGAGTGACAAATACATCTCCTTGATCAGACGCGCAAGGTAAGATTCTGCAATCACTGCCAGCAAAGGAAATTAAACACGTATTGATTTCCCATACACTGCTGACACGATATTTTTATTACACTAATTGTCCAGCTTTCAGTAATTCAAATTTATTGATATTTCTGCCTGCTGAAGCAGGATAACCCCCCCCCCCCCCCCCCCCCCCCACACACACACACACACACACACACACAACTTCCTAGAGAAACAGACACACCGGAACGGCCAACAGTTCCACTTTCTAGCTGTGCAAATGTGTACGCTGCACGAACTGTGGATAGTTAACTCTTATCGCCGAGGAACTTTGGGAAGGAAACAAATAATCCAGCAGTATTACTGGAAAAAGCGAGAGAAAACTGATTAACGTGACTCTGTTCTGGATGGCGACCAGGCAGATGGGAACGGGTGACTACACATCAAACGGCTGCTACAAGCAGCAAGTGCGCATTCAGAACACATTTGCGCTTCTAACGTCTTTTTGGCTGAGAAGTCATTTCCTAAGGTTCCCACTTCAGCGCACTTATCATTTAGTCATGTCCTTATTCCTCTAGCGGTGACCCTTTTCATTTTCTGCTTTATTCTCTGCTATCGCCATTAAGCAGCTCACCCAACCTCGGGGCAGGCTGATGTAAGCTGGACATCCCTCACAGGAGACGGTCCAAGGCCGACAGAGACCACCGTTACTATATTCGTGCTCATATATTTGCAACCTCGGGACTCTTAAGTACACGGCAGAAGTGGCAAAGTGCATTTAAAGGACACGAAATGAGCCTCACCGGGAGCCTACCGATTGCTTTTTTATAATGAGGCGAACTGTAACAGCGTGTGATATGTGGCGCCCTCTTCAGGCTCACACCTGCACCAAAAGCGATTTTATGGATAATTTAACGGTTATAGGAGTAATTGATTTATATCGCACGTGGGAGAAATTAAATGATAGTGACTGGATTAAGAACAGTTTAACGCATGTGACCTAACGACATTTCACATTACAGCGGCAAATATGGAATTAACTTTGTTTACAGAGTTAATTCCGAAAATAAGGAAAATCCCAGAAACTGTGGACGAATCGTGGCACGCGTTTCAAAAGTACAGATTCAACCTAAATTTAAGTTTTATAAAGGCACCTGAGCAGGACCCGTTTGTACTGCGTTCCTAATCAAACAAAGCCCTCTAGTGGCAGATATTAAACAATACACATAAGACTTCTAGAGAAGTTTACGTACTTACTATACTCAACCTCTAAATGAACAGAAATGTCTGAAAGTAAAGATACCCACCTCACCAGGAATAACAGCTAACAAAACATCGTTAGTAGGAATAATGCTATTATTCGTTGTGTCTCATTTGGTGCAACTGGAAAATTGTCAAGTATTCATACCACCGAACACAGTATTTGGTAAAATAAAAAGTTAAAACAGCCAGTTTTGGTCCATTACTAGAAATGTTGCGCTTATATTGCTCGATTTTACGCTCTGTTTTCTCAAAACATATTTAGCATTACTTATGGTCAACAGACCTACGTTAAAGATTCTCAAAGTGAGGTCAGGACTGTCAGAGTTGACTGCTGCTCTTCCAGATCATTTCTCTGGGGAGATCCCGATGTTACTTAAAAAATAATCACTTAATTGGGTTAGGCTATATCGATTGAGAATTAAGAGATAACGTAGTTCATTTTTTAAGTAAAAAATATAAGCTGTCACCATGCAGATCAAAAATACTGAAGACAAAGTAACAAGGAGTTTAAGATTTAAGCATTTATTAAAATATTTAACAGCAGAAATTACAATCACAAAACCGGAGTTTCTAATAAAAATGCGAACAAAACCTTTAAAGCATAAGAGGAACATTTTGCCAGAAATCAGTTTTTAAAAACAAGTTTTATTTAGACCCTGTTCACATGTTGTAAAAAACATTTCTAGATTTCAGTAAGTCTCACAACAAAATTATAAAATGCATATTATTTCCCAGTGAAGAATATTTCTATCGGTATAAATTTTATCAGTATACATGTCAGAGAGAAACACGGAGTGAGCCAGAGCAGTCATGCGTAACTGCACCAGCGGAAGGCACCCAAAAACAACCAGAAACCTCCTGTATTCCAAGACCCACAGGGGGCTTTGAGGTACGGACGGCGAGGGTGTGTGTGGTCCGGATCGCTAAACGGAGCGGGGGCTGGCTCGACAACAGCACTTCAAAACCCAACTGGAGATTAAACCCCTGTAAACCCGCCAAAATTAGGCCAGCTGCTCTTTATATCAAGCGACACAGGGGTGATTCGAAATATAAATACCAGTCTCCTCTGTATAATAATCGGAGAGCTCTGTAGCCCTTGCGGATGGGAAGAAGCGAGACACCAAGGATACCGACAACAGTGTGGCACGCGGGCAAGGCTGCAGTGCGACGCGGGACAGAGAGAGACTGCTTATACAAACAAGCAGTAGAAATGTTTCAATACAACATGTTAAACACAGCACAGAATTTTTTTAACGAACATTAAGAGCTCAAAAAACACAGGAAACTGTTTCATACGGTACCGAAAATAGATCGGGACCATCGATGGCGGTATTTCAAGATGCAGGTCTACAAAGACAAAAATGGAGTTTCGTGGGCGGTTAAGAATCACAGAGCAGAAAACAAATTCATGTATTTGACAGGGCCACCGGGCGTCACACAACACGGAACTAATGACAACGCACAGGCGGAGGGGTAAAGTGACAACCAAAGCAGATCCGTATTTATCAAACAGCGATAGGCCCTGTTACTTCAGCTCGTGCCAAATGAAACGACACTAAACTACCATTAAAAAAAAGTTCCATCAAGGGGTTACATCCGATATATTACCATGTCTATTTTTTAATTTATCAGTAAATTGCTTTAAACGTTAAAGGGGGAGCCAACGTAATAAGTGTCTACAAAAAAAAAAAAAAAGTTGGCCTCTGCGTATGGTTCAGGAATCACTACAGCCGTGACCGTTAGAGCGAGACGGCACAGGGGTCGCCTGTTTCCACCATGACCAAGCTGCGCTTCCTGTCGCGTGGAGCCCTTTCTCAGAAGAAAACACCGGCACCGCCCACAAACAGAAAACCGGCGAGGAGGAACCGATAACAGACAAACACCACAAGAGGGCGCTTTTTAAATCAGGTGAAATCAAAAAGAGTATTTAACGAAGGAAAGCAAAGCTACTTAAGACCTAAGAAGAGCAGGTGAATTTACTAAAACGTGCATAATGATTTGCTGTATTAAAAAATAACTCCAGTCAAATTTTGTCTTTTTTTTGGATAATTATCAGCATAAGATACTGATTTCAAAATCATCTTGTAAAGAACTCTGTAGCTTCTAAAAAACTGTACAAAGAGGAGAAGAATCAAAGTACATTCAACATCTGTTAATGAGGTACTGGGAAGGTCTTCTTAGTCACAGGACAGCGTTCACAGTAGGAGTCGAGTTAATCACAGAGACTGCCCCCCCATCGGCGAGGCTGTCAGCGCATGTTCAGCCAGGGGCATCTCGCCACGACGCCCACGCTGCCCAGACACACGCAGCTCTTTGGATATGCCCGGCTGTCAGAGCCGCCATGGTTAAGGGCAGGCATGGGGGGGGGGTTGATGCGGACGCCACCGGCGAGCTCGTGGGGATGCTGGAGCACGCGGGACTGTCAGAATCGAGACGCCCCGTCACTGCTGCCCGCAAGGCCGCATCACACAAGGACATCACAGCGGTCTCCGGCGCGACCGACGCACAGCACCGACTCGTCAACCAGGCGCCGGAAACAGAGCCGCGGCCCACGCGGACAACCGGGCCGGA
Source organism: Hippopotamyrus pictus (assembly GCA_026781145.1). NCBI lineage: Eukaryota > Metazoa > Chordata > Actinopteri > Osteoglossiformes > Mormyridae > Hippopotamyrus > Hippopotamyrus pictus. The sequence continues at coordinate 5,668,142 of JAODLC010000052.1, read as the reverse complement.
CGATACCTACTGAACACGCCGAGCGTTAAGGAGCTGACAAGCCCGGCGCCGTCAGCAGTCACGCCGGCTTGAGGGCAGGACAGGGAAGGGAATCGGAAGTGATATCCGCTTATGTGCCTTAAAGGAGTCTGTTTATCGAGGGCGTCGCTATTCGTTTTCTGGAGGGACCCAGCAAGACACAAACATCACATTAAAAGGACAATGCACAGCTCACCTGAAACCTGCGGGGGGGGGTGGGGTCTGAAATGTACGGGAGGAAAAATCCCAGAATTACACTGTAGCTCAGTGGTGTCTCACTGTCCACAAGAGAGCCCCGACTGTCCAACGTTGCAAATTACAAAATGTTAATCATACAAAGAAACAAGCAGTTACCGAACATCAAGCTCACTTAAAGGGATGTTTTTTTTAAAGTTTGAGAAGAAGCATTTCCTTTCTACTGGACTAACGAATGCTAAGGTTTAGCCTGAGAAACAGCTGCAGAGTCCGACAGACACAGTCGTGGTTAAGAACATCGGCTTGAGGAAATGTCTCAACATGGCCAAAAAAAGGGAATAGAAAAGAAAAAAAAAACAACAACACACACAACTAAATCCTTGAGAAAACTTATTGCTTATCACGGTGTTGGG
>JAODLC010000052.1:5653067-5666352 GCA_026781145.1 Hippopotamyrus pictus | reverse complement strand
CTCGACCCAGACAGCAGTCATCAGTAAGGGAAGGTCAGGGCGGGGTCTCGACCCAGACAGCAGTCATCAGTAAGGGGGGCAGGGTCTCGACCCCAGACAGCAGTCATCAGTAAGGAGAGGTCAGGGCGGGGTCTCGACCCAGACAGCAGTCATCAGTAAGGGAAGGTCAGGGCGGGGTCTCGACCCAGACAGCAGTCATCAGTAAGGGGATGTCAGGGTGGGGTCTCGACCCCAGACAGCAGTCATCAGTAACAATCCTAACCAAATAATGAATAAATTCAAGTTACAGCAACCTTGGGATGACAGAGCTCACCCTTTGGTAGGTCTGGAATCGCAGTTTCTCAATATCCAAATGGATTAAATGCTTATAAACAATTTATTCAAGTCTCAGCCAGCTTAGAATCCCCGTCCCTGCAGCCATAACTGTGGCACGGCCACCATCCTAAACAGAGACATGCTACACGTGACGGGAGGCGCGACGCCGCGGACGGCTCCGTTCTGCCAGCCCTGACTCACCAGACGGTAAACATTAGATCCAGCCCCCGCCACGGTACCTGTGATGGCACGCCGCACCTCCCTGCCCGCCTCTTCCCGAGCTTCCACCGACGCCTGCTCGCTGTACCAGGACGTGTGCGGGGTGCAGATCAGGTTGGGGGCGTCCTTCAGGGGGCCCTGGGCGAAGCTGGGGGGCGCAGGAAGCCATCACACCATAATCTTACACAGTACTGCATGTAAACACACCCTGTACAATACTACCCCAATAACCTACTGGATCCACTATAAATGGAATGCGAAGATTCTGTAGAAGCCCCCCCCATCGAGATGGTGATTCAGCAGACCTGAACGGTTCGGTCTCGTGGACATCGAGGGCGGCTCCTCGTATCCGGCCCTCCTTCAGAGCCTGGGCCAGCGCTTTCTCGTCCACCAGCCCCCCCCGCGCCGTGTTCACCAGGAAGGCGCCCTGTCGCATCTGCGCGCGGGAAGGAGCGACGGGTTAGGTTCGCCCCCCGGTGGCGAGTAACGGGGCCGGCGGCTCAGTGCCGCGCACCTGCTTGATGGTGAAGTCGTTGATCAGGTGGTGGTTGTGCTCGTTGAGGCTGCAGTGCAGCGACACGCAGTCCGAGTGCATGAGCAGGTCCTGCAGCGTGGCCACGCGCTGGAGCCCCAGCGAGCGCTCAACGCCGTCCGGCAGGTACGGGTCGTAGAAGATCACGTTGAAGCCGAACGCCTTGGTGCGCAGCGCCACCGCCTGGCCAACACGCCCTGCGGGAGGACAAGGAGACGTCAGACAAAGCTTCCACCATCTCGGACCTATCTGTCAGCACTCTGATATCCCCACCTCTACACCATGTCTACACCTCCGGCTCCCTCACCCAGGCCGATAATTCCCAGCGTCTCTCCCCGGATGCGGGCGGCCCCACCAGCCACCTCCCGAATTTGCTCCACGCCTGAGGCTCGCGTTCCCTCTCGGAGAGCCTGGTGTATCCAGGTGACGCGCCGATACAGGTTGAGGATGAAGCAGAGCGTGCTGTCTGCAGTCTCCTCGATGGATGAGGATGGCACGTTGCACACCGCGATGCCTGGCCGCCCGGGGAGGGAAATGGAGGCAGATGAGAGCGGTTCGGAGGCGTGCGGGGTAGGGTGGGCAGGATCGCACTAAGGGATGCAGCCCTGGGGCGCTCACCGAGCTCGGCGGCGGCCTTGATGTCCACGTTGTCAAAGCCGCTGCCAATGCGCACGATCACGCGCAACCCCTTGAACTTCTCCAGGTCGTCCCGGGACAGTGTGATGGTGTGGTACATGAGGGCGGCCACAGCCTCATTCAGCACCTGCAGGGAGGGCGCCGGGCGTGTTAGAGGGGCACGGCGACCATTCGATTGGCAAGACGGGGCGAGAGAGCGAGCGTGTACGGGGGCGGTCAGAGGTCGCGAGGAGGACGGCGGCCACCTTCTCGTGGATTTCCTGGGTGGACTGGGCGTCGCAGAAGGCGACGGTAGCCACGTCCTTCAGGACCGGCATCTCCACAGTGCAGTCGCGCCCATCCAGCAGCGCCACTAGGGGGCGAGGGTGCATCGGCCCGTTCAAGATCGGCGGGCGGATGCCTGGGAGGGACAAACAGAAAGGCCAGTTTCAGAGGCAATGCTCTTAAAAATCCTCTAACTGTGACTTCTCAAATTCAGAGTACCTCTCACTTCATCATGCAGTTCACAAGCTGCCAGACACCCTCCTTCCTCATTCTTAGAAAAACCCTTTTTAAAAAAGACACAAAACACTCAACCCTGGTGCTCAAACACACAGATGCTGGTGTGAAAACGCTGGAAATAGATGCGCCCTGTAAACTTCTCAGAAGGAAGCCAGGACGGCATACACAGGCTGACACACACAACAGTTAATGGACGGTTACTTTAGTCTGGAAAACAGCAAGTTTTATATTTAGGACAATTAGACGAAAAATATATCTATTCTATACTCACAACCGAGAAAAGCATAAGTCAAACCAATCCCAAACACAAAAACCAAATAAATATTTCAGCACATCAGGCTTCGTACGATTAAAAGAAAGCTATGCAACACAGACAACCTTGTGCTCCTAGAGGTACGTGCTTAAACAAAACTACAGGCAAGATTGTATTCTCATTCACTACGTTATTTTAATATCAAACGACAGCGTACCTAATTAACACTGACTTAATGATAATGGTGCCTACCACGGCTATGTAATGTCAGACGTCTTACAGCCTAAATGAATCCATAATTCTCAAAAGGAATTTTTCTCAGATATAGAAAACGGAGAGCTGCTGACGTTCTGGTTCTGCACCTTCGCACTCTCATTCAACACTACGGTTCGCGCCACAAGGCTCAGCGCTCGCGGCGGAGATCAGCGCTGCCTGGCCGCGGTCTGACCCTTTGCCGGGTCCCTCTGCCCTCGGCATGCTGGAAACGCTTCGGCACGTGCGCAGCCGGAGCGTAAACGTGCCAAAACACGGCGGTGTGGTGAAGCTGCGCGGCACGCCGATGCCGTCAGCTCTACATCGCCGAGTGCTAAGCACAAGGCCTTATGGGTAATGCCCAGGAACTAAATCAGGAGCTGCATTCCCTGCTGTTTGACAAAATGTCCCATAAAAAAAAAAAAAAAAAAAAACATGCAGAATTCCACGGTAAGTCACTGAACAGCGATCAGGTGACAGTACCACCCCTAGACACCAGAGGCAGAATTCCAGTCAAGCTGTTATAATTTAACATGATGATTGATCCGCTTCAGATTCAAGGCTTGACTATCTCTCCCTCACGCATGCACGCACACACCACTGGCTCTACAAATATACGCCGAGGGAGTTGCAGTTCTTCATTCACTGTACTGAACTGTAGTTCTTCATTCAGCACGATCCAACATGACAAAACGGGGGCACTGGAAAACAGACCGTTTGTGAAGACTAGGAAGACGGGAACCGCAAAAGGCTAATAGTGGATATTCAGGGCACAGGACCCAGTGGGGGTGTCCCATGCATGTCAGCGACAGCAGCTGAGGCGCGAGCCGCTGAAATCTGAGCGCACGCGTTCAGAGTACACGGGGACGTGGCGGACACAGATAAAACTGACAGCACTCTGGCCTCCAGCAAGACACGGGGGGGGGGGGGGGGGGGGGGGAGTGAGATGAAAAGATTAGGGACAAAAAAAAGAGGAGGGGCTATTCTTTCCTGTCGAAGGCAAGTGAGCTCAGGGAGTTTAGCGAGGCGCCTAAAGAAAACCATCCATCCACAAACGTCACACGGGTTTACTTCACCAGAAACCGCTCATATCCCATAGTAAATAAGAATCTTTCACGTTGTGTGTGGTTAGGTGCTTCCTGTTTCTAGGGAATAAAGAAACACACACACACACACACAAAAGGACAACTCCAATGGCTGGGAGGACACAGACCCAGATATGCAGGCCTCTCACATGTCACTCTACTGGGGGTGGTGGGGGGGGGGGGGGGGACAGCAGGCCACGACACCATCCATTCAACGCATGCACGTCCTCCTCGGCCACATGGCACCGAGGTGGTGGGGGTTGGGGGGCGGGGTCATACACAATACCACGACATGCCGCTCCTAATCTCTCTCACGTACGCACCACAATTACCATGGCAGCTTCAAGGGCACTATTTAACGAGGGGAGGGAAAAAAAAAAATTATAAATGCCCAAAAAAGGCAAGCAGCTCCCGCCGGAATCCTATCCTTCACAAAGACGACAGAAAGGGGCTTTCGGAGCTCTAGCCTTGCATGCTGCGGTGAACTAGGATGCCGCCGTTTACCGCTCCGCTTACACTTACAGTCAAGGGTGTGCTCGTCTAGAACGGCTCCAGCCGTCACGCACTCCCTCCCCCCACCCTGGGCCTCCAATCAGGCATGGCCTCTATTCATCGCCAGCCAACCAGCGCTAACCTCATTACCATACAGAGGCGGGGCTGCAGGCAGCTCAGCTTCTCTCTTATTTTATAGGAGCCGACTTGCGAATATCCACATTCCTACATGTGGCCGTGTCGTATCAAAGCCACTGCATTGTTTTTTTTTTTTTCCCTCCCCCAGCAGATATTTTTCAGTGACTTGAGGGGCATTTAAGGAAATAAGCATTACTCCACTCGCTTCTGTCTAGGGGACAGGTAAAGAGTGCAATTAATCACACCAGACAATGAGGCCTGTTTCCCCACATTCACAAAAGCTGACAGAGCCTCAGCTCTCCTCCCCCCCCCCCCTGAATTTTGATCCAGCTCGGAGGTAACGGCACACTGAAACCTCGGACCGGAAACCGTGAACTGTATCTATGCTAATAAGATTTGCAGCAACACAAACGTGTTTCCATGCAACCCAGAGACACAGATGCATTTTTCCAGGCAGCACATTTTAAAGATAAACAAAGAATAAACAAACTCTCAGAAGGAGGCCTATAATTCACATGCTATAAAACCTGCCACATTTAAAAACCACATTTTTACCTGACAAACTTCAAATTACGGCTTTTTCTCAGCTCACTGACTGACAGAGTAATACAGACTGCTGGCTATCTATTGTTTGTTTGACTATTCTGAAAGGGGTAGATTGTGGCTATAATACCCTGCATTTCTGTTAGTTTTCCCTGCGGTGGCTGTGACTTTTCCACCAGTAGCAGAGCCTGTCTGTCTCTTCTTGGTTTGAAGATGCACCTTGAGCTCAGAAATTAGCCTCAGCACAGAAGCAGTACAGGGAACAGACTCCCTTTGTGTATGTCCTACACCATAATACCTCTGTTGTCTATAGATATTGTTTCCTGTCCCCCCTCCACCCCCAAATAAAGTGCGTGTTAATGAACTTTGATTTTTATTATGACTTGAAAAGTTACCGTAAATTAGCAGCAGGTTCTACACATAAAATTGAATAGAGAAATAAAATGCTCTTAATTTCTAAACCTTCACATTTGTTTAAATGTTTTAATAGCATATGTAGTGCCAAGTGTATCAGACAGACATATTATTTACAGTTACCACAAGTCAATGTTCACAGTTTACAAAAACAAACTACCCAGAAAACAAAATACACCAAATTACACAAACAAATGTAAGGATTAGAACAGGCAACTGCACCGAAATGTTTTCTGTAATACAAGTAAACATTTACATTACATGCCAAGTACTCATGTAATGTAGCGATTTCCCAATTCCTAACCTCCAGGCAAGAAAACATTCAGTAATTTTACGTCCACATCTGAACTGTCAGAGGACTCATCTTTTGGCACAAATTCCTCATCTCATAAGACAACTCAGGTCCTTCAGCGTCAACCTTTAAATTACCAATTATTCAATCCTATAGTAAAAAAAATTATAAATGCCTCACAGGAACTGCAACATCACATACAATACTGCTCCAAATTAACCAAAATCTTTTACTTAATGAGAATAAAGCTGGCATTCTTGCAGGTAACAAGATTGCATTTACTATGATTTGCCTAATTTAGGAACAAAGATAACTGACAAGCTTTTTTTTTGTTTTTTTAAACCCAAACTAAATGTTTCATGGCAATAATTCGTACACCCCCATTACACAACCTGCCCCCTAAGGATTATGTTCTTTGGGGCGATAGGCTTAATTTACACTGTGCTGTTCCACTCCATTTTCTAAGTCCTTCCCTTCAAGAAGATCTGTCACAGACTGTGAAAGCCATTCACCAGATGGCTAGGAGATGCTCCTTCACATGTTCAGAATACAACTCATGTCAGGCCGACCTTTAAATTACAATTCACACATACAGCCTAACAGACTCTTCGCGATCACGGGATTGCTTGATTGCCCTCAAGTGCAAATCCCATAGATTCCACCATCTAATACGTCTTTCTACCAATTCATGCGCTGAGGTGCGTCTCCAGCTGCCCATGGACCAAAGCAATCTTCGGGAACGATACTGACCTTCACAGATGCGATCCAGTCTCTGTCTCTTGACTTTATGCTTATCCATAAGGGCCACAGACCGGCGGTCTCCACCCGATCCGCCACAGCGCCGACCACTATGAAACCCTTCAGTACGTACCACCTCCCTGGGAAAGACAGAAGCGGGGGGGAAGAGGTTTCATAGATCCGGAGAGACCCCTCCACGATGACACTGTCTTTCACTCTGTCTAATGCACGCCACGCTAAATGATAGGAACATGCCCCCAAACACGAAAGCCTCCGGGACATAATCTGAAAAGCACGCTGACGTGTTATAACGCCTCGGTAAGGGCACAAGGGTGCCAGCTGAATTCGGAGGTGCTCGGGCAGCTTCGGGGTCTAACTTCGGCCAGCTGTAATGCACAGCCGGCCGGCAAAGAAACAGCCACCGCTCAGCCGGGTGAACTAACCGGTCAGCGGGTCAGAGAGCCGTACTCCGTTACAGCAACATACGCTCACCTCGTCAGCGGGGTCCAGCGGCTCCCAGGCGGGACACGGCGCTGTCGACGCCTCGGACAGGAGTGCGAATGCGTGGACGGGTAGAGCTGGTGCCGAGGTCCGGCGGAGCCGCCGCCGCGCAAAGCCCCGCAGCTAAAGCTAAGGCTAACACTAGTCTGGTGTGCCCAGCCTCCGCCCCCGACTCTCGGCGATAAACTACGAGGAAACTGGGCCTGGCCCGGCGCTTTCGGCACACGGCGTAGGCGCTTCACTCGGATATGCAAAGCTTGGCGGCCTCCGGGAGGGTTAACCGTGAGGAGCTCGGCAGCCTTCACTCTCTTTTGACGGCCATGAGAAGAGGAAAAGGGGGGGAGGAAAAAGAGGAAACCGTTGGTTGGGCGGCGGTCGAGGAGTGTGTCTGGCGGAGAAGGAGAGGAGCTCCCGCGAGGCGCCAGAGCCCAAGACGGGACGGCGCCCCCGTGCGGAGGCCCAGGTACTGCAGGCGGTACCCAGACACCGGGTCACGCACCGTGCTGCCCAGCGGACATATACGATGGTAAGAACCCGCAAATCAGCGTTTCGTTGGGTTGACCATACGTCGTCTTTTCTGGGAATCTAAAACGCCCGCAATATCAGGGATTTCGCTTTGTTTCATGTTGACATTTGCTTTCTACGGTTATGCTTTCTGTGTGCCTATTTGCGCTGCTTTGACGCCCCTTGCGTCCTGCTTAGGTGACCGCTTTTTTTGGCAAGGTAAAACACGGTCGACCTGGCTTCATGCTCTATACTCTATAGCGAACCGAGCACTCTTTCATGCATTACTAATTTCATTTAGGTTATTTGGTCTGCGATTATGAATTCATTACACCCCTACGAGACTGCACGGATTTCAAACTGAAATCAAAAGTTACAAACGGGCTTCTGATCCATACATTATGACCAAAATAATACGGGAAACAGATAAAAGGCCCGTATGTAAAAAGGCGTGAACAAATGAGAGGGAAAAATGAGTGTCATGCTCGTGAATATTTCCGTTAATTACACAAGAGTCTTACATTCCTTCTCATATAGTTCGATACACGTGGAGAGTAATTCGCCCAGAAAACCATTTAAAGAAACAAACATATAAATAAAATAAGGTACAGCGTAATCACCAGCGAGAAAAATGAAACAGGGCATTCTCTTTCATTGTAAAATAATCTTCAATAAACTTTATTTGTACACAAACTGCAATTCTGTAACACATAAAAAAAAATCTCCAAAAAGACACCAACGTCTCACTCCTCCTCCTAGCTGGCACCTTGACAAATAATATAAATAAAAATAAAAACAATGGTATTAATCAAACAATCACTGTACAACACAACAGTACTTTGTGCCCTCGGAATACAACGGCAGCTCTTTCAGTTCATTAAACCTTTCAAATACAGTGCATTATCCATATCGGTTTTTTTTCCCAGCAAAAAAATGAGGTCATACAGATTAAGAAAACAGCAGAAAATATCAAATAACCCATAGAACACCTACAAGTTCCAATTTGTAATACTGTGAAAACAAATCTGGTGTTTTCTTAAGGCTTATGCAGACTCCCAGGAGACATCAACAGAGGGTAGAAGGAACTGCAGAGATGGAAGTGTGCAACGTGGTACAGACATCTCTTTATATTCACAACTGGAAACAAAAAAAGATATCCAGTATAAAAAAAAGTAAAAGTCTTTGCTACAAAAAGAAAGCTCCAAATCACACAATTAGGAGAACGTGATGGTGGATAGACGGAAGGAAAACGTGAATGACTTCGCTGCACCAGCCACGACAGTCTACCACCATGTTCCTCTCTGTCAGTTCGCGGTGGGATAGTGGAGGACATTATACCCATAATACATGGCGTGGGAACGTCTCGCTTTTCCAGCGCTCCAATTAGTTAGCATTGCGGCACCTGACCCCCGGTCACGGAATGGATTCCTTTGCAGGAACAGTGAATGGGGCGATCTGCATTCATTCTTCTCGGTAATGTCACTTATCTTTTTTTTGTTTTTGTTTTGTTTTTTGACCCTGCTTGTGTCCGCCTGAAGGGCAGCCGAGTTCCTGAGAGCCCTTCCAACATGGAGGAAGCGGACCGAGGCAACGGAAGCAGAGCTTCGGATGCTGGCGATGGAGAATGGACATCCCAAGAACCATATTAATTCTCCTCAATGAGGGTCAAGTCCAGGTCCGTACAGTCCCTCTCAAAAACACTTTGCTGCCCCCCTTCATTGCTACCTTTAGCTTCCTCCTCCTCCTCTTCCTCCTCTTCCTCCTCGCCCTCTTCTCCCTCCCCCTCCTCCTCGCTCTCGCTCAGTGGCCCGATGCTCGATCGCCCCAGCCCCTCGGCTGGGGAGAATGACCCGCGGAAGTCCCTCCAAAATGGCTCTGTGCCCCCATAGTCCTCGCCATAGCCGAGCCTGCCCTGTTCCATGAGGCTCAGCGGGTCGCTGCTCCGAGTCTGCAGAGGGATTCAGAAAAAAAAGATGAGACTGCGCTTATAATGCAACTAAAATGAAATACAATCTTTCATTTAGTGTAATTATAACAGGTACGTAATCAACAACTGGAAATGCCATTTATGTGTCCGGTTACACCAGGGTTTCTCTGTTAAAGCGGGAGTCCTGTAGCGTGAGACAGTTGCGTGCAGCATACTTATAAACAGAGTGATCTAGAGAAAAAAAACACAGGAAATGCTGCTGACATTTCTGCCCGCTATGCCGCTTTGTCTGCACAGATGTGGCAGCGATGCGATGACTCAGTGGTTAAAAAGCTGCCACCGAAATCGAGGTCAGATCGGGTGGCTCCGCCCAACATCGCGAGAACGCAAGATGATTATGACGTGTAATAGTTACACAAAGAATAAGTTAATGACATCATGTCTGCTTCTCACAATCCCTCTTAGACTTATTTGTCATTACAAAAACTGACCCAAAAGTCGTAAGCACTTAAGGGCTACGTATTGGTCCTTAAAACAAGTCATAGATTTTTCCTATGTTTAGGTTTACTAAACTGGACTTAATCTCAATTAGACTTAATCTCAATTAATCAATCCTTCGTTTTTTGTCCAAAACCTATTACAAAATATATCGTAAAATAATCTAAAACAGTGATCATAATGTATGATTTCATAGTCATTATACCACATATAGCCATCAAACACACTTTAACATGGGTGGAATCTCAAAAATCACAAAACAAATTTTAGTCAAGCCTAATGTTGTTCCTGTAGGCAGGCAGAAGGGAGACACCTGCAGGACAGATGTCGCCACAGCAGGGGGCGCCAGATCCAATAAAAATCTAACGCCAGGACCAAAACAAAAAAACCCTTATCCATTCACACACTGCGACCTTTTCAATGAAGTGTTACAAGCGAGACCAAACCAAAAGGTATCTTTAGCAAAACACCAGTACAGGAGGCTGAAAGAATAAGGAAGAATTTTCCTTCTGCCAAGACATTAAGAATCAATGCAGCTATAAAATGTTTGTCAGTATAATGCCAGAACTGAAGCAGGGATACTGGCCTTCCTGCCACTATCTGGCAGCTGGCTGCTGTCACATGGGGGTCTGGGCAGGAATCCAGTCACAAGGTGGCAGGACAGATTCAAACCCAAGTCATGACTGGGACAGCAGCGGAGGATTAATTGCCTCAGCGTGGCACAATTTACGGAAATGGGATAGAGACTGTAGCTCATGGGAATTTTACTTACGCAAAGATGTTCAGAGGGCAGAAGGACAAATGATTATTACAGAGAGATAACCAATCACATTGCAGAGGATGTGGGGCCAACTAATCACGTCTTGGTCCTGCCTCCTCTAGTTGTTTGAGCCCGCCTCCTCTACAGTCTAATTGGTTCTCTCTGAACCAATCGTTTTTCCTTCTGCCCTGAGGACATCTTTGTGCAAGTAAAATGCCCACAAGCAAGACTGTACCTCTCTCCAGGCCTCCATGCCTGAATTTTCATCGTCCCATTAAAGGCGGGATGGAAAACCCGCTGGACACCAGCACTCCTGCCCCCGCTTTAACGTGAAATTCAGTGAACGCTCACAAGATAAACGGCCAAATTTTCACTGGGAAAATTGATTTAAAAACATTTAGGGAGCCAGAATGCGATATGGAAAGTACTGAAAATGTATAGATAATGATTTCTATACAGTAAAACCAGCTTTCAAAAACTTCAATGGGTCAGTCTCCAGGCTACGGTCATCCATTAAGTCAATGGCTAAAGCAGGACTCCAGTAATCACTACTGACTGTGGAGCGTGACCTTCGATTTTAAAACTTGGTCCCCATTATGCACTCTTGCTTCCCCTATTGCATGTTAACTCACTTATAATACGACTGCATCAGAGTGGGTATTAGAGCAGAGGGAGATGGGTCACATGGCAGAGCAGGGCTAGGGGAAGCCATCTTTATTAAACAGCCAACATCATCTTAGGACACATGAAAGCTGCTGACGGTAATGCAATTTCAGGCTTAAGGCGAATGCTGTTGGGCACTAAAGCATTCTGGGAAATGCAGTTTTTTCGTTACAACTATCAAAACCAATGTCCAAGTTACAACTGTAACGACCAAATTACATCAAAACGGCTCTACATGAACTCCTGAGATTCACAGATCACGGTGGTTAGTTGGGTTTGTCCTGTACACTTCAGAATGGTATCAGAACCTAATTGACATCCTGTGCAAACCCAGATGCAGAATCGCATCTTTCCACACAATCTTCATCTGCTCTTGTGCATGACCTCGCTCAGCGCATCACAGTGACAGTATCTGTTCAATTATAGCCGTTTAACGTTTTATGCTTGATCGAAAGTTAATAAAAGCAAACGCACGGTCTTACGTTACAGATAACTGGAAGGACACCGTCATGCGCAAAGTGGTCACGTGACTATGGCAACAAGCTGGATTTCACACAGACAGAGCTGAGGGCTCAGACTGGACCCAAAGCCCACCACTGCCATTCATACCCCTGTTCCACTGTGCCTGCATCGGCAGCAAGAGCTCAAACTGGTCTCTGTGCCATAAGTCCGCAGTGCCATATCTGCAGTGTAAACCATGTGTACCACAGGCTCAAGTCTGCTCAGTCCTCTGTCTGCATGAGATCTATATACCTCGTGGAAATTAGCGGGAGAACATTTTAAAATGAATTTGAGGAAGCACTTCTTTACACAGCGTGTAGATAGAGTATGGAATAGTCTTCCTGCTAGTGTAGTGGAAGCTAGAACCCTGGGTTCCTTTAAATCAGAGCTAGATAAGATTTTAACAACTCAGCTATTAGTTAAGTTCTCCCCAAACGAGCTCAATGGGCCGAATGGCCTCCTCTCGTTTGTAAATTTCTTATGTTCTTATATGTATTTTATCTACCATTCAACATGCAGAGATTAGCATTTTGAAAAAAATAGGGCCCAGTACCAATATTAATGAATGAATGAATGAATTCATTCATTCATTCATTCATTCATTCATTCATCTCTATGACTTTGTCCAATACCAGGTTGCAGGGTATTATGGATACAATGGGCCTATCACGACACACCCCTACAGACAATTTGGTAACTCCACCTTGTGGACATGTTGGACTGTGGGGGGGGACTGGAATACACCCCATGATGACACAAAGACAGCATGCAAACTCCACACACATGGAGACTCGAACCCTGGGCTCCACAGGTGTGAGGTGACATTGCTAGCCACTGAACCACTGTGCGCCCCCTACTGAATTTATCAAGGCTGCAATAGTCTAACATCAGGCACACTTTCCAGGGGGGATGAAGACCTGGGAGGTGTTCCACAAAGCAGGATTTCTCAGTTAGCTGGGTTAACTTAAGCTAGAAGTCATGATTGTCCAATAAGAGTTTTCGTAAGGAGCATCCCTGTTGGACAACTATGACTGAAATCCTGGGGGGGGGCGTTTCAGAAAGCAGGATTTCTTGCTTAGTCAGGTAATATGTTGGATTTAAGGTCGCCTGGGCTGAATGAATTTTATTTTCATTCCCTTACATTTAGCTCAGACTACCTTAAATCTGACAAGTTATCTGGCTAAGCAAGGAGGCCTGCTTTGTGGAACACCCCTCCTGGCCACTGGGAAAGAGCAGTGCAGCCTGGGAGTTTATGATAACTTCTTCAACCGGGTCTGTAATAACTGATAAAGGCTAACGGCTAACGGCTAGTAGTCCCCCAGCGGCTGGTGTCCATGGGCGCTAACCTGCGTCATCTTGCTGAAGTCGAGCTCGGGCCGGGCGCAGGGCCTCGTCTCCGGGTCGCGGCGGCGCTTGAGGCCCGGCTTGCGCAGGAGCAGATCGCAGGGCTGCGAGTGGCATCGCGGGTGCTGCGGCGGCGTGGCGCGGCGCAGCGAGCAGGGCGTGCTGCAGGCGGACGAG
>JAODLC010000052.1:5642667-5653000 GCA_026781145.1 Hippopotamyrus pictus | reverse complement strand
GGCCCGGCGGCAGGAAGTGGGCGGCGGCCTCCAGGATGTGCACAGGGGAGAGCGAGAAGCGGCGCTGGGCGGCCGGTGGCGCCGAGAGGGCGGAGGGCGAGGAGGAGCAGGAGTACGGCGGGGCGAAGAAGCAGCAGCAGCTACTGCTGCCCCCGGTGGCGACGGCGGTGGTGGCGGAGGCGTCGGCAGGATCCCAGGGGAAGCCCCAGGGCAGCGGCGAGTCGGGGCTCAGTGCCAGGCTGTAGAAGGTGGGGCTGGAGGAGGAGTGCAGAGCCGGCTTGGGCGACGCCCGCAGAGGACACGCCCCCCCTGCACACTCCCCGCTCTGGCAGCGCCTCTTTACCGGCGTCCAGATCTTGGAGGCGCTGGGCCTCCAGGTGAGGCGGCACTGGGCCAGGTCCTCGGGCACCGACAGCGAGCGGCAGTGCCGCTTGGAGGGAGGCGGGGGGGCCGGCGGAACCGGGGGCGGCGGGGGGACCGGAGGCGGGGGGGCCGGAGCTCCGCCCAGGGGTGGGCCGCTTGCCGGGGGGCTGGGGACCGCAAGCTGCCGGGAGCCATCCCTCTCGGGGAGGGAGGCTGCTGGAGGGCCCAGGGGAACCGGGTTAGGGGGGAAACTGGAGCTGAGCGCCCCCTGCAGGCCAGGCTTGGGAGGAGGGCACAGCTGCCAATAGCTGCTTTCTGTAGGGGGGAGAAGGACAGGCACGACTAAAAGGGTTAATGCAAAAAGTGAAAAATAGGACATGAAGAGATGGCTAAATGATACGACACAAGCAGGACGTTAGCCTCCCAGTGATGCTCACTGCCCCTGCTGACGCTGAGGGGCCCACCCCACTGCTCACCTGGCATCAATCCATATGTGGAACGGCAAATTCCTGGGCTGTCGGGGTCCACTGTACACTGGAAGACAGACACAGTCACTGGACGGGAGACGGAGGACACAGAGCAGGACAGGCAGAAGCGGAACAGGGTTACTGCGGAGTAGGACGCAAGCAGAGAAGAAGCAGTGCGTGTCCATCCAGGGGCGTTTCCAGTGTGCTGGACTGCGGGGGGGGGGGGGGCATTGAGGTATGCAGGGGAGGACCACTGTTCAAACTGGGGGGGTCCTCTCAAAAGACTGATTTATGCTTCTGCATCAAAATTGACGCTGTGAAGGCGGTATAGCCATGGGCCCGACACCTTAACCTGACACCCCCCAGAAATGAACTACACATCGCGGTGAAGCAGACAGCAAGAACTGTGATTGGTCGGCTTGGCAGCATTAGTTTTTTTTTTTTTTTTATGGGACTGAAGAAAGTGTACTCCCCAGGAGTACTTATACTGTTGATTGAAAGCGAGGCGGTATTTATATCTAGCATTAAATAACCCACCCTGGGCATCAGAGCGACGGGTTTACAAAACACTCAGGATGCCAGCGCCGATTTAAGTTTATTCGTACGTTTTGAGGCTAAGAAAGTTAGAAGTAGTATACAGTAGGCACTAAGTTTATAAGGGAAAATGCATAAAGAGTGACATTGTAGCAGCCTGACATTTTTCCAAAATTGTCTACAGGAAGTTTGCAGCAGCACAATACCCAGGACTTGATAAATGGTTACTTTGTTATGAGGTAAATGTTTGTTTGTTTTTTTCTGTTTCAATTGTGTGATTCAACAATTGTATAAATCACAGGGTGGGAAGACAATAAATGCCACATCTGAAACTATGCATTACGTAGCATTTTAGCAGGGTGATCGCTGCGCGACACAGATACAGAAATGCCCGTAATGTCGTAGGCCACTTGCGTAGGTCACGGCGTGACCTCGACCCAGAAGTACAATCAGCCTTTCGTTTCTGAAGGAGAGCTGGTACTGAATCATATTTTCTCTTGTGATGGGATCTAGGACCATTATATAAAATCACTAATGATCTGGCTGGTCTGTGATGGACAGACAGTCCGCAGTCACACCCCTGCATCCATCCACCCATCCATCCATAGTCACGGGGGACCTGAACACAGGCAGCACAGGGCACAAGGCTGGGGGGGGGGGCGGCACCTTGGACGGGACGCCAGCCCATCGCAGGTCACACACGCAATCGCACACCGCGGACAATTCAGGGGAGTTTGGACTGCGGGGAGGTCATTAAAACCGCACACGGTCATTCGGCGTCGCCCCACAAAGGAAGTGAGGTCATCACATCACGCGGCGTATTCGAAAAGGCCGAAGACGTTAGGCGCCAGACACTGGCGGGCACTCAAGCGGACAGACTCACCAGATGAGGAGAGAAAGCTGCACGGCGCGTTTGGCTGTCCAGACTCGGGCGCTTGATGTGCTCGGTTAGGGATGTTACCATGGCAAGGTGCTACGGGGCTGGGATAGGAAGGCGACCGGAGCACCCATCCGTCTGTACACCTCAGCGTCTGTACGGGAGGGACTGCACCGTTACCAACAGCGGAGTGCTTACATCACAGCCATTACGCCACCTGCTGGGGGGAGGGGGAACTCATTCGTACAACTGTTAATGACTCTGGAGCCAATATGACCTCAGAGTCAAATTTTAGAGCCTGGATTTTTGGCTGGTTATCAGGCTGCATCACCGCAATTTCACAGCATTGATTAGTTACAGCCCACTTAATGGACCAAACGGAAGGTGGAGGACTAGTTATATTTGTATTCAAAGGAGGAATAATAATAATAATTATTATTATTATTATAATGCTATTATTGCAGAATTCTCAGTGCTTCATTTGTAAACTCAGATGCTGGAGCTCATAAACACCATGATGACATCATGCACACAAATCGATCTTTAATAACGTTAATGTGCTATTATTCACTTGAACATGTAACAATGTAATGTTTTCTATCGACACCTGTTAGTTACATTAAACGTTTCATCTGCGTTGCACTTTTCTCGCTTCTTCTCATTAGCATTAGCACCCACAAGCGCCGCTACTCTCTTCGCTGTTCCTGCTTGTGCTTCCGTCAGATGTTCTGGTTCATTTCTGCTCTGCTTTGGTTTCTTGGTTTCTGATGACTCTGTTGATTTACCAAAAAACAAAAAAAAAAAAAATAATCAAAATATTACATTTTCTTTCAGTTGTTTTGCTATAACGACCTGGCTTGTAGCCTAACCTTTTTTCTGTGTTTAATGGTGTGATTTTCAGTCAGATAAGTCAGCTAAGTGACACAGAGGCCTACTAATTTAGTCAGATGTCAAAATTATACAACATAATAGATTTAACACACACACACACACACACACACACACATTTCGGGGGTAGCATTCGAGGTTGCGGGGCACGCCTGAGACGTGCAGACTACTTTGAGCCAGAGGTCCGCAAGATTCGGCTAAAATTAAGCATTGAGTATTTAAAGATATTTAAAGATGTTTCATCCCTAATTATTTAATTAGTCTAACAAAACTGCATAAATAATAATGGTATAATAAATAAGAATTTTATCGTCTTATGATTTACTTTCTCTAAAATAATCGATGCTTGAGGAAAAAGTATTTAAAAAGATACTGATTTCTGCTCACAATTTAAGGTTTAAAACTGTATCTTGCACGTAACTGAATCCCAAAGTAAAAAGTGCATGTTGTTTATAAGCACAACATTTCAACAGATTCGCTTATCCAAGGAAGAGAAAAGCACAAGCCACTTCCTTCACTTCATTTAACATGCTGATAGCAGCCTGTGTAGCGTAGCAGAGCATAGAGATTGTCCTTCATCACTTTACACATTGCCTGTGGTTCTGTACAAAAATCTACTGTCTTACAAAAATTGAATGTCTTACAGAAATCTATAGTTGTACCACCGTCATACTATCTGGAGTAATCTGCAACCATTTCTTCATTCCACAAAATATTCAGAACATCTCTAAAGATACTTGGCCTATTTCCTCCATTCATTCATTCATTCATTCATTCATTCATTCATTCATTCTGAGAATACTGCAATGGAAAAGCTGCAGACCAGGATCTCAGAAGAGACAAAAGCAATGGCAGTTGTGTATGTTATTAATGTCTCAGGCCCGGGTGTCTCCATACAGATCTACCGGTGGGTGGAAGATGCATTACAGGAGGACAGAACGAAAGCTAACGCCCCCCTCTCATATGAAGCACCCCCCGAATTAACATCCCAGATACAAACTTATATCTGGAACATAAAATAACCATCTATGGGGAAATGCAGTGCTGATATAGAGGTAAATAAAAACAGATGCCCAGTAATAATAATAATAATAATAATAATAATAATAATAATAATAATAATAATAGTGAGTGAATGAAATGAATGAATTTACTACTACTACTACTACTATTATACTACTACTATTATTATTATTATTATTATTATTATTATTATTAACCATCTGGCCGAACTATACATTTGGAAGCCTGCCCCTAATACGCCGTATTAACACGGACAACCCTACCTTAAATTTGCATATTCCCTACATTGACATGGACGTACAAAGCTGCACATCCCCATGCCAAGTGGACAAAGCCAGGTAAACCGTGGCCATCTCAACGGGCACCTGTCACCTCCGACTGACGCCTCGACACGTGACCTGGCGTCGGCACGCGCCCGCACCGCGCCGGAGCTCGGGCCGGCGTGAATGAACGTAGTCCCCTCGGCGGGTTGCCTTGGCAACGACACCTGGCAGAATGGGCTGAACCGAGGGGCTGAAGGAGGGATGGCTGCACACGCACAGCCCCGATGTCACAAAAACCCACATCGAGGCACGGTGCCTGTAAGCAGCGGAGCAGCCGTCGCCATATTCCCGCGTTAAGCGCTGGTGGAATGGGTTTGCCGTACTGGCAGGATAAATATGGCTCGCTTGTCGTTGCTGGGTGTTTGTGTCAATAACGGGGCGCTATTTTTAGATGCTCGCTGTATTAGCGGGGCTGATGGCTGCTCGCTGCCACGAGCCCGTTCAAAACAGAAATGACCTTAAATATGCATTTTAAAATGAAACCATTCAGTCGTTAATTTAATATTGATATAAAACAATTGTGCGCCTAAAATGGACAAAATCATACACCATAAACGAAAACATGCAATAAATATAAAACAAGCATATAGCTAGCCAGACGCTAGCTATTACCAATTTAAAGGCCATTGCTATAAATTCGCGATCTCTAAATTCATGTTCTATTTGCACGCTTGGAGCGCCAGCTACTACCCCAAAAAACGTGACAAAATCGCAACATTTCAAAATGGCTTCAGTTAAATGCCTGGCTGCTCAGCTTGTGAGGGTTTGGCATCAATGCAGCCCTCGATACATGCAACGGATTAACAACCGCGTTGACCAGCCTGAAACGCATAGTACGCTTTTTGTATCGTCCGCTCGCGCAATATTTACCTTGTCAGCCTCCTTTGCAATGAAGAGCACCACGAAGCTACGTCCTCAGGCCTTAGACTAACCTTTAATGTTGCTAGTAAGGTAGCAGGTTAGCAGGGGATAAACCATCCGGGAAGCGCAACTGCAATATACGGGTTTCCAGCGTTTCCACTTTAAGACATAACGAGACAATTGTGATTCATTATCAAGCCACGCAAACGAATTACAAAAGGCAAAACGCATTAATCAAATATTTTGATTTGTACCGCTTGAAGGTATATATATATTTAATCCATCTGGGTGACTGTGGTAGATGCGCTCTGCCCGTAAAAATTCATTCGTTCGCCCGACGTCTGAAATTCATAAACACATCGTAGGTGTTCCTGGAGGAGGGTGGGGAATATACATTATAATACATTATTGCAATTAAATAATCAGAGGATAATGATACATTTATTTTTATTCTCGTCGTATTCTTATTTTATATTTATTAATTTGAAAATATGTTTGATATTACAAGAATAATTCCCGCACTGGGAAATAAAAAAAAAAAAAAATCAAAAGGGCTAGCTGTTTGGATGATGGGTAGTGTAGTTTACAGAGAAACCGTAGCGAAAAGTAGCAGCAATTTATTGTGGAAATTATTAATGAGTCTGATCGTGGTTTTATTACTATTTTAATGATGATAATGGAAAGGTTATGGAAGCCAACAAAAGAACGCTTTCTTGAGCACAGTCCTAAATGAACACAGGGTGGCAGGATGGACCTACTGTTTCAGATATAGAATTATATTGGAGTGTGAAATAACGGTTAACATTTCTTAATTTAAAAGGTCATACAGATTTCCAGTAGTTCCCAATCATATTCGTATTATAACTACCCCTGTAATCTGTTTCATGTAATCAGGGGTAATGCATTTAACTGCCGGAGCTTTGTACTCCGGTTGTTTTAAATTCCAACAATTTCTTCTATATTAATCCAGATGACACAGGATGGCCCAAAAAAGAGAATTAAATATAGAAGTCGATTGGGATTTTTTTATTATTATTTTAAATTCCAACGACAAGTTTCATAGCATACAGATAATTCGGGGATTTCCTCATATCCTTTGAATTCCGTTCGAGACACTTAATCTGACGTTAACAAGAGTTGCGTGTCTGTGTGGGTAGCGCGGATTTTTCCATCCAAAACAAGAACAAAATACAGAAAGTTCAAATGCAAGACGTCAACCACGGACAATATCATATGTGTTATGACAGTTGCATGTGTTATGAGAAATTTAGATTCCTGTATTGTCTTACAATCTGTCACGTGTTTATTGTTTGGTTCCTCGTAACCCAGTAAAATAATAAATGCACAATCAGCATATGTTTTACGGAAAAAAGTGGTGTGACCGTTAAAAAAAATCTACCTCGATCGAGACGATCATGCGTCCATGTTACATCTACCTATCCTGCATATAGTCACAGGGTTACCAGAGTCCTGAATCCTATCACAGACAACAATGGACACAAAGCAGGGCAATCTGAAATAGGGTGACCAGATAATCCCTGTCAAGGGGGACACTTTTAGCCAGGACAGGATTTGTAAGATACAATTTCAATCAAAAGGACCTGAATTTCATTTAAGCACTGAGTTCTTGCTGCGTGCTGATTGGTCAGTCTCCTATAATCATGCATGTGTCACTAATATTAATATGAAATAGCTGGATGCGTCTTTCATTCAAGGAAACAAACCAGTCAAAGCACAACAAGAGCTGAACTATTTAGCCAAACACAGGAGCCTTTCCGTTTTAAGGTAGTTTGTAAAAAAAAAAAAAAAAATGTCCATGACGACATAGATTATCTGTTCACTCTAATCTGAAAGGAATGTCAAAATTCATTGCAGGGCGCGCGCGCACACACACGCAGACGTACACTGCAGGCAATTAATTACGGTTATATTTCATAAAGGGTGAAATCGTAGTGCAGTAGGAAGCATTTTAAGAGAACAACACAACTCCGGGGTTTCCTTCACCTGCTATGGGCTGCGGGTGTGAAGTTATCAGATATTCACAATGTTCATATAGGTTTCCACACTCACATTCAAAAAGTAGGTGCTAAGGTGGTGCATCCAAACAGCTCATAATTTCTATTTGTATGCAGAACTTGACATGTGTCATACTTCCTGGGGTCGACGACGAGCTCACTGCATCCCATCTATGCGCCACGAAAGAATATGTAGATTACTTTGAACATCCCAGAACATATTTAGCAAGATACCACAGAAATCTTAACAAGGTGCTGTTCAATGAATAGCCATGTTAGAAAACCAACCTATAAAAAGCGGTGATGACAGAAACCCACACGTGGTGGGCTTATTGTGTACCCATTGTGACTGTACGATCTAACCAATCAGTTATTGATGAGTCAACCAATAGGAAAAAGGCTAAATAAGCTGACTTTGCACAATAATCACATCCACTGTGAGTTTCAAAGACTCGTTTCTTTCAGCACTTTTTAGCAAGTCCTATATATCACCTGCATTTTTTTATGCACCTGTATTACACAAACACATTAATATCATTTAAACAAGCAATTCATTCGTTTTTATTTTTCACTCAGTTGTAACCAGTAAAATATGGAAAATAAGTAAAATAAACGAGGTTTTAGGATTATTGTAGTTTTCTACCTCACCTCGGTACAAAAATAGCGTAGAGATATATGTGCAGATTAGCACTGGTACGCTACCAATATGCACTAGTAACTCACTGCACTGTCACTTTATATCTAAGTAATATAATATTTATATAAAGTTAATTTCATTGTCTCTCCCGCTAATATATTATTTTTTACTATTTTTATTTTGTTCATTGTTTTTATTATTTTGCTTGGAGCAGGCTAGCCTATCGATTTCACTACCGCGTTGTACCTGTATTATTATGTGTGTGACAAATAAACTCTTGAATCCTGAACCTAATGAACCGGTCGATCCATACCAACATGAATCATACGCACCAGCTTCTCAGGGTGTTTCGATGTCCGTGACAGTAACAGAACACAGCAGCAGGTGAGGAAAAAAAACATAGCACATGACACTTCTTGAGTTTATATTTATCAGAAGAAGGGAGGTTCATCTAAGCATTATCGGTAGATTAATTAACTAACTGCAGAAAATGACGTGTCAACAGCAAAACGCGGCGCATCAATGCTAGCTGCCTGTGTTTCGCTATGAGTAGTGATTGCGTTCGGAACTGCATGGTTGAGTTCACTTACCTTTATTTATAAATTCTCTACTTATAAATTAAGGCACCCATCCCCTACTAAGTCAGATCCTTTTTGTTTATATGTGGCCAGGTCATTGCGCACCTGTTACAGGTCAGCAGAAGCCAGGATGCAACCAACGAAAGATCTAGCAGTCCTGTTCATATTATTGATATTAATATAATGAAAAGTCCAAAGGCCAAAATGTTGCGTTTTTCTCTACTGATCTGGGATCCTCACTGTGTTGATTGGTTTTTGTTTCTGCCTAAGGCCTAATTATGTTTGAATATGATTTGACCCACTTGCTACTTAAGGAGCCCAAGTAATTACCCAAGGAGCATTATAGAACTAGAATAATCTGAATTATATGTCAAATGTTACGTTTTAGAGCTAGAAAGCAATCAGCTTATAGTAAATGAAAGTCTTCTACCATTAAAACACATTAAAAAGGAAAAAGAACCCAACGGGTATAATTTGTAATATCTAGGCCTAATTGTGACATACAAACTAAATATGGGTTCACAAGAAAACCAGCCTACAGTGAGCTCCAAGAACTAAGAGTATCGAACATCTGTTTAATGGTACATTCAGCATTAGTACTGTGTAATTCTGTGAAATATATGTTAGTAAAGTAGTAAATTAATGCAATTTACAAGACACTGTGGCAGAGGTTTAAGTAATAATTAGTATTATCGTATATAAATAATACGAGACTCATCTGCTTTACTAGAACATGGTAAATATTTAACATTTTAACATTTAATTTGAACTGTCATATCGCGTGCCTATTTCCAGACCGCCCGCTATTCTGACATCACTTCCGGCGCACATCCTCGAGACCAGACACTGCTACCAATATGGCGTCCGGCAGTGGGGTAAGTTTTCTGTGTGCTGTCGTGCATTTTGCCGTTTTATTTCGGAATTATGTTGGTAATATTTGTATTGTTATACGGAATATGGAAGCTAGAGTTCCTTTACACTTATCTTCAGAACGAACAGCATGTAGTTTTGGGGAAAAGAAAGTTATAAAGTGTCATTAGCAGCTCTACAGTATTATGGTATAAGCTCTACTGGCTAAACAATTTTAACATTTAGTGGTTAGATAATTGTGCTTATTTCAAATTTCTAAAACCGTTTAGGGATCTGCTTAAATAATTGCATGTTTCAAACCTGAAATGTTAATGAAAAACAGGTTCATATTTGTGAAAGGAATATTCAGGCGATAGATGTTTCGGTTTCCGTGTGAAAATTCACAACAACGGAGAGGTTTTAACATTTGTCTTTGCACAAGAATAAGAATGACTTTCGGAGAAAGTGGGATAAAGATGAGTACGAGCAGCTGGCCCAGAAACGCCTCACGGAGGAGCGTGAGAAGAAAGATGGTAAGATTGCGTGTTTGGGTGTTATCTGACGTCCTCGTAGTCGGTTTTCAGTGGGAGACGAGACGGATGGAGTGCTTGATTCTGATTCTGTAATGAGATCAGGCGCTAATTCCAATTTTGCCTCTTACCCTAAGTTAGTGTGCTTAAGTGTTTGTATGTATGTTGCGTTTTCCGGAGTGATTTTCTGTATATTTCAGTAACAAAATATAATAATTTTGTGTATAGCTAAGATCTTTACAATTTTCTGTGGCAAAATTTGAGGTTCAGCAATAAAACCTCAAATATGAAGCAAATATGAAGGAGTATGACTTTCTTTTTCTTTTGCTCTGTTAGTTTCAAACACCATAAGTTGGTATAACAATGCACGCCCCCCCCCCCCAGGAAA
>JAODLC010000052.1:5612866-5629826 GCA_026781145.1 Hippopotamyrus pictus | reverse complement strand
CCCGATGTCACCCTCACCCTCCACTGTCCTGCCCCCTTTCCGAGTGTCTCCCTTGGCCCGAACTTGTCGTCGCTTTTCTCACCCCCCCTCCCCGAGGATAGAGTGACGACGACTACGAGAGCCCCGATGGGGGGGACGACGTGGACGGGGGAGATTACGAGTCCCCAGATGAGGGCGATCACGGTAGGGGGGGCGCCGAGAGTGACAATGACTACGAGCCACCGCCCTCCGGCCAGCCTGAAGATGCCCCCCTGCAGATCTGCCCCGCAAAGCCCATGGGAGACAGTGACTACATAGGTGACGTCTGGGTGACATTCCCCACGTCCGCCAGCTCGCCTTCCACTGACATATACATATAGCTGGTCCATTTTCCCACATTTATCGTTATTTATTACCCATTTATAAACAACCGGCAGTAGAAAATGAGCTTATGCATCCTGCAGGAAGGTGCCGGGATCACGAAAACACAACTCAGAGTCGGTTTCAACTACTGGAGTATGAGGCTGAAAGTTGATGATGTTAGAGTGACGACCGGTTTGCATGTAGGAGATCGGGAGAGGGACTCTGTAGGTGGCATTTCCCTGCAGTCTCTGTGGTTTCAGCTCAGACCACACAGCTTGCAGGTCTCAGTCACACCTCTGTGACCTGCAGCTTTTCAGCAGCGTTAGAAGCAGCTGTGTGTGTGCATGCTTATGCGTGCGCGTGGATTTCTTGGCAGATAACAACCGGAATCGGCACACATCAGCGAAGCCATTGCAGAGCCAGCCCCCGGCCCCCCCAGAGCGCCCCGGCGCCAGCCTGCCCCCGCCTTCCACCGCCCGCGTACGTGGCCTTGCTCTCGCCTTTTCCTTTTTCCACTGCGGTTTTTCGGCTGCCCTCTTTTCTTGCCCGTGTCACTTCCTGTCTGCATCCTGGGTCAAAGGTCAGGGTTTATTTTGTACTTTTTTTTATGACAGGTGCCCCCCCACCTTCCCAAGAGCGAGCCATCCTCACAGAGACCAGTCAGGCCTCCTGCTAAATGTAAGAACACACATTTCTATTTTTAAACATACGCCAAGCATCACAGAGGTGGCACAGTGATTAGTACTGTTGCCTCACACTTCTGGGACCTGGGTTTGAGTCTTTGCCCCGCCTCTATACCTGTGGGGTTTGCCCTGTATCATCATGAGATTCCACGCCCCCCCCCCCAGTCCAAAAACTAGCATTCTCTCAGCGACCTGGAGTCTCTACATTATATGAATTAATGCCTTTATAGTCATTGCAAGTTACAACGAGACTGGAAAATTCCTGTCACTACAAGATACTAAAAAGTCAGGAAGTATAAAAATACAGAAAAAAAAAATTATAACATAAACAAAACAGAACATAAATAAGCAAATAGAATATAAAGGGAGTGTAAAGAATAAAAACGTAAAAAAAATTACATAAAGTATGTTTAAATAGAATAAGTGATATGTTACAGGGTATACAACAAATATGAAACTGAATCACATTAGCCAGTAGGTGTGAATGGTGTGTGTGTCCCTTGTTATGGGCTAGCGCCCCATCCTGGGTTATTCCCCCCCAGCGTCTGTAGCTTCTGGGATAGGCTCTGGACCCCGTGTCCCTGCGTAGATCCAGCGGGTGCGACGGACGGATGGACGGTCTTGTGTACGCCTTTTTTCACGCATGACCTCACACCGCCATGGCGTAAACGCTCCCCCTTTCCGTCCCCAAGCCCCAGGCCTGCCTGCCCCCCACGTGGACCGCAGTAAAAAGCCTGGTTCTTCAGACCGAGGCCTGCCCAGTCTTCCAGGCTTCCCGGACAGGGAAGAACATTTTCCAGGTAAGTGTGCGCCCATAGTCACCTTTCAGTCGGTCAAACAATTTACTTCCAGGGGGAACTGTAATTGTTATTATTATTATTATTATTATTACTATTATTATTATTATTACTATTATTATTATTATTACTATTATTATTATTATTAATAATAATAATAATAATAATAATAATAAATTTTATTTATGAAGCACTATTCATTAGAACAAAATCTCAAAGTGCTGACATGAAGTTAAAATAATGTAATAGTTATTATCAAATATCATTTTGCATTTTTTGTGGCTTAAATTCAGTTCAGTCAACAGCTCAGTTGAAGCAAAATCATTTCTTCTTCTTCTTTGCATTATTACTATGATCATGTTACTTTCATTGTCAGTCATGGTTGTCACTACAGACGAATTGTTACTTACCTTTAACATACAGGTATTTCTGCCGGGCCCGACTCAGACATGACCTTCGCTGTAATCCGATTTCTCTTAAAATCTCTGCGATTTCAGAACGAGGCTTGTAACTTTACTACATTATTGTTACAGGCCGCATGTACCACACAAACAGTAGAGTTTTGATCTTTTTGTAAGAGAACGGCATTTCAAATCGAACGGCGAACTGCCTTTAGCTGAAGCGAAATGATTCCTCAGCCTTGTATTCTGACCTTTCCTCACCCAGTCAGTCCGCCAGGCCTAATGCACCGGATGCTCTATAGATGCAGCTACACTTTTGTGCGTCTCCAGCAGGTTTAAACGAGTGTTCTTCGGCTAATAAACATGAACCATGCGTCTAAAGTTCAAAAAGACATTAAAGGCATTTGATCAAGTTACCCAATCTGAATACATTTCTGAACAACTGTACATATATACAGTCCTTTTCAGGTCCCAAAACAGGCTAATCGAGCAAAAACTAGACGTTTGCTACGATCAATTACTTTTTTATTCAGTAAACACAGAACGCTAATTATTCAATATAAC
The DNA here is from genome assembly GCA_026781145.1 of Hippopotamyrus pictus. Lineage (NCBI taxonomy): Eukaryota > Metazoa > Chordata > Actinopteri > Osteoglossiformes > Mormyridae > Hippopotamyrus > Hippopotamyrus pictus. Next base: position 5,627,039 of record JAODLC010000052.1, on the reverse strand, counting down.
TTGTTTACATTGTGTTGGGCGAACCTTAATTCCCAGCGACTTTAATGAAGGCATTTTAAAACAGTACTAAAACGGCTTTCAGACTTCTTGCCCACGCTGTTGATAAAATCGGCAACATTAATTCGTAATGTGCAAATATTCAAAAGCTTTGTGGGCAGTAAGACATTTCCCGTCTTTGTCTCTGTAGGAAGAAAACCTCCTATGCCAGACACGGTAAGAGTTCTTCTTAATTTATCTGATCAGTATCTAACCTTCTTTTCCACTCAGCTTGGTTTCTTATATGCATTAATGTCCATACATCTTCTAATCGTTCACGCTGGTCAGGTTCCCACGGTGTACGTTATGAATAAAACAGTAAGTTGCTGCCGTATGTTGACATACGTAACAATGTGCACCATGAATATTTCTTTAGTGCTGCAATGGAAATAAAAGTTTACGCATTATTCCCTGAAACATTTTCATGTAGCCCGTGTTGTCGCTTTATTGCTCAGTACATTGGCCTCACGCCGCAAAACTATAATTAGCTTATTAGATAGGCTACGTATCTTAAATCATCACCAGAACTCTGTATACAGGATAAACCATGTGGAAGATGGATGGATAGAAAAGATATGTTAAGTCATTACTTTAAAATTGACAGACAAAGCAGTTTGCAATTAATGTAAATAAAAGCAAGTAAGTTGTTTTTTCATGTTACACGGATCGAGTGGGTCTTGTGCAGCGATGGTATATAAGGTCACCACCTGTCCAGAACTTTCTGTGATTTCTTTGGAACTTGATCTTCTGCCAGGGAAAAAAAAAAGTCAAACAATTTGTGGGTGTTACATGTTATAGAATCTTTGGGTTACTGTAAAGCCCTTTGTAATGTGATAATTCACTATTATCATTATTAGTGGTAGTAGTAGTATTTGTTGTTGTAGTGGTGATTTTGTTTATTAAGTGTAAAGTGCTTCTAGTGTGTTTTATTAACCAAACCAAATAACGGGTTTGTCTGTTTCGGTACGTTCTGCACAGCTGACTCGGAAAAGGTGTGTTCTGATTACTGTAGGTGGCCCTGTTTTAGGCATCGTGACTTGAAAGATAAGGCGACGAACAAACTCAAATCAGAGCGAAAACGGGCAGTGAAAGAGCGGAGGAGGAAAGCGAACAGATGCAGAATCCGGCCAGAAGCTCAAACACGAAATCTTATATAACCAATAAAATGGCAGAACAATGTGACGGATGGCTGAGTCTGGTTCTGAATGATCAGATTTCGGCAATGTGCGCGATTGGGCGGCATTGAAACTCGTATACTGTAAGTGATGAGCACGGATGCATGATGCATGAAAAAATATTTTAGCAAGAGAAAACAATCAGCAGACTTATTGAAGACCGTCGTATACATTTTCATATACGATTATGACAAGATCACACTACAGTAATTTATTTAAAGGCTACTTAATATAAATTATTTCCTGTTGCAATGGCTAAACGTATTATAAGAGGGTTAGCTGTGAAAGGCTCAATTTATTTATCCTTCAGGAAGTGGGCACTTTTAACAACGCTGTGCGCATTCTGTTGCAATGATCTCTCTCACTGCGGTATGCATTGATATCAGGTGGACGAAACGTGGTCGTGAATGTTCGAATCGGTGGGGAAATAATTTTTTATTACCGTGGTTCGTATTTGCGGATTATCGCTAACCGAGGCAGTTATACTAAACGAGCAGTGGTTGTATTACATTAGATTAAAACAAAAGTGTTTCAGTGGATGTTATGGAACAAAATCCTTGTCAAACGTGGTCATAAATATCTGTTTATATATTCTTTATATGTATTAAGTCGCCCTTACTGCTATGTATTTATCATCGATTGGACATCCATGAGAAACATTTGTGAGAAACATTGCTGGTAACGCATCTGACCTCTTTTGCCCCTTACAGTTCGCCACTCAGCCGAGAAGGTACGGAGCCTCGATCGCCGGCGTGCAGCGCCTCGCACCGTCACTTATCGTAACTCTTAAGCTTTGCCAGGTCATAACAGAAGCGTTTGCTGTAGTCTAACTGTAGGGCTGACTGCCGCTGCTTTTGCGCGTGATGCCAGGCCAGACGTGCTTACACGCCAAACTGCGCGACAGTGACCCCCCCATTCTGAGCCGGGTGTTGTCACGTTTTCATCCACAGAAGCGTCGTCGCTGAAAAACCGCCAGACTTGCCTCGACTCACTAAACCACCACTGCCAGGGCCTGGGGTCAACAGATCCAGCTCTTCTGTCGGCAGACAGCCGGCAACTCTGCCCTCTTCTGTAAGTTATTAAGCTTCACATTTTTAAATTTAGCTGCGGGGGCGGGTGCAAAAGGTTACTACTCGGGCTAGGTGCTAACGGTCAGAAGGTCACAGGTTCAAATCCTGTGGTTTATGTGATTTTACCTTAAGGAAGCATTTTAACCTCAATTGTTCCTGGGACTGTCTGCCCCAGTTGTACATAAATAAAATTGCATTGCATTGCATTGTACATTCCTCCAGATAAAAGCTGCATCTAAACAAATAAAATGCAAAAAAAAAAAAAAAACAGAATGTGGAAAAAGTGTGTAATGTTGCTGTCATGCCATAGTTAAGATCTCTCCTTTTCATTTCACCCCCCTGCTCACAGCTCCAAGACGATGGTAAGCTCTCGATCTTAACGTCTGCCCCCCTCCTTACCCCCGAAAGAAAAACCTTCCTATATTATCTCAAACCTCATTGCCTTTGGCTGAATGGAAGATAACGATTGGCCTCCCATTTCCCCCGCAGGACATATACCAAAACTGGGAGGAGGGCCCCCTTATAACTCCAACACCTTCCCCTTACCCACGCGTGGCCCCTCACCCCGGCCAGGGCCCTCGCATTCTGAAAGGTAAGGCCCCGCATGCGGACATGCATGCGGACATGCGCGCAGACATGCGTGCGGACATGCATGCGGGCATGCACCCCTGACTTGCTCTCTTCTGACTGCTGCGGTCTTGCCTCCGCAGTTTGCCCCCCCCTATCCACCCAGGTGGGTCCCTTCCCTCTCGACTGCAAATGGGTGAGCACTCTGCAAGCACTTCCTCCCTGTGTGTAGCCCGAGCTCTGACTGCTGCTGCTGAGTAATGCGTTTTTTTCTGTTTCATTTTTTTGTTGTAATGCAAGCCATGGGTTCCCAGAGGCCGAAAGCTGATCGCCTGCCGATTCCCCAGCCGCAGGTTTCCGAGTTCGGCCCAGATGACGAGCAGGTCCGCACATCCACTTTCCTCTCGTGTTTTTTTTTTGGATATTTTCTCTTTTACATTGGGTTTGGCTCAGCATTAATAATAACATGAGTAACCAACAACAAAGGCACGTATCAAAGAACAGTGTCGGAAACGATGAACTGCAGCCACTTTTCGATTAGCGATTACCTCAGATTCAATGGAAATTTAAAAAGTTTTTCTGACCAATGAGCGCATTTCTGACCATGTTTTGTACGCCTGACGACATTGTACCTCGGAGTGAGCGAGATCTTAATATACGAAACGTTTAAAAGTCCCCTTCGTGAAGGATGAAAGAAATCGAGTATGTAAGGCTGACGTAAAGTCGCAAGCACAGTCGCGGTCACGCCCAGACTGCCGTGCGTTTCGCTTAACGCCCTGATTGTTGGAACGCAACTCGGACGTTGAATGAGAAATGGCCGTATAAATAAATAATAAATAACACAAGACCAGGATCTGTAGTAATGGATACGGTGTCGGTGTGTGGATATATAAAGTTGCGAGCGTATAAACAAACTCCGCAGTTCGAGGCAGCAGCATTTACAGGAAGTCACGGCTTTCCCGTGAGAGACGCGCCTCTCATGTCCCCGCAGGACCTGGACCCCCAGTGGTACGTGGCTCATGTGACCCGAGCGCAGGCTGAGGGCCTCTTGAGGAGGATAAACCGGGTGAGTCCCCGTCTCGCACTGCTTCAAAGCGCTATCAGCAGGGAATAATCCTTAGCCATGCATTTAAATGAATTAGTAGTGGGGGTATTTCCCAACATTTTTTTCTGCCACTGCACAGTTCATAGGGTTATAATACCAGGGTACACCACTGGTAAACATATACTACGAATTGGCTCTATCCGATAACACCAACCGCATTGCGCTTATCCTTTTGGTTCAGGGTTGCGTATGTTTTCTGAAATTTTCCATCTCAAATAATTGTCCACGACCTTGTTTTTTTTTTTTTTTTACTACAGAATGCAGTTTGCAAATTGTCGAACACAGATACACCCTTGGGTGTCAGTTCTCAGGCGGTCTTGTTCTTGGCTGCATTACGCGACAAGTGCGGTTAAAACCTGTTGGACAATTAAATTAATAAAATGTTGCTTATACACAAACCTTTTTCTTCATCTAAGCCATTTAAAGTACATCCATAATTTAAGTATTAATACATAAGCTTATTTACTTTTTATATACCTGGTCAGGTGTGTGTGTGTGTGTGTGTGAGGATTAGATTTATTTTACATTGCAAAAATGCCTAAAGGTTTCTTATTTTGTTTGGTTACTTATGGTTAAGGTCAGGGCTGGGTAGGGGTTAAGGTCATTATTTTGGGATTAGAGTTTTCCCCCTAGGAATGAATGGAGAGTCCCCACAAAGATATAATTACAAACCTGTGTGTGTGTGTGTGTGTGTAACACTGCCTCAAGCAAGGTCTTAAACCCCAATTCTCGCTAAAAAACACATGTTGCTTTGAATAAAACTGTCTGCTAAGATATCGTTAACCGCTGTGTATGATGTTCGAGTGCCAGATGTAAGTCGGCAGGTAACGGTGTGGTCTTGTCAGTCATCGTGCGTGACGTCTGTTCTTCAGGACGGCACGTTCCTTGTACGGGACAGCTCAAAAAGATCATCCACCCAGCCGTATACCCTCATGGTGCTTTACCAGGACAAAGTCTACAACATCCAGATCCGGTACAGCAGCGAGAAGGACGTCTTCCTGCTCGGTACTGGGCTGAAGAACCGCGAGGTAAGCAGGGGGGTGGCTAATTATTATTGTTTTTTTATCGTTGTGACACCCCCCGCAAAATTAACTACCGCAGCCCCTAAAAGGTGTGACATTCCTGGCCTGAAACCCAGTCACACTGCAGCGCTGGATAAAGATGACTTGCTTAGAAAACCTGTATCTGCAATGCTCAAAAATGGACACAAGGGGGAGTGTTAAGTTCATGTCACCTAGCCATAAAGCCAAAACCCTACTGTAATTTTAACCTTTAACTATTAAATCTGTATTTTGACTTTCTAAATGTTTCATTTACATTGGCCTAGCTCTGGATATGATTACTGGCTGAAAACGAAAACTATTAATGAATTTCTCCCGCAGAACTTCCCCAGGGTGAGAGACATAATTGAATTCCATATGAAGATACCGCTTCTACTCATCGACGCGAAGGACACTGGTTCGGGACCGCAAAAGCAGTGTCTATTAGCGCACCCGGTACAGTTCTGACGACCTCCAGAAAGGACCCAGAAAGGATTACCAAAAACGGCAGCCGGCGAGAAGGGAATTCTGGGATGCAGAAACAGTACCGAGTCGCGGGGAAGAGAGCGATCTGAAAATTTTGGAAACAACTGCTAACACCTAAATGACACTGTTGTCATTGTGTTTCATGAATTGTTTTGGTTCCTCTTCATTTCATTTAATATTTAATTTGATTTCCGCTACATGTGGTAACTAGCCTATTTTAGATAACCGTCAGATCTAAGTTATGTGCAAAATATTATATCCGTTTTTTTTTTTTAAACTAGCCTGCGTTTTGCATTTTAACAATTAAAAGCTCAGGAAGAAATTGATAATATAAAGTGGGTTATTGCGACGAGAAGGCAGGTCTCGGCTCGGCATTTCCAACAAAAGTGTGTGCTTCGCAATGAAAGGTTTTCATCATCATTTCATTAAAAGTTTCAAGGCTGATTACACGGCGAGTGTTGAAAAAGATGAACGCAAACTAATCTGAACAATTGTGAACTGCGCACGCGGAGTGGCTGCAGAAGCATGCGGTGCCGCGCCTCCCCGCTCGAGGCAACGTGTCCATCTCCGCTCATGTGATCAGTGATCATGCTCCTGGCGTTTTACTTTTCCAAGTAAAATTATAGCCACGTATGTTTTACCCAGAGCTGCTAAGTTCACCAGCAGTGTGGTTGTACCCCGCTCCAAGTGTAACGGTGTGTTTTGATCCTCATACGCGCGTGTTGCTGCACGTCTCCCCCATTTGGCTGCCAGTTCCACACATTTCCACTAATCGCATGTTTTTGAAAGCATCTTTGTTTCAAAGTAACATTCAGTGTGTGACACGTTGTACTGTAACTGTAGGATAAAGTATCTCTTTAGATGGTCAGTCTTTGAGCTGCATTTCAAGGTGTGAAACTGTCTAGCACATTAAAAAATAAAAATGCAAAAAAATGTATTATTCTACAAAATAGACCATGTTAATGACTCAGCCTCTCCGTACATTTCTCTGGTGACCAAATCCTGTTATTCCTATGAAAAGTAAGTTTACTTTAATAGCTATTTAGACATTTGTTCAGCTTGTTATTCTTAGTGTGTTGTAAATATTATCAGCGTTATAAAGCGGCGAGTCAGTTCGAGGTAACTAAGCAGACCGAACTGCAAACTGGAGATAAATTATAAACTGGAAAGAAATGTACCTGAATATCAATACACTTTTTGAATATCATCTTAAGTAACAATTTTAAATGTCCTCCAGTTTATTTAAACTATAACTGTAAATAATGAATTCTGTAATATATTTGTGCCTTCTTACAATGCTTTTTTGAAAAGCTAAAGTACAGTAGTCTTACAGTAAAAACAACAATAAAAATATGTTCTATAAAAATGGAATATAAGGGACACAATGAATCAATATGGATAATTGTGAATGATTTGATACATTTTAAAATTTGAAATTTAATTTGAGATTAAATATATATATATATATATATATATATAGAATATATTTTTGAAATGTCAATATATTTCTCTTTAACATATAATCTAAACTCTGTAAATAAAGCATATAGTAAAATGACAAAAGTGATGTATTTGAAAATATATAATATTAATGGAGATTATCTCGTTCAATACTTAATAGTTTATTTAACTTGAATAAGTATGAGAGAGCTCCATTACGAGATGCAGGCTCACAACGGTCGTGGATGGTTGAGCAGAGACACATAACAAACCTCTTGGGAGACTTTCCTCACACCCAGACAGATTCCTTTAAGCCTAGTAAATATAAAATGGGGAAATCCATTGACATATGCGGGGAACGATATCGACCAATCAGAAGAGAAGGGGGAGTTGTCAGGTTTCTATAAATTAAGCAGGTGAGACAGGTGGCCGTTGTGATGTACCTGACACTCCTGCATGGGTACGTTTAGGCCTGACAGGGAAAAGGGAGACCATCCACGCCTTTAGGAACCTGAAAGGTGAGGTACACGTTCTTCGAGAGCCTTCGGGGGAAGGAAACGCAGGAGGAAAACCAGCCGAGACCGAAGAACGAACCGGAAGGATTTCGCGGAACGATGACGTCAGTCGAACCTCAGGTTCAGATGCCAGGGTTAAGTTCCAGTAATGATGGTTACTACACCCTGCCGTCTCTGGGCAGCTCTGAGTGGGCCGTTCCGGATCTGGGAGACCTCACCTCCAGCTACACGAATCCCTACCTATGCATCAGTGGTTCTGGAATGAATGGAACTCCCGGCCCCCAGGCAGGCACTGCCGTGGACGGCCTGACGTACAGCGTGCAGAGGTCCTACTCATGCATGGCTGAAGCTGGGGGTTTGGCAGCAGGAGAAGCAGGCTGGGTCCGGGTGCCCCTGCAGGGGAACCGGATCAATCTGGCCAGGCCCCCCTACTCCTACTCTGCCCTGATCGCCATGGCGATTCACCGGGCGCCCCAGCGACGCCTCACCCTCAGCCAGATCTACCAGTACGTGGCAGAAAATTTCCCATTCTACAAAAAAGGCAAGACGAGCTGGCAGAACTCAATCCGACACAACCTCTCGCTGAACGACTGCTTCAAGAAGGTGCCACGGGATGTGAATGACCCAGGTGAGAAAAAACGTCAATATCGCACTTCAGTTATTTATCCAAAGCAAGTTACAGTTGGGGTTATAATTTATATGTGCTGTATGGGATTTGAACCCACAACGTCTGCATTGTTAGCACAACACTGTACTGTTTGGGCTCGAGACAATTCATTACCATTTATATCTGCATTTATAAATAGTACATAGGAAAATGAGTTGCTGAGTTTCAGCTTATCCATGTAGATTTTGATTGTTTCTGTAATTATGCGTGACAGAACATGGTCAGAACTGCAGAATCTTCAAGCCCGAAATGTTCATTTTCTTCATCATGGGTGATGATAGTGCCATGATGGTGTACCTAATGAAATGGTCCCTTAACACAGTGTTCCCCAGTCTGGTCCTCAGGGACCCATAGCCGGTCCACATTTTTGCTCCCTCTAAGCTCCCTGCCAGACAGTCCACATTTTTGCTCCCTCTAAGCTCCCTGCCAGACAGTCCACATTTTTGCTCCCTACCAGGAGCTGGGAGGGTGAGTCCCCAAGGACGGGATTGAGGAACACCCCCATAATGGGTCCTCTCTCTCCTTGTAGGTAAGGGAAACTACTGGATCCTTGACCCCAACTGTGAGAAGATGTTGGACAACGGCAACTTCCGCCGCAAGAGGAAGAAAAAGTCTGACCCTAAGGTGGGTGAGGCGGCACTCGACGTCTCGAGGATCCGGACGGGTGGGTGCGGTACCTCCCGGCTTCCCGCGTGGAGCTCTCCCTGCTTGAGCGACTTCCTGTCAGAGATGTCTGGGATAGCGGGCTCACTCGTGGAGGACGGCCACGTGCCGGCCCACGGCTACGGCTCCCACTGGCCTGCCTCCCCGCCTCCAGCACCCGTCTCAATCGTGCCACCTAATCAGCTCTGCTGCTTTAACACCGGACTAAGCTCTGCCGTCTACCACCAGGATGGCACTGAAGTCTAATAAGGCCATATAGGGACTGAGCATCACCTACTCAAGTAGCCTCTGCCACTCTTCCCTCACTGTGGCATCTTCACGACCTACCAGGGGGCTGGGTGGTCCCATTCGTACAGAACTCAGAGGACCTCAAAAGATAACCTCCGCTGACCTTTCACCCAGAGGTCACATGATATAAACCTGTCACACGATTCCCTTCTGAAAAATAATCTTGTGTATCTTCTCGTACTTGGTGTTAAACTACGAGCAACGAACAATGTTCTGCCATTGGGGTCTGTCTTGCCTATTAATGGATCCCGAACGCGTCTCTGTATGATTCTTGGTATTTCTGAGAAGCTCGTCTCCTGATTGTCCCTCAGAGTCAAATGCAAAGACTCTTCAGTCATGCAGAGAGAAGAACATCGTCTATGGTCAAACCTAACCATAACCCTAAGCCTAACTGCTAACCCTAACCAACGCTAACCATAACCATGTCCAGGGATTTCCACTGTTTTTATAAGAGGGAAGGGGAGCTTGGCTTTTGAGAATTGATATGAAACATATGAATGTCACAAAAGCTTCCTGTCCTGTTATTAAAAATCAGTCATTTTCTTGTTCATATTTTCAGCCAGTGCATTAGCCATTGCTGATCAATTGCCCACGCGATGTTACGTTTCTGCAAAGATATGTACCCCTGTGACGTCAGCGCTCTCTGTAATTCCAGCCCAAGGCACCGTGACGTCGGTGAAATAAACACTTAAATAAAAAGCGAGATAACGGTCAGGCGTGTGACAAGAAGCGACGTTAACTCTGCGAACCGTGGATACACACACCCGCGCGCCCTTAGGGTGCGGTCATGTGATCAGGTGGTGTCCGTCAGAGTTAATGGTCTGTGTAGAAGTTACCAGCCCGAGATTGAATGAGAGAGTGAAGAAAAAAATTAAAGAACCTTCTAGATAACGACAGGTTCGACTATAAAAAAGTGCGATGAAGGGAAAAAAACATGCCCCCCTCTGCCTGGGTTCTTCATTTTTTGTTTTGGGTTGATCAGTCTCTCAGTTCTAAATTTAGGCGTAATATGATGGGTTTTCACAGTGCGATTTTAAGGCTGACAAAGAAGTGGCGACTACGTAGCCACAGAGGTAACTTATCTCTGGCTGTCATCCGGCGAGAAAACGGGCAATTAAACACAAACACAAGCGCGCATTCGCTACGGAATCCCAGTGCATGTCTGTTGAGACAGCATCTTGTATCTATCCTGGACAAAATGCAACACTCTCCTGAAATGCATCTGGTGCTAAATGATGGAGTGTGTCGCCCGTTTTTCACGCGATTTGTACGTCGCCTCCTGTGCCAGTAAACGCGCCGTCGGCTGATGGAGGCAGATACGAGCCGCCCGATGCGGGAAACCCCACAGATGTCGCCCACGCCTCACCTCACCTCGTCATGAAACTCCTGGAGGAAGCTGTCAGCTTCTTAAAGGCAAAGTGTACTCATCTGTTCAAATGTTCTAACATCATCTATTCATTTATCCGGAGGACAGGCAGGGCAGGCAATGGCCTAGCTGGGAGGGGGCCCCCGAGGGCGGCCAATTACATGGTACTTTGCAACGACAAATCTGTTTTATTTGTGTATTCTGTTTTTTGGAAAAGGTGAAAATACAGGGCTTGTGTTTATTAAATTCTCTTTGTTAATATTATTCATTTACTCTTCTCAATAAAATAAAGTTACAAAATTTTACCATGCCTGCAGGGAGGGGGAGTTGCCTATAATTGCCTCTGCATCCATCCATCCATCCATCCATCCATCCATCCATCCATCCATCCATCCATCCATCCATCCATCCATCTATCTATCTATCTATCTATCTATCTATCTATCTATCTATCTATCTATCTATCTATATCTATTTTTCGTAAGGACCACCAGTACATTGTAGGGCATGTTTCAATATCTGGTTTGTGGAAAACGTAGATATTTTTTACGGAGTGAAAAAGAGTGAGAGAATGCAGTCAGATACGGAGGGATATTTCATCTCGAGATTTTGAAATGCGCTGTTATTATGTGAAAATAAAAACGAGAGTGAATCTGTCTCAGACACGTTTGTATTTCTTATTTGGCAGCCCAATTTGTCCAAAATACTATTGAGGCAAATAGCACATTATAAACATACGCGCCATCGAAGGAGTGGACTAGGCCGCAGTGCGGCTAGACGGGGCTTACAGGGGACTCCAGGTACCGGTGTAAGCAGGACCGGAGCAAACATGGAGATCATTTGCCAGTCAGCATGTGAGCAGTTTCAGTTTCTCCCGGAAGGCAGTTAGAGGCAAGAACTCTGCGTACTCCACAAGCATGACGTGGTGAGTGATGCCAGGAAGATAACATAGGGGGCGCCATTGCCCCCTCACCCTCACATCACGCTCGGAGACACCCGACGCTGTGTCCTGGCAAGTCTTCTGGGAACAGAATGCGGAGGCGAGGATAAGATCAATGGTCTACCCCCATGACCCTTTGAGTGTCACCAGGGTGATGTGGGACATGGTGACAGCCGGGGGGGGGTGGTGTTTCCATCCAGGTGTCCCGGGTTGTCGAACCGATGCAGGAATCAGGTTTCTCCTGCGCTAACGACCGATACCAGGCCGATCATCTGTCATGAACACAGTACCTAAAGGCGTCTCGCTATCTGGACATTTCACCTTAACACACCTTAACACACCTTAACACATGTAGCCTGGTATGGCCGGGGATTATGAGAGGCTGAGGTCGAGGGGAACGGTGTGACAGGGACAGAAACACGGCCTTTGGACTCCCACTCGCTATTCACATTAACCAGTATGGAGCCCAAACTGGTGGCGCCACGTACTGGAGAGTATGAGGGACTGAGGGGGTCGAATAGGAAGATCTCAACTTGTCCACCACACATGTAACTTCACTGAGAGTGACTGAGACCGCCAGGGAGGTGGGGTGTGAGGTCGGGGTGCCGCTCGTCTCGCCCGAGTGATGTCACTGTCTGTACAATGACATCAGGCACCTGTACACAGTTTTGGGGAGCAACTGGTTACATGTAACAGTGTCACGTAAATAAATTACAAAATAAATATAATTGTAAAATAGTACAGTTACTGAGAAAAACTTTCCATTTTAATAATATTGATATTAAATTAGTTATTAATGAAAGTGTTGGTGATTACAAAGGGGTTACATCCGGATAAAGTCTTTTCCATAAAACGCTTATATGTAGATTATAGCATTCCCTTTGTTGCTCTGCATCTTTACGTTGAGCAGAAATGACTTCTTTTGGCATATTTCCATGCATCACAGGTCAGCAAAGCCACTGGGACAAATTTGGCCTTAAATCCATAAAACATTTTTACAAAAATAATCAAAAAGTAATCAAATGTAAAAAGTTACAATATGTTGATGAAGTAATCAAAATAGTTACATTACTTATTACATTGGTAACTACTTGATAGGGTACAAATACTTAGTAATAGGTCACTTACTACTGAAGTACAAATCATGAACAAATCAAGAACAAATATAGTCACTACTTCAGATTAAAGATGCGTCACAATTCGTTAATGATGAACAAACATGAGATCAGTATTTCACTTCATTTCTTGTTCCTTCTGTAGTTCACAAAGGTTTACAGAATTACCAGATATAGTAACAGTGTTTGAGATAAAACATGCATTACGATTCATTAATGATCAATTAACATGAGATCAGTATGTAACTAAGACTTAGTTTGTGATTAATTAATACATGAGCAATAGCATGATCCTATATTATTTGTGCCCCCTCAAGTGTTACCATTGCATTTTAAGAGGGTAACCTTCCCAATGCTGCCTGTAAATGTCGAATGACCCACCCCCCCCAATTGCCTATTGAAAGGTCACAACCGCTCCCGACAGGAACAAGTTAAAATTTACCCAATTTGGAGTCGAGGCTAATCTACCAGAATCATACCACCCCCAAATGCCACGGTACTGCAGTTATTGCGTCAGTTTTAATGTCCACCCACTCGCAACCATAAATCACGCTGAGCTGCCTATCCACATGCGCTTCGCACCTGTGCTAACTGATAAACAGCTGTTAATGGCACTAAAGAAACGCAGTTTTGCAGTGTTCCCAGTCCTCTCAGAGCATTTCAGTAACAAATGTCTGTGCCTTCGCCTGATGCTGTGCAATCTAACAGAATAAATCCATTATCACTATCGGGGAATTCACAGAAAAGAAATCTGGTCAGTAGGTGATGTTGGCCGTTTTATGAATATGCATGAAAAGTGGCTGTTTTTTAAAATTATAAAGCTTAATTGCTTATCTTTCATTTGTGACATGGCCTTGGTGTAAAACCTGCTTTCAGGGAAGATTTAAGTATTTAACTATATCCTGAAACACCACACTCATTGTTTCTATATAAATCCAGAAACTTCTGTGAGTACTCTCCCAAGATTTCCTACACGGACAGGGTTCTCAACCGAGTGAAGAGGTACAATATTTATAGACGATAACCATCACAGCCACCATTAATCACAGCGGTACGCACTAGGCCAATGTACACTCCTAACTGGAAATGCCTTATACCTACAGTAATTATAATGGCAGTTGATAAAAACATAATCAAAATGTATATTTTATAGCCAAAAAGGAAACGAAAGGGCTTTAAAAAAATACATAACGGTGGCTTCAAGGATTTACCACTAATTTACATGATCAGATTTGACTTTCAGTTTTAGGCAAAATATGGAAGGTACTCAAGTACAAACTGTTCAGACAGAGCGGAGTTTATTTAACTGTCAAACGCCTGAGCAAGCCTTTACAGGTCCCGCAAAGGTTATCCAGAACGTTCTCTTTTAAGCCGTGCATCACCCACCCGCCATGTCACATCAGCAATGCACATGTAAATGTAGTGACTCATACGTTCGTATATTTACTATATAGTGCAATACAGGTGCAAATAAAATGACACTTTATTTGCCATGTTAACAAGTGAGTGAAGGTGTATTGGAAATGTTTAATCTTAATTGTTTAGTTTAATCTTTTTGCAAGTAGCCTCCCCCCAGAGGATATTTTCTCCATACTTGGGTGTTTTTGGTTCCTCTCCTTCATGTTTTTTCTTTCTTTCTTTCTTTCTTTCTTTCTTTCTTTCTTTCTTTCTTTCTTTCTTTCTTTCTTTCTTTCTTTCTT
>JAODLC010000052.1:5597234-5612766 GCA_026781145.1 Hippopotamyrus pictus | reverse complement strand
TCGTGCAGGCTTTCTTTTTCTTTCTTTCTTTCTTTCTTTCTTTCTTTCTTTCTTTCTTTCTTTCTTTCTTTCTTTCTTTCTCTTTCTTTCTTTCTCTCTCTCTCTCTCTCTCTCTCTCTCTCTCTCTCTTTCTTTCTCCTCCTTTTTCCCTATTTTTTTTACTATTCTGCTTTAATGATGTTCTACACCCAAGTAAAGTGCCTTGGGTCGACCCTGTTGTGAAAGGCGCTATATAAGAATAAATAGAATGGAATTGAATTGAACCCCATCTTGCTCTCCTTTAACACACACAAACAGATGAGGATGTAGCTTGAGGTCTGAGCACAGGGTCTGGACACTTATGCCTGCATTTTTCAGGGGCTTAAGGGTCTTGCTCAAGGGCCCAACAGGGAAAAAAAAATAGTGTTTGAGTATATTTTTACATTTTTATGATGGATCACATTGGACAAGGTGTCAGAAAAAATTATGAAATACAGAGGCTAAAAATGTCATTTGACTGTGAAAGTGAACTGAGTTCCAAAAACTATTCCGGGGTCTCGTCCTTCACATCTCCCACATCTCTTGTCGTTCATCAGTCATCAGGCTCTCCTGTATGTCTCCAGGCTGCCAATTATTGCTCAACACAATGTGATTAAAATCAATAAATCTCGTGCTACACCTGCACCTTCGTGCGGTGCACACGCACGCCCACGCACGCCCACGCACCTGTCCTGACACCTCAAACTGCACTGAGGAGCGGAGATCCAGGGGAGGCAGGAATAAGAGAGAGAGAGAAAGAGAGAAAGGTCTTGGCAGAAGTCGGAAATATGGAAGAGTGGAGAATTGAAGATTCCCTTTGTATCCAGCCACGTGAACCTCCATGAAGTCACCTTACATATAGGAAGACAAGTGAAAGTCACATGACTAATGGTGCACAATAGTCTGGAAAATGTGCTTAAGTTGAATCACTGAAAACTTGCTACAGCTTTTAAGTATGTATATTACTTCGATAGACATTAGTGTGGGAAAGTCTTAGGCAGTCAAAGAAAATGAAGGTGTAAATCAATGTTAGCTTAACCGTATCAAAACCTTTCCTAAAGTCATCCCAGAGTTTACAGCGACCACCCAGTTCACACATGTAATTGTTGACTTGACCATTAGTGCAGCTTGTCTGGCTAATCAGCACATATTGAATAATTTGACAAAGTAAGCTAAATTAATGAAGCTGGCGGAGAAATTTAGCAAATACGTGGAACGGCTGGTGCGCCCCTGAGGAGACATTTGGGAACTGAAGCTGTGTTCATCTAGTCGTCCAGCAAGATATCGGTGAATTTTTCGAGAACATACTTGTGATTTATTTATTGTAATACCGCAAAAAAAAAAATAAAGAGGATAAAAAAATAAAGGGAGCTGGGAGGGAGCAAAAACCTGGAAAGAACCTGGAAGAGCCAAAGGAAGCCCACGTGGCTGAGAGACAGCTAGGTGACTCCTGATGCAGAAAGCAGGAATGGGATTAGAACCCACAACCCTAGGGGGTGTCACCCACTGAGCCCCCCCCATACAGATCCAGCTGGAGGACTCTGGGGAAATAATATTTAGATAATATCCTCCCCTCCATCTCCTTAGCATAACGTACCACATCAGACACCTTTATACAGAGGTGAAACATCCAGGTTCAGAAAGTAGAAATCCAGACCAAGGTTTTGTTTCAACCATCCCAGCCGTGTGCCTATAAGCACAGTTTGATATTTGCGCTGTGGGGGAGGCAAAAAAACTCGGGGCATCCCTGACTTGTATTCCAAGCGCCCTAATCACTCGTATCTCCTTTAACCAAACCGCCGGTCGACACACCTGTCCACTTCCCTCTGCCAGACAGACTGGCGAAGCCATTCGGCGGCGTTCAGCCTGAGCAAAGGTTCAAGGAAAGGAGGAGCGGAAAAAGGAGCGGAAAAAGGAGCGGAAAAAGGAGCCGCTCCGAAGCCGCACTTCACCGCCTTCACCTGCTAGCCATTGATGTTTGGCTGTCAGATGAAAGTGAGGATGGTGTGGAGTGTGACAGACACAACGAAAATCCCGGGGCGTTAAATAATCATATTTATTATCTGTATTTAAATATTCTGAGTTATTTCATTAATATCTACTGCTGAAATAGTTTCAGTGAAAAATTTTATATTTTTGTGTACAGAGATGATATTGTTGTCCGAAACTCCCCTGAGCTTTCCTGTGAAACTCTGAATTCTCCAGCTGTTCAGGGCTGATATTCAGAATAATAATAATAACTATTATTATTATTATTTCTCAGCCATCTAGGCCATCTATAAATTAAATAAATTAATCGATGACGAAAGAATGTGAAATGTACTTTATTAATGCGCTTAGAGTAATTAAATGTGCAAAGAAAAAAAACACGGAATGAATTCACGTTTCTTTTCCGTTTCAAATCTAAGCAACATTTACACATTTGAAAAAAATGAAACGCTGCCGC
Source organism: Hippopotamyrus pictus (assembly GCA_026781145.1). Lineage (NCBI taxonomy): Eukaryota > Metazoa > Chordata > Actinopteri > Osteoglossiformes > Mormyridae > Hippopotamyrus > Hippopotamyrus pictus. The sequence continues at coordinate 5,610,302 of JAODLC010000052.1, read as the reverse complement.
GGGTTTTACATTTACTGGTGACATCGGGCACAGACACGGTCAGAGTGATAACAGAAAAACAAAACCATCAGGCCGTGGTAACACACCTGATAGACGCTCCGCAGTGGTTACTAAGACACCGCAGTGTTTATTGAAATCAGACAGAAACTGACTCCTGTTCCAGAGCTGGCGAGGCAGGGCTAATTTGCATACCGCCCCCCCCCCACGCCACGATGCTCTGTGTGGTATGTAAACTGCACGATCTGCTAGCCACGCGTCAAGGGCACCCTCCTGTATTCATGCAGGACCGTCAGATGGGGGGGACCCGGAATATGAAAAATAATGGGAAACGCTTTACATTAACTGCCCCTTCATAATGATTTTATATCGCATTCATGAAGTGTTCAATACACCTTCATAATGTATTCATTAAGTATTCATAAGACATTCATAAACATCGTGTTTGTATACCTTAACATCCTAACATCCCTTAACAGCTGTAATGTACATTAATTACAAATATTATATAATAACAAACATAATTGTATAATCATGAAATGTTATTAATGTAGATTAAAGCTGTTAAGGGATGTTAAGATGTTAAGGTGCACTTGCATGCTGCTTATGAATGTTCTATGAATGAATTATGAATGAATTACGAAGGTGCACTGAAGGATGGATGGACGGATTGATGGATGGATGGATTGATGGATCATACTAAACGAACAAGAGAGCTTAGTTCTGCTCAAACATAACTACACACCCCTTCAAATTTTAAGTTTAATTATCATGTGTATTGAGAAAATGCCATGAAGATCTCTAAAGCAGAGTCTCTCCTGCTTTAACAGTCCAGGCTAACACCAGAAAGCACCAGAATACAGCATTACATGACCCTCAAACAATCCCTGAATGATTTTTGCAGTGTGGCGGGGCACATTATCCTGCTGAGAGCGGCCCCTGCCTTTGGGCAATACCATTGCCATGATGGGGTGTACTTGGTCTGCAACAATGTTAGGTAGGTGATGCGTGTCACAGTAACATCCACATGAAGGCCAGGACCCATGGCTTCCCTGCAGAACATCATCCAGAGCATCACACTGCCTTCACTGGCTCTCCTCCTCTCCATAGTACATCCTAGTGCTACCTCTTCCCCAGGTAAATGACGCACTCGTACCCAGCCGTCCACATGATGTGACAGAAGACGCGACTCATCAGACCAGGCCCCCTTCTTCCATTGCTCCGTGGTCCAGTTCTGAGTCCCACATGCCCATTGTAGGCGCTTTCGGCGGTGTACAGGGGTCAGCATGGACACTCTGAGCAGTCAGCGGCCTCGCAGCCCCATACAGCGCAAGCAGTGATGCACTGTGAGCTCTGGCACCTTTATATCACAGCCAGCATTAAGGTTTCCAGCAATTTGTGCTACAGTAGCTTTCCTGTGGGTTCGGACCACACCGGCAAGCCATCACTCCACACACACCGGTGACACTGTAATGCATGTAATCCATGCTATTCACCTCACCTCTCACTGGTTTTAATGTTACGGCCAGTTGGTCTACATGAATAAGACAAACATACATTAAACTGGAAAACTGAAGGAGTATGAAGGAGGAAATGAGAAAACGCACAACTTCCGTTTTGACTCACTGGCAAAATTTACCTAGTAAAACTACTGATGTGTAAAATATCGCCATGCTGAGGCCTGCTACGGCTGTACACGACTTGCCAGAAAAGAGGAAGGAGTAGCTGAAGGCCTGAAGCCACGTCGTTCATTCCGGGAAACCCCTTGTGTACCGGGCATCCACAGAAGCAATTACTGACAAACAATTAACTGCATCATGCATCACGAGTTAACATATTCTGACAGAGTGTAAAATGTGTGTGCGTGGAGGGAGGTGGGGGGGAAGAGAGAGAGAGAGAGAGAGAATTTTAGAAATACGGCTTTCAAAGGGAGCAGCTTGCATCAAACTGGATTCACGTACCTGAGTCATTGCTGCCCTCTCGTGGTATGACGACGAATATTTGTTAACTAACAACTTCCGGTTATGAAGAACAGCCTACGTAAATATTTATTACTAGCTGGAGGTAATATAGTAATACAAACATAGTTATTTTTTTCTAAGTGCAGGAGAAATCAAATTTTGAGTGTGTAACTTTTGTGAGGCTGATATAAAATGTTTTTAAAGCGGACTCAAGTGCTTAAACATACGTCAGGGCCACAAATAAGTAATATCAAATCTATAATCCATTAATCTAAATATAACGTGCAATTTACTGGCAAGAGTAGTTTTGCGCCGAGTGCATCCATAATTAATAATGTGTATAAATCTGTCAATAGGCACGCGGATGTTGCATCGTGTTTTTGCGCCCTACGCGATTTAGTTGCTATAGAAGCAGCCTTGGAACGATTGTACGGAACAAACACGAACTGAGCCTTAATGATCACGGGTCATATATCCTGAACTAGTGAAGTTCTGACATTTGAGTCGATTAAATATATTTAGTATTATTTGTTACTCAAATACCAGGTAACCGATTTATGTCGTGCTGTAACAAAGTACTCGCGCATGTGACTTCGATGCATTGCCGACATGAAGCACGTTTATTCTAGCAGAGGGAAAACACCGCATTCACTGGCTGTTCATTAAGGAGAACCGCCCAGAATGCCCCCAGGTCCGTCGCTGGCATGTGTTGGCGTAGCATCGGACCCATTTGTTTTACCCCTTTACATCAAACGCGCACACAAATCACGAGGAAAGCATAGTTACGCTTTTATATATTTTCACCAGTGTGCTGTGAGATTTTTATTTTCACAGAACCTCGCACCAAAATTGTATAATTTGTACTCCCAAAACAAGCAGGGAATCGTCAAACTCAATCGGCAAAAGCGAAAGATACAGAAATTACATACATTCAGTCAAAGCCAACCATCGGGAAGTTAATAACTGCAGGGGGCCCTTACGCACAGACAAACAGCCGGTTTCCGACAGTGCAGCAAGTAATTACCTGTCACCCGTCAGTGTCCTAGGGTTTGCACAGTCACTTTCAGTATGAAGCACAAAGTCCAGTCTGTTGCATTCTGTCCTTTTGAGATGTAAAAAAAACCCCCCAAAAAACAGCAAACTGAAATATAACACGAAACATCATCCAGAGTGAGAATTTTGAGTTTCCCAGAAGGGTATTGAACTGGTTAGCGTATAAAGGAAAAAGCGTATAAAGGAAAAACTTCCAAAGTTTCTAACAACATGCAAATATCAGGCTTTGTAATGTCACAATTTAAATGATAAACTTCACTGCGATCAATATATTCTAAAAATTACAGATAGGGATTCAATACTGAAAGGACGGTAAGAAAGGTCCGGAATTCAAACGAGAACAATCCGAGTGAACAATCCTACATTTCAAGGCACTCTGTGGATAGTGTGGATTTAATACCTAAAACAGAAGCACCTTCAGCTAGCAAAGATGTATTAGGAAACTAGGATAAACACACTGAATAGGCCCCCGTGTCCCTCCTAACTGGAAATACGTATCCTGCCCCCAGTTCGCCCACCATCACATTCTGAAAGCCTGCTTCCCTAAGACACCTCCATGTCAACACACTCTAGTCCTCCTGCAGCGAACCGGGACCCCTTGCCCGCACCTCAGAGCGCCTCGAACAAACATATCCCTCCGCCACCGGGAGCCTAATAACCGAGCAGGTGAGTTTTACATCAACATCAGTACCCTAACCCTCCACAAGTCCTTCAAAGGTTCTAAGGGTTCCTCATAAGCATTGAAAAGACACTCCAAATAAATAACGTTCATTAAACTGCACAAAATAAAGTTACGAAATATAGAACACAAAAGAAACACATGAATTTTAAATACTAAATTAGTTAAATATTAAACAAATCAACGGCGACAAAAACCAGTAAGAACGATGGCAGGTTTGAGCTTCAGTCTGTAGGCCGGGCCAGCCAATGAGAATCAGCACGTGATGGATCACTGCTCCTGCGTGTGCAAGGCGGTGCCCACCAGGGCGTGCCGGATGGTGCGACCGTGCAGCTTGTAACCGTCCAGCCTGACCACGGCCACGATGCCCGGCGGGACGCCCTCGGCCGGCACGTGGCACACGATCTCATGGTCGTAGGGGTCGTACTGACCCCCCACCGGGGTCATCTTCTCCAGGCCGTGTTTGGTGAAGACGCCCTGCAGGCAGCTCTGGATCTCGTTCAGCCTCAGCGACACCCTCTCCTCGCCCTCGAACTCGACCGCCGTCCGCTCCAGGAGGTCGGCGACCTCCACCAGGTCCCGGCAGAAGCTCTGGATGCCTTCGCGGGACAGGGGTGAGAGAGTGTGAGGTCCGTGCATTGGCTCGGTTAAATCACAGGACGTCTGGAGAAGGCGCCGTGCTCACCAAACAGCTTTGCATCCTCCACAAACTTCTGCGTCTTCTTTCGTACCGTGTCGCAGTCAGCCAAAGCTTTTTTATATTTTTCCTGCCAAAACATCGTCAAGTCTGGTTGATGGAGATGCATTAAACCAAACATCCTACTCGTAAATTTCCTTAAAAAAGAAAGCTTTAATGTAAGGGGTGTTCAGCCCATCCAAGAGGTGCTCTTACAGTCAGATCCTGCACTTGTTCCTCCAGCTTGCTGGCCTGCATCTCCAATGTCCTCACGTTGGTGACCGAGTGCCTTTGGTCCTCCCGGTTGTCGTTGTCATGGCAGTAGTTTCCAGAGCTGCACTGCTCCGCGGCTTTGCTAGACGGACGAACCAGGACCCTGGAAAGGAAACAACTGATATAAAGAGACAAATTTACACATCCTGCCATATAGGGTTGCAAAATTCTGGGAATATTCCCATTAATTCCCACATATTCCTGTTTATTTCCATGCAAAGATTCCAACTTGGAATATTTCCAAAATTCTCCATCTTAACTTCCCCTGGAATGGGAAATTAATGGAAAATTTCTGGAAAGTTTGCAACATTACTGCCATGTTTAAACTAAATTGCTATGCTGAGCAATTTCAATCCACACCGTACTAGTCATTTACCACCAAGTTCTCATATTCTAGTGTTTATCCCTTGTAAATTGAATCTCAGCATACCACACACAAATAACAATAAATACAGCAAGGATTTTCATAGTTTGCTACCGAAAACGCCTTTGTAGGTGTCGATTCCAGTCCGCCATGCCCTCTGCCACAGGCTGTTTTCTGTATGTGTTAGAGGTCACACATTTGCAGAAGATGGGTGTCTCACAACAAAACCACTTTCTACTGCAGCAAAGCTGCCTCACTGAGACTCATCCGCCGATCAAAATCCTGAAAGCACTTTTATTCAGAGGCCTCCATGGAATCTATGACTCATTTTTAAATTCCACAAAAAAAGACAAAAATTCTCCTGGAAGTACGTGTATCTCCTGGATGCGATGTCCATCACAGGGCACATCAATGCAAACACAGTCGTGCATTCTGGGTAATTTATAGATACAGTACCATTGAGCCTTAATGGCATGTCTTTGGACTGCGGGAGGAAACTGGAGCGGCCAAGAGAAACCCACAGGACACGGGGAGAACACGGAACTCCATACATGCCCATATGCGTATGCACATATGCACACGCTCACACACACACAAACACACACACACACACAACAGAAGTGGGATCCAACCGACAACAGCATGATCCACAATGCCGGCCACACCTGAATACAGTCAGATGCAAATAAACAAGAGCAACACTGAGAAAACCGTAACGAAAGAAACCCATTTAGAAGTACTGCTAAATTAAAAGGCGGTTCCAAACTAGTCTGTCCCCTACAGTCAGCGGAACCAATTTGATTTCTACATAATTTTCTGATTTACATGAAAGCCATGTATGAAAGCGTGCAATATCAAGGGCAGTTGTCTGCTAGAAAAAAAGTAAATTTCAAAATAACAGTTTCAAACTGACTAGTACCACTAGAGTAACAGTTTCTCAAACAAAATAGTTTCGAGGAGAAGTGTACTCAGTTCTTGATCCTCTTCAACACTGCGATACGAAGTCCTGAGCACAATGTCTGGAAGGCCTCTTTGAGCGAGCAAGGCCGAATTCCATCATTAAGGGTTTATTGACAGTTAAATAACTTTGGTAGACGGTAAGAGAACCACAAGCCTTCGCCGACTGCTTTGCTCAACAATGGTAAAATTGACATTAGTAACCTTGAGACTGTGCTGCCAGCAGAAAAAAACCGGCAAGGGAATCAGCGATAACGCAGCCGACGCGGATTGAAAGTCCTGAGTCAGGATAGCGGACTTTCTCAAGGAGATCCAAATATGCCACACTAATGGTGCAAATCAGGAAGAAACTGCAGGGGGAAAAAAACAGCTGGAAGAGGAACAAACACAAAACCAACAGGGCAAGCAGCACCGAGATCTCTCAGCGAGATTATCACCCGATTATCTAAACAACAGATTGGAAGGAAAATTACACTGCAATTACAGAAAGATGCTGATGGCTTGCAAGTGCAGTGAGCCATGAGGCTCCACGGGGACATTTCTAAAAAGGGTCCAAGCCCAGTTTGTTTAGGATTTTGTGCTGTGAAGGATAAGAAATTGCATCAGAAGACAAAGATGCAAAAGTTCAGCAATGTGGCGAACCGCAAGTGTATCACAGGCCCTGCTTAACCTGGGTTAACAATGCATCTTGGGCAATCAGATCGCAAGTGGACCGCGCTAAAAATAAATGTAAACGACCACAAAGACGCATTCAGTGGTCCGATCACGTAAACCACTCGCCAAAGTGATTTCTGACGCATTTGACCAAATATCTTTTGTAGTATAAGCGGTAATGTGTCCCCGACAAAAGCTTCACAATGACTGCGCGAAGCAGAAACTAAATCTGATCACAAGTGGTCAACTGTACACCTTGAATATGCATTATAGACACGTGTAAACGGCCGGCCCTGTGTCTCGGCCGTCTGCTTGTGATCCGATCGGCCAAAACGCGTTTTAAAACGAAGTCTGAACAACGCCAATGAGTTTCTAATGATGAAATTCAGTCAATAAGACAAAATAGGTGTACAAAAAAAAAACGTCCGGGTAAACGATAATTTTCTGAACGCACTTTTACGTGCGAAGGTGATAAATGATTAGGAAGGTAACGAAAATAAGATGCAACAGTATTGCACTTGCAATCCCACTGACATCAACACACACAGCGGGTGTGTGGGCATACACAGCTCTCCGGGATTCAGTTCAACGGTGCAAAACCAGGGTTGCCAACTTTGGTCAGCTGGCTGGCGTGAGATTTTCAATTCGAGACTACGAGTCTACGCACACATACACACGCAATTGCAGTTTTATTACCCTGTAAATAGTCTATAGTCTGTAGGGTTTGCAAACTGCCCCAACTAGCTAATTTTAGCTTTATAACGGAACAATATAGACTTGCCGTAAGATTTCCTGCGTGAGTCTGAAAGCGTGAGTGTCACGCCAGATGCGCGAGAGCTGGCAACCCCGTGCAAAATATAATCAATGCGAAAAGAGCGTCGCACATTAAATGGCGCAACAATGTAGCCTGATAGCTTCCAGTGGAGGAAAAAACGGCCATCGAACAGATACATTAAATGCCAATTAGAAAGCTCGCCGAAATATATATGTGCCCCCCCCCCTTTTTTTTTTATTAAAACAAAGATGAATTTCATAACAGCGATTAAAACCACGCGGTTTATTTCGCTAACTAGCTCCCACATAGTTTATCAGGTGAAAGGGATGTGCTGAAAGAAACCGAAACATGAGTAACATTAATCGTCATCCGACGGTACTGGTTAAGGTGAGGCTGCCCTGGGGACATTACTAAGTTAAGTAGCAGATCAAAACAAAAGGCAACCATGCATGGTTAAGCATACCAGGGCTGATGTTCCCTTAAAGACCGTTAAATAGACAATATAAACTAGTCATAGCCTCCTATAACCAGTGACAAACAGCGGGTTAAAAAAACATAGACCCGTTTTTTGTTCAGACTCGGAAATGAAGAAAAAAAAAAACTAATAAATCACACAGCTAGCTGGCTAACTAGCCAATCACGCGAACTAGTTTCAGGGTTATGTTACAGAACATAAGTTAAAACCTACTAGTACCGAGGTATCATTACCTAGTGTCAGTTTATTGCTGAATGAGGTGTTAAACTAAACTAGCCAGATGTAGCGGCTGGTTAGCTGTCAGGTGTTAGCTAGCCACCTGGTTACTGACGGACCTCTGGTTAGCTACCTAGCCAGCTCCCCCATGCTACATCACCCACGAGAGCCGCCCGCATCCACCTGCTGCCCCCCGGGCCGGCGGGCAGTAGTCTCCAGAAGGCGCTCGACGTTTTCCGGGCCAGCAGGACGCAAAACTCCGCCATGGCGGCGAGAAGAGGCGGTCCGTGAGCCGCCGGGGGCGGGTTGGAGACGGAGGGTGGCGCGAGGGGCGGAGGGAGCGCGTGGGCGGGCGGGGTGCGGTGATCCCCGCTGGAGGGCAGGGCTGCCAGCTCTCACGCATCTGGCGTGACACTCCCGCAAGAAATCTTACGGCAAGTCTATATTTTCCATTATAAACCTAAAATTAGCTACATCCAAAGCGTTGGGGTAGTTTGCAAACCCTGCAGACTATTTACAAGGTAATAAAACTGTTACATGCATGCAAATGCGTGTGCATGTGTGCGCAGACTTGTCTCGAATTGGAAATCTCACTCCAGCCAGCTGGACAAAGTTGGCAACCCTGCCAATCAAATAAACGCATTTTAACCTTATGACTAGTTTAAGCTGGTGGAATACAGGCTTGCGTTTCAGACGTTGTCAAGTAACATCTCAGGATTAAGCACCTGCATCACCCAAATATAAGATTTCCTTTTGCAAACCACACTATGCAGTCCCATACTGCTCAATAACGAACTGACCCACAAAACAAGGTTTTCACTTTCCGGTTAAAAAAGTGCACCCTTACACAATCCAAACTGGGCCGAACCTGTACCATTTGCAAAGCTAAAATTCTAGGTATCCAATTTATTTAGACCAATTGTAGGGAGCATTATATAAAAATATGGTAGAGATTCAGCACAGTGTCTAAACAGGATTTGCTGTAGGCATTAATAGTCGACAGACCTGTTTTATACGCAATGCTCACCGTTGCCTTTATGAATGGGCCGCTGGAGACTGGCACATTTAATTTCTTGATGCTGACACACCCAGAAAGTAGCAAGGAAAATGTTTGCAATGTTTACATGCAGAATTTATTCATAAAACCGTGGCGAGCCAATGGTTTTCGGGTTTAACGATAGACAGATCTTTCTGCAAGTTTTCTTATCAAAAGCAAAAAAAAAAAAATTACAGTACATAACATAAAAACAACATACAGAAATAACACAAATTGTAAATAGAAACGTGTGTAAAAAAGTTACTTCTGAAATCGTATTTCTATTTGCTGTTTTTTTGTCAGTTTACACTGAAGAAATACAACGTAAATTTAATAACATTAAAGTGCAACATTTGTAAATTTTAAAGGTAGATATTTAAATCAGAACCATAAGTAATGTCATTTAGGAACCATGACAATTTTTATTAAAAACGAACAGAACAAACTCTAGGAGAATTACATCAAATGCCCTGCCATGTTAGACTGCTGAAGAGCTCGTACTTTTTTGGTAACCATAAATTTTTACTTACTGCCTTTTGAAACCTCATGCTATCATTCACCAGAGCCCTCATATTTTCAAGTGTCTGCTCTATCGTACTCATGGAAGACTGGCACACTACTCTGGTCAGTCATGTCGACACTCAGAAGGAAGCCTGTGATGAGCGTGTTCTGGAATCAGTTTCACTGCTGCAACGTTTCTGACGCTACACCTATAGCGTCTGATTGCTATCCATACGTCAGATTTCCCCCCCCCCCCCAAATGACGGGCACCATTGAAATCTGCACGTGACTGTGTGGTATACCGGAAGGTTTCACTTCTGCCCATGGGATTAAAAAGATTGGCTTTCAGGCTCGCTTTTATCATGAGAGGCAGGAGAGACGGTCCACACTCAGAACACTTGGAAAGTTCCGTGGGGAGAAGCCTGGTCCACCTAAGTTCCTTTCTTCATCTCCCATTCCTGCAGAAAGGAATTTAATTAATTAATTGATCATCAGCACCACAAATGTGAGCATTCGAAAGTGAAGGGTTCATAGACTAATCAAGAAGTTAAAACTTATAGTTGCAATGTGTGTTTGGACTCCAACAAATTAAAAACACTGCCATTCTGTTCGCGTGCCGAACCCTTCAGCGTATACCTTGGCTTTCTGCAGGACGTGTCCGCGCGTGGATGCGTATACCGGGATAGCATTCTTGCGGGTTTCGGAGCCCATGCTGACTGGAAGGTCTGTATTACCGTTGGGACTCTCGCTCTTTTTTCTCTCAACCTTGGATCAGAAGATAAACTAAAATAAAGATTTACTGCACCTGAAATATACTCCTTTTATCACGTGTATGTTAAATCCCGCGATGCAAAGCATCATTATCGTTAGCCATTATGAGGACAAATGGAAATTTCCTGAATAGATATTCTAAGTCACATATACAGGGAAATTTTATTTATTTAGTGAATAATTAAAACAGAATTTTTAATGTAAACATAACCAGTTTACTACCGTAATACTCTTTTCGGTTTATAGGAAGGTTCCCCAATTCCAGTCCTGAAGGGTCTGAATCCAACACAGTTTGTAGATTGTCCTCATCAAACACAGCTTAACTAGCTAATTACTAAACTGTGATGCAGACTGGCCTCCAGGACTGGAACTGGGGAACCCTGGTCTACAGTGTACTTGAAGGAATCTAAAAATGGGTAAATTATGGAAGTAGATATCTTCTGAAATCCATAGAGGATTTCATCATGTCAATAGATGGTAGATTTTTGAGCCACAAGGGGGTGTTTGTTGACAGTTTTGCTGCGTTTGACAGGAAGGTCTTCAGCGGCTGAGCCTGGTCCTGATGTCGGGTGCCTGACCCGTGGTGTAGACGCCTTGCCGGTGGTCCTGCTCTCCACAGACGCCCCCAGCATGCCTCCTGCCAGAGACTTCTTCAGGTTCTCCTTCACCTCCGTCAGCTTTAACTCTAAGTCCACCCGCTGGCCCTCCTTCTCCCTACAGCGCTCCTCAAGCTGGGCTAGACGCTCTTCCAGCAGCTTCTGCGGTCTTCCTGTTTTCATAAATCATCAGGTAACACTTAACTTGAGGGGGCACAAATAATGTAGTAATGCACTATTACTTAATCATTACTTAATATATTAATTAACCATGACATCTACATGCACGTCTGTTGATGTTTTTGTCCTGTTGAATTCAAGTTAGCAAATGGGAAATAGATGTAGACAGACTCACTCACCTGCGGGACTCTTCAGCTCCTCCCTGACCTCCCTTTTCTCCTTGCGCAGTGAGAGTAGGGTGTTACGGATATTCTCCTTCTCCTTCTCCAGCGCCTCCTCCTCACATCGGTACCTCCGGGCATCCTCCTCTGCTCGCGTCTTCCCGTACTTCCCGCAGTGGTTAGTGTCTGAGGGCACCGGCGGAAGGACTGCATGACTGGCCACTCACTTGTAGTCTGAGTAACTCAACCAGCTTACAAGCAACCGTTACCCTTCGTTTGTGAGTTAAACCTTATAGACGCTGATGTGTAAACACAAGCGGTGGGAACCTAAACTGCAATGCATTTTATTATAATGAGAAAGCAATTACACCTTTTAAGGAGCTACATTTTTTAGAAAGTCCCTGTTGGTCAAAAACAGCCAAACACCTGTAATAAGACACTATTTGTTGTTTACACAAGGTGCAGGTATTTTTCACACGTCCCTTCTTTACTGTCATATGTGAGACACAGACTCACACATATAGGTGAGTATAACAGCAGTAGAAACAGCATTATGATGAGTCTGCTCAGTATGTGAAACTCCCAGCCCAACGCATGTAATCAGGCCCTTACTCGAGCCGTGGCTTCTTGTGTCCTGGAGGCTGTTATTTGAGTGTCTGCTGGAATCAGTTGAGAGCAGCTTCCCATGGGCCACTGGCTTGCGGCCCTCTTCCTCAAGCTAAGAGGGGATAAAGGGTGGGGTGATAGGTGAGGCAGGCTTTGGGACCTGTTTAGCTTAAGCAGTGACGCATCGCTCATGGGAGTTTTAGATACACAAACATGTTCTGAGTCCAGAAGGAAAAATGATTGGTTATCTCTCTAAACCTATCATATTCTACAGGAGGTGGGTCCAAGCAACTAGAGGAGGCAGGATCAACCAATTAGATATCTTGGTCCCACCTCCTGTAGTCGCTTGGACCTGCCTCCAATTTGATCGGTTATCTTTCTGAACCAATCATTTTTCCTTCTGCATTTAGAACACGTAAAACTCCCACAAGCAGACACATCACTCACATTATCTGCTGCATGGGACAGAGAGAAAGTGCAAATCTGACAGGATTTCTCATCTCTGCAGATTCACCTAAATGGCAGGAAATGGAGACTAATTATATATATATATATATGTACAGCATGGATTTATTCCAGATCTATGGTCTGGATTAAACATGTATGGAAAGATCTAGGCTTTACTTCTGTATAACTTATGGTGTAAAGTAATTTCAGAGTATTTAAGGCAACTGATACAGTGGACAGACGTATCCCTAATGCACCCACTCCACCTGCTGGGAGGACGAGAGGTGATTGTGGCTGTGAGTAGGAAATTCAGACCTGTACTCCCTCATAAGACACCTCATCGTACATGTCCGATCCCACTGAGGTGGAGCTGGTGGAGGTCGCCCAGCTAATGCATGGAAAACAGGGGAACAGTACCGGACTGATCTAGTACACTACATTAACATATAGTGCATTGCATGACCTGACTGATCTAGTACACTAGATTCACATATAGTGCATGCATGATCTGACTGATCTAGTTCACTAGATTCACATATAGTGCATGCATGACCTGACTGATCTAGTACACTAGATTCACATATAGTGCATGCATGATCTGACTGATCTAGTTCACTAGATTCACATATAGTGCATGCATGACCTGACTGATCTAGTACACTAGATTCACATATAGTGCATGCATGATCT
>JAODLC010000052.1:5573442-5597134 GCA_026781145.1 Hippopotamyrus pictus | reverse complement strand
ATATAGTGCATGCATGACCTGACTGATCTAGTACACTAGATTCACATATAGTGCATGCATGATCTGACTGATCTAGTACACTAGATTCACGTATAGTGCATGCATGACCTGACTGATCTAGTTCACTAGATTCACATATAGTGCATGCATGATCTGACTGATGTAGTACACTAGATTCACGTATAGTGCATGCATGACCTGACTGATCTAGTACACTACACTGACTATACTGTATCCCTCAACAATGATGACGGGGGTGGGGGGGTGGTACACTCACAGGAATGAGCGCCGGGCCGCGTCTCGCACACTGGAGATGGCCTCCAAATCCACGTACTCATAGCGCAGAGCATCCAGGTCGGCGCCGTGGCCGGTCTCGGCCAGCAGCAGCCCGAGCCAGCGGCCCATGTCCTCGCAGGAGCAGGCCTGCGGGCGCAGGGGGTGCAGTGGGCACAGTCACAGGCTGGCATGGCCATATGCGGCTGACGCCCGCTTGCTAGCTAGTTTCCTGGCTACTCCGATACAGCTTTGCTTCCTGGCTGCTCGTCATGTATTTGAGAACCGCCATCTTCCCTTGATTTCTAATGCAGCCCCCGCCCCCCCCCCCCAGTGAGATTACCTAGTGGGCTGGGGGGGGTGGGGGTACAGCCAAAGTACTAGGACCCCTCCAGCTACAGCATTCATATTTAACACTGCCAACTGCAACTGTTTATACGATTTGTTTTTATTCCTATATCATAATTTGTAAATTTAGTAATAGCCGACAAATCTCATGGATATAAATTGATATTAGAGCTATTTTTTTCCCCGTTGAACATGGGGTCCTGATGGGGCTGGTTGTCATGGTAACGTACCTACTCGGGCTTTCATACCTCCAGCGTGATGACCTCTGACCCCGCTCTTAGGATCCGGAAGGCGAAGGGGTGCTTGGGGTCGAGTCCGGGGGCCACTTCGCAGCCACACAGGTCCACCGTGATCGGGGGGCCCGAGGCCTCGCAGCCGGACCGGACCTGTAGCGAGCCCCCCCACAGGGAGCACCGGCTCTCCTCCCAGCCGCGGTCCGTCAGCACTCTCAGGAGACCTGGGGGCGGAGGGAGGAGGCCAGAGGCGCTACAGCCAGGGTGAAAGCAAAGGAGGCGCACAGGGGAAGGAGGCCGTCCTACTCACCACGCCTGGGATTCTTCTCATCCAGGGGGGGGGCTTGGGGCAGGGGGGCTTTCTTCCTGGGGAAGTTGATAATTCGGGTGATTTTACGCCCCGCCGCTCGACTCATCGTGCCCGTCAGCCCTGACAGAGCACCTCGCTTCGCTTTACCTGTGGGGGGGGGGAGGTCCCACCGGTGAGACCCTCAGCAACGCAGCACAAAAATCAATGAGAGGAGCAACATCTGGGGCGGGGGTAGGGTGGGAGAGGCAGGGGACTGGGGTCACTGCGAAAGGAACGTGCCCCCGGGGGGCGCCTCCCAGACTGCGGGCATTTTCAGTGGGCGGTCAGCATATGGCTTCCAGAGCATAGCTGGGAATGTCTCACGGGACGGAAACATCATCATCGTTATACTCGTCTTTGTCCATATGGTGTAGGCGAATTAATCTGCAACAGGAGTATATTTACCATGCAGGGTGTGTGTGTGTGTTTGTGTATATATACATACATACGTGCATACAAATACATATAGACATATATCTCAGGATTGGACAATAGAGATATGGACGGCATACAGAGAGTAGATGGAGGTTGAGCACGTTCACGGCTGTCCTTGGTGGGGCGGGGGGACGAGCCCCTGGAGTCGGGGGTGTGCTTGTCCGCGGACAGCTTCTGCAGGAGAGAGAGTCAGCAATAAGAACAAGCAGAAGCGAGATATACGGCTCCTGGGGAGATGAACACGCAGCACACGCAGACTGGAAATCCCCCTTCATCTGAAACAAAGACCCCCTCCTCACCAGAACCTATCCCAAACATGAACTTGGGAATAAAATGAAATGCATGCATCTGATTTACATTTAAAGATTACTATCTGAAGTCAAAGATCAAAATGTGTGTTAACGCATAAATAGGAGGTCCCTATATATAAGACAAGCGGTAGCTGGCAGAGGTAGGTACTTCAGGTCCAAAAAGCAGAGGTCCAGACCAATATTTGGTTTCAACCAGCCAGTTGAGAACTGTGACTGACTTTTTATACTCAGCTGGTTGGCTGAAACAAAATCTTGGTCTGGATTTTTACTCTCTGGACCTGAATTACCCACCTCCGGCTACGTAGCGATGAAGCGGCCCAAAGTCACCTGATCCAGCTCCATCTTGCGGAGGATCATGGGAGAGATGGATCCATCCATCCCGTAATTTATGTTTCCTTGACTGCTCACCTCCCTGATCACCTGAACAGACGTCGAGCACAGGGGAGAAACAGATTTAGCTGTGTGTTCAGGTCAACGGGGCCCGGAGAGGCGGTAGCAGCGGTGAGGCAGTAGCGGCGGAGGGGCGTCACCGTGAGCCAGCCCTCGGCCTGCTCCTTGCTCTGCACGGCAAGCACCAGCGCCTCCCCGCCTGGCAGCGAGAACCGCAGCTCGTGCTTCTTACGCCGGCCGTCTTTGGGCACGTAGATGACGTTGCACAGGTTCAGCGGCAGGTCGATGCAGGGGGTGACATCCTTGGAGCTCTTGTAACACTGCGATCGATGGGGACATGTTCTCGTTTAATTCATCAAGCTTTCGGCCCAAACTGATTTACAAGCGAGGATCAGAGGTCAGGGTTAGTAAGGGGTTAAGGGTCATGCACAAGGGCCCGGATGTGACATCACTCAACCAGTCATGGAATTTTCAATTGTTGATATAAGGTTCTATGTTTTTGTCTGTTTCCTCTGTTTTGTTTTTGTCTGTATTTTGTCCATTTGTTTCTGTCTAATTTGTCTATTATTGTCTATTTGTTTATGTGTATTTTGCAGTCATTTTTCTCATTTTTATTCTATTCTTATTCATTCTAATCTTGCTAAACCGTTTCAATTTTCCTCTTTCTAATGCATATCGCATCATGAACAATCCAGAAAGCGGGCATTAAAGTGTCTCACTGCACAGTGGTACAGGATGTGATTGTGTATGTGATAAAAAAAACTTGAAACCCGAACCCGTGACCTTCTGATTACAGACATAAAGCCATAACCCAGAGAGCCAGACACCACTCACACATAGGAAGATACCTATTTGTATACTGTGGCATGTCATTTTTCTTTAATGCAGACTGTCCCAGACTTACAATCCATGCAACTTTTGACAACGTGCAAATACCATTTTTTTAAGTAAATGTACAGTATGTCAAAATGACATTTCTGCAGTGCTATGCTATCTAGTGCATGCCGTGTAATAGTTTGCCGTACTGTATGGCAAAGCAACCATTCCAGTCTCACACACGTTTCCCAGTGTTTCTCGCACCTAAAAGTCAGTGCGATTATCCTATTCCGACATACGTCCAATTTGACGTAGAACTTGGCTGTCGACAAGAAACCCAGACGTAAGTTGGGAACAAGTCTGTATATTGTACCCGAGTCTTGTCCTTGGCTTGGCCTTTATCTTCGTTCACTTACATTTGGCTCAGACTACCTTAAATCTGACAAGTTATCCGGCTATGCGAGAAATCCTGCTTTCTGAAACAGGCCCCAGTTCTAGCCAGGTTCATCGTTATCCATTGTTAGCAACATCAGTTGATATCGCGATATGCGGTATTTCGGTCATACAAACACTTTAGCAACATGTCCGCAGGGAGCAGTTGGACAATATTCTGTGTACGACTGACTTAAAGAAATACAAATAAGACATAAATGCTAATAGACAGTATATAACTCCAGCGTTCACTTCTGTGGATGAAGGATGCAGCCATCTTGAATTCTGAGGTCAGGGTTGCAGAAGTTCCACCGACTTTCCGATTTGGAATTCTGACTAATGGGGGGCATTCCTTTTGAAATGTCTGACAACGAACTCAGAAATTTCGACTGGGAACGCAGCATTGATTACGGAAAGCTCTGATTAATAAGGTAAGCCTAGAACAATGGCAAAATGATGATCACTGGACAATGTACCCATCAGAGGTTAGTGAGGCAGGTTAGCCATCGCACGTGTCAGAATGAGACAGGTCACAGGGCACTGGCAGGTCACATGGTCCTAACAGGTCACATGGCACTGGCAGGTCACATGGTCTTAACAGGTCACATGGGGCCACTGTGCAGGCCTCACCAGGAGCCTGTCCTCCCGGATGAGGGTCAGCTGCTTGGTCCACTGGCCGAAGCGCCTCTTCCGCAGCAGGACGGCACAGACACGACATGGCTTCACTGGGCCTGCCGACTTTTCCCCTGAGGTCCACCGGTGACTCAGCTGCCGGACTTTGCCCTCATCCTCGTCTTCGTCGTACGACTCATAAGAGCTGCTCAGGGCGTCCGAGTCGTCGTCTGCACAGACGGGAGCACATACTCCTGAACTTCAGTGCGGCAAGTAAAATGTGTTCCTGTTTAGTTGTTCGCAGGTTTTTTAAAGTGCAAAACAAAATGCATAAAAAAGCAACAAATTAAGAAAACTGAAAGAATTAATGAACCACAAAACATTTCTTTTCTTGATATTTTATGTTTGTTCAAAATAGTTTTTTTTGGTGTGTTTTCCTAATTTTCTAGTGCATTTTTAAAATTGGTTGCGTTTTGCACTTCAGGGCCACCGTACTTGGTCATAGCCCCTAAGAGACCCACTCTTCCAGTGCCAATCCAGCTTACCAGAACCTTTGTGCAGGCAGTTTATTTGCGTGGGGGGGTAGCTTTCCTCAGCATCTTCATAGTAGCCGTCTTCTCCGGACTTGACAAGACTGGAGCTGCCTATGCAATCAGGGGATTAGAGACTAGGGGTCAGAGGTCATGAACCCAAAATCCTGTCCCTCAAATGAAAGGTGCACATGCAAAATATATGTGCATAACACCATGTAGATCCAGGCCTGGCTCTGCCCTTCCAGAGGCCCTAGTCATGTAACAATGCAGTCTACTCATGATTCAATATGACAAACCAGTGTTCCCCCATTCGGTCCTCAGGGACCCACAGTCAGTCCATGTTGTTGCTCCCTTCAAACTCCCTGCCAGACGGTCCTCATTTTTACTCCCTCCAAACTCCCTGCCAGACAGTCCACATTTTTGCTCCCTCCAAACTCCCTGCCAGACAGTCCACACTTTTACTCCCTCCAAACTCCCTGCCAGACGGTCCACATTTTTGCTCCCTGCCAGACAGTCCACAGTTATGCTCTGTCTGAGCTCCCAGGAGCTGGGAGGGAGCAAAAATGTGGCCTGTCTGTGTGTCTCCGAGGACCGGATTGGGAAACACTGCGACAGACGATTCAGGGCTCAGGACTCGACATATTCACAACATACTCAACAAAATAAGACTGAAGAAACCTAAGATGCCACAGGTCTTATTTATTCCTTCTCAGGCATTTACGTTTACAAAAATGCTGTTTTCAAGCTGTTTTTCTTGCAGCCTTTTCCTTATTCTACAGACTCCAGTGCAAACATGCAAAAATAGAATCTCAAAGCAAAACTGAGATTATGCCTCTTGTGCTCTCTAGTGTTAACATTAATAAATGATTTCATGCCACCCTGCATTATTACACCCCTAAGAGCCCCCCCACAGGTCATTTCACTTCCTCCTTGGTAGCAGCCTATCCTGCTCATACTGTAGATACACCCGGCCTTGTATATTATCACCACTCGATCCTGCTGCATCGCTGCTGTCCCCATCGCGGTTTCGATATATCGCGGTGTCGCCATACGAAATTAACGTTGGGATTTTGTAGCAGCTTTTTCGGAGATTTGCGAAAACCACAGACGACACGTAACTGGCCAGTCTTAGGATAAGCGTTAAATGTGTTTGCACTCACTCCGGGGGGTAATGCTTTGGGTCACGCAGTCTGGACCAATCGGATCAGCCACCTCGTAGTATTCTTCTGGGGGGGGTGTGGTGGGCAGAGGGGGCGGTGAATCCTCTAGACTCTGCAGAATAAGGGAACACACACATGGACGATCATGGCAGCCCTTGACCTGGAACCTGATCTGGGAACAGTATACTGTGCTATCTGAGGCTCAGGCAGCTGGGCATGTCAGCAGTGTTACAGTAAGTGGACCTGAAATGAAGCAAAATATTCACAGGACCCAAACAGTCCTTCAGGTTGCTTTGTTTCTCTGTGACAGGGTGCCGCTTACTGATTTCGAGGGGACAGTGCTGTCCCTCCTCTGTTCCTCAGGCTTCTCTGTGTTACTGAAATCCTTGAAATCACAGTCTGAAGGAACAGAGATAAGAAGTTAGAAAAGTCACACAACCGTGCTTTTATCTTGACAAAGTCTGCTTCTGCGCTGGATGTTGGTAAATATGAGGGATGTGGCTTCACCTTCTGCTAAGAGCAGGCCGCCGTAACGATAAGTTGCCATGACAACAGGTCGCCATAGGTTACAGCTTAGCGAATTCTTTTTCGGCGAAATTCGCGCTCATACTTACTCAAAACAGCTGTCAACTGATGAAATTAAAATGTCTTAAAACGTAACAGGAGTGATCCGGGAGAGATAATCTCCAGACCTGTAAGGACTACGGGGGAACCTGAGAAAGCAGTTATTTGCGGATTCTCAATTTCCTCAATCTCCCGTAAAACCCCGTCAATCCGAGGTTTGTTTACAGACACCGTTAATAAAGAGGCATCATCGTGTGACAGCTCCCACACCCTGCCCTGAATGACAGAGCCTTTCATATTCATATTCTCTTTCTCGTGGTTTATTATCCTGCCAAGAGCTCAAGATATTGATTTCCACTGCCTGAAACTGTAATAAAATCTACCCTAACTGTTTCCTAAAAACATAGCTCCTCGCAGGAATGGCAGACATACTTGTTTTTTCACAAAACAACAACTGCAAAAAAGTAAACCGAGACCCAGTATTTAACCGCCAAAACCAACCACTTCCTTACCAAAATCTTCAAAGAGGGATTCCACGAATCTCGTGCCATTTCCCTGGAACGCGGTGTTCATGTATATACCATCAGCGCCATTGACTGCAACAGATATCGAAAAACACTGAATAAACCCAGAGATGTTACTACTTCGGATTCAGCCTCCTTCCCCTCCTTCTGCCAGACCACGTCTCCACCGGGCAACAGCATCAGACATCTCCCTCTCACACACATCAATCACGTCACAGTGGGTACCGCAGGTTGAACACTCCACCAAGCTGCACGGTAGACAGCCCGACTGACCATCTTGCATTCATGCAGACTGTTGTTTTTAACGCTTAATGTCTTTTTGGGCGTTTACACATTTTAACCATTTATACAGCCAAAGCACTTCAGGTGAAGCTCCCTTCGGGGCACTACCGCAGACGCCCTCCAGGGGGCGACCTTCAGGTTCAAGACTACAGTACATGCTACTGTATCCTTTTTATTGACAGGGAGGGAACGACATGATGATGTTACCCGGCTACTGGAGAAGGGTCTGACTGCAGAACACCAGGTGATCTCCGCGAGGAGGATCTCCATTGTGGGGCCACTGAACTCATTAGACTGAACCCCTGGATAGGAAGGACCTGGTTTCCTTTACAATGTTGAAGACAGATATTTCTCTTAATATCAGAGATACAGAGGTGAGAATTTCACATCAAAATAGGCAATTTAAAATAGACTACGAACAGGTAGTTCCCATACATTTGAAAGAGATTAACATCTGGTTCCGCTGTTGCACTGATCTCTCTGAAATAGTGAATATGTATTTTAATAGGCACGATAAAAGTCAGTTCCTGACTTTATACTAACGTCCTATCCAGTGTTAACGTGGAGGTCACGTGATTTTGAGCCACCTAGTAGAGGTACCACCTCCCTTCCTGAAGTTTCCATGACGTCATGTCCGTCGAGGTGTGGAGGCCCCTGTGATTTCTGGCCCCACAGTGGAGTTCCCCCTGGTGGAGGTTCTGCAGTGAGATCCTCCTG
Organism: Hippopotamyrus pictus; assembly: GCA_026781145.1. NCBI lineage: Eukaryota > Metazoa > Chordata > Actinopteri > Osteoglossiformes > Mormyridae > Hippopotamyrus > Hippopotamyrus pictus. The sequence goes on along the minus strand of JAODLC010000052.1, from coordinate 5,589,155 downwards.
AGCTACTGTGGCTCTGGAGCTTCTCTGGAGACCGGAGAGGACCACATGATCCAGAGAGCGACAGAATCCGCCACGGACGCTTGGAGGAGGTGCCGGTAAGTTCTCGCACCTGAAGGTGGCAGCCGTCCGAGCAGGTGGACGACGGCCGCCTTCTTCTCTGCTGTGGCGGGACTTAGGGTCTCCTGGTCCAGCAGCTTCAGCAAGACGTTCAGCTCCGTCACCAGGTGCTCCATCACTGTAAGCAACCAACGGTCAGAAGAAACCAAAAACACAGAAGCACATTCCTCTTGACAGTCCTTTATGTGGCCAGTCCTTATCGAGAGTTAATGACACACAAAAGTTTGCTGTTGAGTTAGTCTTGTTGCAAATATAAAGCCTTCAGCATACAATACAGTATAGCCAGGAGACAAATTCTCTTCCACATGAATAAGCAATTTACAGTGATGATATGAGGACGATGGAGGTTTACTGTCAGATTACGTAATGGTTATTGTAACCCAGATTGAAGTCCTCAATCGGACAGACTGATTTAAACCCAAAAATCTGGTTAAGGTTTCTCTGAAAACCTGAGATTCTCAGTTCTCAAGCTGTCCTTGCAAAATTCTGACCACAATGTCATGGGAGCAGACCCTCCCGTCTATGAATCAGTCCTGCCCCCAGATACTCTGTCCATACTCTCACACAGCCTCACATGTTCCTCAGTCCCGACTCTCTCGTTCCTCCCCTGCATGGAGATTCTAATTTCATCGTTCTGCATAAAATACGAATCTGCATTTTATATAGGGTGACCAGATAATGTCAGGGAGGAGACAGGAATTGTCAACTACCATTTCAATTAACAGGACCTGGAATTCCCTTGCTGTGTGCTGATTGGTCAGTCTCCTATAATCATGCATGTGTCACTAATGCTAATGTGAAACAGCTGGACGAGTCTTTCAGTCAAGGAAACAAACCGGTCAGAGCACGAGAAGAGCTGAACTGTTTAACACAGGAGCCTTTCGGGTCTAAGGTAGTTTGTAAAACCTGAAGTAGCTCAAAATGTCCTCCTGATATGGATTATCTGGTCATCCTATATTATATGGCTTGTTAATCTATTTCTGCACAGTCTGCTCTGGATGTGATCAAACAAGAGCAAAGCTCCCCCAGCTGACCGGCTTCTGACAATTCGGGGATGCCCTGCGAGACGGTGTCCCCCCCGCTGATGCCACAGCCACAGAACCTCTGGAAATTTTGGATCATTGGCTGGACAAACCTGCCTAAAGTATCCATGTGAACGGCTGACAGTGTAACGCCGTAAACAGGCGTGACTGGGCAAGGCCCCGAATCGATTTTATATGCCGATCCCCAGCGAAAACTCCTCAGCAGTGCACAGACAATGGGCGAACTGTTTCGGCCAAATTCCTCATGAAAGTGGAGGAAGGGCTGAGGGAGCCTCCATTCCGCACCGTCCGCTGAATCGAAATCTGCAGGACGCACAAAGAATCCATTATGGGTTTTCTGGTACAGCACCTCTGGAACAGTGTCAGGATTCTATTTCTATACTTGTTCCTCTTGGAATCAGAAACATCTTATCGGAGGGAGGCGTGGAAAACAGCTGCCATGACTCATCGATCCCTACGCATTAATAAGAGGAGATGACAACCCTTCAGCAACCCGTTATCAAGTTGCTGTTCCATAGTACGGTGTCACTGTACACACCGTCCTGAATCCAGATGTTCTTTTTCAGCTGCGTTTCCACTACACTTCAAGTCCAGAACCGCAGTGTATGATAAGCAGACCCTGTAATCCCATCAGTATTTGAACAAGAACAATGGTTCCCCGTCCCGAGACCGTCAACAAGGCGCAGGTACCGCGAAGCCCTCGACGTTCATGACAGTCTGTAGACCAGGATCAGTCAACTGCAACAGTGAACATCCAGACAGATGTTAGGTTAACGACGTTTTTATAGCGCTAACTAAAGTTCGTTTGGATCGATCTTCTGCTTATTGTTCTCAACAGATGCGAAAGCCAAGCTGTCATTTTGCATGAACACGAGCAAGCCTAATCATTTAGCAGGCTGGACACAAAATCGTCACGCGTCCTGGGCCGCGAAAGCTGAAATCGATAGGTTTTTTTTAAACCTTGACAGGAAGATCATTTGCTCAATTAGGCGCACAAACGCAACTGTCCTAGGAAATCCTCCAATGACAGACAAAAAGAGAGAAAATGGAATCTACCAACGGCAACAGCTGAGGGGGGACAAAATGCCCACCATTTTCCAGAGAAAATTGTGAGAAAGTTTCAACGAGTGATTTTTACACCAGCTTTAGGTGCCTTGCTGTGTATGGCTTCTAAATTTACACACAACGAGTAGCCTAATCATGTATGGCTTTCCATTCTTCTTCAAAGAAATAGAATGGCTGCCCCCCCCCAACAGAATATTTATATTTGTCCTTGAAAAAATGAAATGAGACAAAGACGACAAACGACTCACAATAGTGTTTTGAGTGTGTGGATGAAGACTGGCTAGGAGGAGGAACGGGAAGTTAGCAGAAGGCTAATCTGATGAAAGAGTGTTGTAGGATGTCTCTGTTATTGTACTGAGCAGCTACTACCCATAGCCCGAGGTCTCAAGGGGACCCCGGCGGTTCATTGTCTGTGTGAGAATACTTTGGTGCCGAAAATGGAGTATCCAACTCCGTTTACAAGCCACCCCCCTTCCCGTGCCACATCCTACCAGCCCCCCCTCAAGCCCCATGCCCACAACCCCTACATTCCCGCCCCCAACATGCTGCTCGGTTTATCTGACCCCAACACACTCAGCAAAACCAACCACATCACTGTCCCTATAAAGCCAAGTCACAGTACTCAGAGCCAACGTGACGGGACGATATCGACACGGGCCCCGGCTCAGCTGGACAACACGTCCAATCAAACTCCCTTGCCTCGGCCTGCTTGCCAGATCATCCACCAATGGCGCGCGATGCCATCCTGAATACAGCGAAACGCTGCAAAGCAACTGTCTCAGCGAAACACTGTCGTAGAAGCAGAAAAGGTGAGCGTATCTGTGTGGCCCAGGTGCATTCTGGGTAGAAGGATAGGTCCCGCAGCTGTTTCCTGTGCAGGCTGAAGGAAGCCTGTATCTCCCTGCACCTTCTGCTTCCTGTTCCTGCCTTCCAGAGCCTTGCATTGTGTTTCTTGTGCACTCTCCAAGACACACAACCACCTATAACCAACTTAAGACGAATGGCATTACATTAGACCCAACAACGGCATCCTTACGCCCTCTCTCTCCTACCTTTCTGCCTCACGTCGTGAAGTTCCCTCTCATCTCAAGCAGAGACAAACGTGCCGACGCTGATCATATTGCCTGCATGAGAAGGTTCATTGGTCCACATGAAACATTTCGCCTTTCAATAACATCACAAAGCGATGCACAGATTCTTAAAACCTAAGCTCGCTCAAAATTCCAAAACCGGCATTCACCATGACAGAAACAGTGCTTCATAACTTCTGGTGTTGACATTCCTGTGAAAGCACGTTTGGCAGGAACTACTTACAGTGCCTCCAGCTCACCCTGGCTGAGTACAGTTTTTGGTCAGGATGGGCCTGGAGCCTATTCCAGGAAACGTCTTGGATGGGATGCAAGCCCATCCCTAGGCTCACAAAATTCAGAGCTGCAAATTTTTATCTGCAGGTGGAAACCCATGCACACGCTGGAGGTGGAAGTCAAACACACAACCCTTTATATACTGTACACAAAGCTTTGTCTGCTTAGATCTGTGAACCCCTGAAATAGAATGTGGGAGATCCCAACACTGCAGGTGTCAACAGGAAGGGGAAAAAAAAACCACAGGAGACACGTCAACTGCCTAAACAAGCCATCGGGAGGAGCAGCTTAAAACCATGACTCAGATATGAACAATCGTCCCAACCTTCCTGTTCTACTTTCATGGAAAAATAAGTTGTCTCTGTCCATCCTGTAGTTTACATGGACAGTATTTTTATCCGGGCGTGTAGTTGGCGATGGCATGCAAAATGGAACCTAATCAGGGAATATCACCCTGGAGGTGCCAAGCTTGGAAATTGCGATGTCTTATGTCGCGTCACTGGATGTTTTCATAGCACAGCAAAGACTTGAAAATTATTTCGAATAACACTAGACGTACGCATGTAACCATCTGACTTCAACTGGCTCTTTCTCTAGAGACCAGCGACTGAAGAAAAAAACGCAGCAGGAATGAAGGAAGAATCCAGAAACGCGGCGAGAAATTAAGCTCGGGAATTGAACGAACAGGAGCCGGGACTGGACTGCGACCAGCTGATCGCGGTGCTTGTTTGAAATCCTCCGCTTACGTCTATAATAAAGAGAAGGAACAGAGGAAGTAGGCTAACCTGACATGGGATGGTGGGTGAAACGATCAAGCACCACACTGAGAAAACGTTCAGATGAAATCCCACAGTTTTGTTCGGCGGCTACGATAAATGGCGTTTTCCTAAGTGACCCCAACATCAGTCCTTGGTCAGAGGTCTCGTAAGTGTCTGGTTATCGCTCACTTTTTCCAGCTCAAACTGACATTTCCAGAGAAGACAGAAGCTCCCCAGACAAGGATCCGCTTCAGCCTGGCCGTCGTCTCCCCGCCGCCACAGCTTCATATACTTAATGACTTCACTTCACATCTATGCATGCTGTACATTTTTGTCTTTAAAACTCTTTGTAAACCCAGCAGCCAATCAGAGTAGCAGCTCTGTCCTTCTGTCCACAAATATCTATAAAAGTATCAATGCATCTGAAGGTTCATTCACTCTGCAGCTCAAAGCAAAAAGTATAGAGAAGGAACTGTTTGCTTTCATTGCTGCTCTTAAATGGAGCTTTAAATCAGGCCGTGCCTATCGACGATGAAAACGGCAATTAAATTAAGAAAACTTCACCCTGAATCATAATAGGCAGTTACGTGTTGTTGTTCAGTGTTATCACACTATACTGGCTAAGGATTGGTAGAAAAGCTATTTTAATGACTCAAGGCATCCTGCTCCTACTCATTTTGTTAATGCATTATTATTAATCGTCACCACGCATCACCGTACGCTTTCTACATAGTCACAAACCGGTTTGTAGTTGTGATGAAGAGTGATGAGATACAACCATCCTCTCGGTTACGGTGCTATCAACGGCAGCTTAGCAGACGTAGACAACAGGCAAATGCACGAGATGGAAGGGGTGGGGGGAGGAGAGAGGCCCAGGATTTCTCCCGGGGGTGCTGTAAACAGCAGAGGGGTGAACGACTGGAGTCTCCAGGCCCCCACGTTCATCGAGAGGAAATCCAACGTCATGTCCGAGCAGAGAGGCCCATCATCCGTGACCACAGAGGTCTGGCGAGACAGAGGCTCGTGGACTAGAAGAACTTAAATATCAATCATCAGAATAGAGGCAAAGTGTTATTTATAGCCTTATTAAAACATTAATTGATTGACAACAGTAAGAATTTTATGAAGAATAAAATAATTTTACTTCAGCATAAAGCCTTGTAGAACTTTCCGGAAAGATGCATGTACGAATCTAAGTGCATTTGATGCGATTACTGTATTTAAAATCTTATATCGGAATGCAATGCAGCTGCAGCTGCAGCTGCAGTCAGAGCACTAACAGATTTGCTTAGAGTGGAATGAATGGATTAGATGAGATCTGATATTTGAAATTAAGTTATTTTGCTTCCTTTTCTGCCTCTCGATACTTCAACATGTCCATACTGCATAACTCCATCGTACAGCAAACAAAGTAACAAAAACAAATTAAATGCTGGCCCGAAAATATTTTGGCTCAAATGTTAAAAATCACTTGAGGGAGCTTGTACACTTTCCTGAAGGCGACCTTCTGGTTTCTTAAAGTGTAGGAGTCTTTTCCAGATGTAACTTGTCTTCCATTGTGTCCCAGATAAACATCCATGCGCAATAACAAAACACAGGGCTTGTTTTGAAACGCACACAAAGCCGTAAGAATGCCTGTCCCTTTGATGTACACATGACAGCAACTGTACGGATACAGCGGTCAATTTAAACATCGCATTCAAACAGACCCCTGCAGCCCTCATCAGGATAGGAATGGATGAAAGCAATCATTAAATATTAGTATGAAAAGCTGTTACACAGTTTAACAACAGTGTCCTGATTATTTGCCTAACAAATGTTCATACATTGTCAGAAAAAAGGATACAGCCCTGGTATGGTTTTGTTCCCCAAGGTACATACATCATTAACGTACCAGCAGTGGTACAAAAATATTCCTCAGAGTCCTTTTCTGTACATTTAAAGTTGCATTTACCTGCAGCTAGGGTATAATTGGCAGACCCTTGAGGGTACAGCCCTACTGACAAGTAATTGTACCCTCAAAGGCTCAAATTGGTACTTTTTTCTGACAGTGCAGGTGTAATGAAGCAGACGTGTTCTGGCTAGTTATGCTAGCATTCGAGTTTTTATAAACAGGACACCGCAAAAATCCCAGAAATCAGAACCACAGAATTAAACGTCCATTCAATACAAACTCAAAATCCATCAGTCGTTAATGTTCGATGTAGGCTATATAGATGCATATACTGTCCGACAGACACACATTTCATGGAAGACACTGTTCCGAAGTAAATGAAGGCAGAGCCTATCTTGTAGATTACTTTTTCACAGTCGAGAGCAACATGTTATAATTTCAGTCGGCTGAGCATTAAAACCAGTTCAAGTCACCCGAATGATTCCAAACACCTGCAATATTACGGGAAGCCCGATTCAATCCGCCAGAATATTATCAGGGTGTAGAAAATTAAACATATTTTTATGTTCCATAAAGTCCATCAAATTAAAATGAGCTGTGCTTAACTTTTACGAAAAATGTAACGATTCAGTCGTAAATCACTAGCTGTAGTCCGTCGCAATTACGCATTTTTTTTCTGTAAATAATTGCACAGCATGCCAACAGCAGATTAACACGATTATTACCGCACAATAAACACGAAGATGACAGACACTGTTGCACCGGACACTTACAGCTGCCAGCGGCCGCGTCCATGCAAGAAAAATCCCGAAATTTCTATTGCTGAGAACCAGCAGCGTCTTCCAGGCAAGACATGCAACCCCATGCGCAGTACAAGCGGCAGATGTTAATGGAGTCATTCAAAGTGTGGGCATCTTACTTCCTTCTCCCTTTATAAACTCACAGGGTCCTAATGCTAACTCCGTGGTCACCCGAAGACGAGCGCTTCTCCCGGGTAAAGAAAGCAACAACAACAACAATAATAATAATAATAATAATAATAATAATAATAATAATAATAATAACAATAAACTGAGAGTCTAACCTGAGTTTTAATTGGCATTTCTGTTTATCAAAAACACGTTTTTCTTCTTGTTTATAACGAAAAGTAAAAGGAAGAGGTTCACGCTCTAGCATTCCAGTAATCCGCCTCGGTGCGGCCGGTTTCTGATTCCTGACTGACCTAAACGCTCCATAACTGCCGCCGGCGTTCTGCACTGACTTAGCTCTCGGCCCTTTGCGCCCCTTTTCCGCTGGGGGGCCAGTGAGGGCTCGCCTCAGATACACTGGTACCGCCAAGCACCAGGATAAATGCCTACAAGACTTTATCAGACCGTACAGCCATTCAAGGTCGCTCTGGACTGAGCTGACAAGAGAAATGTGAACCCTTTTCTAAGGGAAGGATTCGTCGATATAATATATTTTTGTACACATATTCCAGTACTAATTTTTAATTAAAGTAATTCTTAGGCTGTGTACTCACAGAATATCTTCAGTTAATTTTTTTTGCATTAAATTATATATACTTGGTGTCTTGAGCTGTTGTCTTTATAATGGTAATATCATATTGTTATTAACCGAGTCTCATTATTTCATTAAATCTTCCATATAATTTTAGTGGAGCAATTTAGCACAATACACTCAAATACTTCATTTAGAAAAATATAAAATGATTACAAATACATAATTAGGCATGAAAAGTTTTTTTTATTGGAAATAACACATAAGTGTGTGACTAATATTTCTGACATATTAAGTAGAGTCAGATTTCTGCATTCAGATACAAAAACGTAAATGGAAGAAAGTAACGATTGTGGAAGAGTACAAAAGGGCCAACTCTGACCCCTGTTTGCGTTTAAAAAGCTCTCTGTAACAATGGTATGAACTAAAGCTCAATGCAGATAAAATGCAAAAAAAAAAAAAAAAATCAGTGAGTCAATTGTTTCCAGCCGATTATAGAGTAATTATTCAGGATCTAAGCATGTCAACAAACACGTTTGCTATAAAGCAGTGTAAAGTTTGCTGAATTACTTTAGTGTTAGCTAAGAATATAGCTAAAGATGTTCTTACACACAAAAGTTTAATTACCTCTGACATTATTCAACACCATAAAATCACCCGATAAAGGCATTCAGAAAATCATTTCGCATTTCTCAGTTTTCTTGTACGAAAATGTAATTATATACTTTTTCATTTCATGACGCAGGAAAAAAAATGCAAGATAAAAAGTGAGCATGCAATAAGCAGAGTAAAAAATGTAAATAAATCAATTTAGAAAAAAATTTAAATCTTAGGTGCATAACGTTTTATTAAAGTTATGTGTGATGAACCCTATTATTGCAATCTGTGGGCACGATGACAGAGTAATGGGTTAATAAAAATCCAGATTAATTTATAAGAAAGCTTAAATAAATTAGTATATATTAAATGAAGCTTCTTTTCCATTCTTTGTGTGCTAAAAAGCATGAAAAGATCAATAAAGTCCAGTCATACGTTATACTGAGCACAGTGTTAAAAATATGCCAGAAGAAATTATGTCCCCAATAGTTTCACACAGTTCAACATACATTCACTTAATTTAAGAATTAAAGGAATAATACTGAAAAATAACAATAAAATCTAAACAATGGTTGAGACACACATTCACCAAGTGATGCTTCGAAAATAAATTTCCCATGATGCATTTTTCATCCTGATTGTTATACAAATCAAAACATTTTTTACTGAGGGAAGTACATGTTTAGAGTACAAATGTATTTTTCCAATGATGAAATATGTCTCTAGCACTCCTTATGTTAATTAAGACATTGTTGTCTTTTTCCCCCACAAATGAGAAAATGTCTCGGTGATGTCGCTTATAAATTTATGTACTTCATTAGAAGGAATCATCAGCTCCAACATTTTAATATGGCTCATTTAACATAAACATTCACCTTTTGCTGGTATGTCCTTCACTGTCCTAAAATAAGGCAAATCCAGTTTCTGCATAAAACTAGTGAAACGGCACCGTAGCGGTCGAAGAGTAGAAGACTGGATAGAAGATTGAGAAAAGGAGAAGCGGGTGGCAGTCGATCCGATGGAAGGGGACGGCACCTCCGTCTCGGGCCGCTTTCTCTCTCTTCGTTAGCGGCCGTCTGTTCTTCCTGCGCGGTCGCGTTGGGATGTTTTGCGGACCTCGATACGACGCCGTTCCCTCAGCCGGGACCAGCTGTGAGTCCAGGCCTGCTCCATTTCATTGAGCTACTCTCCACCTGTGCTAAAAGAGTCTCGCCTGCTTCTTCAGCTCGTTCCGCTTCCACAGGGCCAGCTGCTCGAACTCCACCACCGTCATGCCAAACACTTGGTAAAATTCCTCAGGTGATAAATGACGCTGGTCGCCAGGAGCAATAAGAGCAGGGAATTGTGGTTTTAGGGAATTCTTCCCTATATTTCTCTAAGTTACTTTATAAATCTAAGGAATATTGGGTTACATCGATTTTTCATTCATATCATCTTATTTAGACAATTAAAATGGTTTAATTACACAGGTCTTTTTGCACTTACCTCTAACCTTGCCCGGTCTACATCATTCGGCAGTCTGCTCTGCCCCCTAGCGGTCACTACCAGCGCTTTGTAAGGATAAATCTGTAGGAACGTGATGTTAAGAAGTAATTGACACCGCAGACCTTAAAACGACGTCATAAAGCTTATAATATCATCATATAAGCAGTGATATGGCGTCATTTTATGTCTTTTATTTTAACCCAGGGAGTCATCTTAGATATCCCACTAAAAATCAGCCATCCAAACAAGGCATACTGGCTAAATGATTCCCCCTAAGCTTATGAAATCCCCATATTTTCACTATGCACCCTCTCCTGCATACACGGGCTTGATGCTGATTATCTCTGGGTACGAGTCCGGGAAATGTCTCTTTACCTCGTGACCTTAAAGTGGGACTCGCTTCCTAAGGGGCACGCAGTATAGCTACTGACACTCAGCAACGACGCAGCCCTCCTTAGGATTTCAATATGCTTTTCTCAGTCAGCACTAGCACGCCTCTCTCATTTCTGTGGGCCCTGGCTCTCTGGTTGCACACTGCTGACTTCCTGTACCATAAATATTGATACGTACCCTGTAATCTGTTGGAAGGGGAAAAAAGAGAGAGAAGCCCAGATGATTATAATACTCTTACAGTAGCTCACCACATGAATGAGCACACAGATATTTTAGCTGCACCGCACACTGCTTGGCCACAGCACGTTAATCTTTAATAGACCATAGATGCTAATCGCGTACGAATAGCCGTGCTAGAAACAGGCCGCTCACACTGCAAGCTGGCTGCCTACCTCGGAATCCCCAGCTCTGTGCGTCGCCGCTGCTGTGCTCAAAGAAATCTGCACTGTGAGGCTGCGGGAAAAGGGAGAAGGGTGAAAAGACGGAGCTGAGCGGCGCTAAATGGTCCAGGAGAACCGCTTTAATAACCCTGTGATTTCCTCTGAGATCCGTGAAGTTTCTTTCCATCCATCCATCCATCTTCAAGTAAAACATAATAATCATCAAGTAAGATGGTACATTAAGCTAATATTTACGTTACATACATTTACCTGGTGCTTTTATCCGAAACGACATACAGTAGAGGGAAGGGTAATAATTTATGTGCACTCCCTGGGATTTGAACCAACAGCTACTGACAAAATGATATCTCATGAACCATTTGCTGTATTTTTTTGAGCCCACTAGATGGTGCTCTCTGTTCAAAAAAGGGCGCAAAGCAAACCAAGAGCACCATCTAGTGGGGTCAAAAAATACAATGATGGTTCACGAAGCGTGGTTTTGTCCATCAGTACCCACAACCCTTGTGTTGTTAGTGCATTGCCCTACTTATAGAGCTACAATATGTAGCAATTTGCTCCAGAAAAAAAACAAACGTTATTATGTTCATTAATCATAATGAGACTATAGAATTAGGCGCTCAGGATAACCCTGAACTGAAGTAGCTCCTGCTCATATATGCCACCCCACCTCTCCCTCCCCCGGCCCGCCATCCTCACCCTGTGCAGCCCATTCCGTCCATATCCTGGCAATGACGCCGACTTTGAGACGTAGGAGCCTGCAGGAGAGGAGACGCAGGCGTGTCAAAGTTTGCCAAATGCCAAGCAGACAGCGGGCAGTCACAGGTACGGTGGACCGCCCTGTTTGACTGGCGGGAATTGAGTCGACACCAGTAGATGCCAATTTGGAGAATGGGGATAAACTCAACACCACTGGGGGGTGGATGTTTATACGTACACTTACAGTCCAGCTGGGGAATGATGTGAAAATACCCCAGGATAATAAAAGCTATTCTATTGGTGCTTAATGTTTCACTACACAGCATGCATTAAATTTCCAATTCTCCCCTTTAAATAAAAGCCCTGTGTATGACTGGATAAAGGCCTCATTCCCAAATATTGGCCACCGCTTGCATGCTATCCAGAAAACAATGGTCCATCTCACTGGCCCTCTACCCTGGGAGTGTAATGCTAGGCTTCACGCAGACCACATGAGCGCACAGACAAAGACACCGATTTCATGTGCACAGCTCTGGTTTGCTGATGTCCAGGCCTGCTCTGGGTCGCTCCTCCCCCAAATGTGACCTTTGACCCCAGGCTGACTCACTCACCGCTGTCCATGCTGTAGCGTGAGCGTGGAGCTGAGGGGAAGGAGGCAGAAAAGACACCCTGTTAGATCCATGCAGACAGCCCCAACCCCCCCCCCCCCACACACAGACACACACACACACAGTCGTGTAGTCATATCTTTTTGGGGACCGCTCATTCATTTCTATGGGAAAAATGTTAATGCTAACTATGACAACCTTAACCCCTACTCAGCCCTAACCATAACCATAAGTAGCCAAACAAAATACTGGCATTTTTAGTTTTTGGATTGCAGTCACAGATTTTATGAAATTGAGTTCCCGCTTGTGGGGATGGAAGAAATGGCCCCTGCAGCATCAAAATAACAGGTATATATCACATTGTAGGGAAATTTGATCCCACAATGCAATATATACGTAACCCACACACTCAGACACACACGGAACCACAGACACGCACGGAACCACAGAGATCCATTTACATCCAGTATAGTAACAATTATACAATTGCGGGAAACAGCTTCTTTCCTTTAGTTTCTTAAAGAAACCACACGATCTCAGCAGGCCTGGTTCAGAGAACCCTCCTGCGGGAATGAAATAAAGGTCATCCAAGATAGAACAGCTGCTGTCGGGGGATTTACGCAAAATAGCCCACGTCGCACCCCCCCGGCGTCCCAGATGCAGCACTGGGCTCACACTAACCACTGGTGGGGCTACATTTTCACTGGAGTAATTACAGTGCGCAGTTCTCGTTACTCGGAAGTCTGAAACAGTTGACGTCAGTCTGAAGTCACGGGGTCTTTTGCTAACCTGTTACTACGAGAGATGAAGGCTGCGTACAGTCCTAGCGGCCGCACTACCCCAGGCTGCCATAGGGAGGCGCTATCCCTGACCTGATCTGAGGAGCCCACTGTAACCCTTTGGCCTGGATTTTCATCAAGATCGAAAATGACCAATCAGACAGCTCAGTGCAGCCCGTGTGAATGCAGAGCGCACTATGGTAGCAAAAGAAACACTCGTGAGGCTCTGGGGGGGGGGGGGTCGGTCACTCTGGATATTTAAGTCAAAGCAAACAGATGTGATTTTCGACCGGATTAGACCATTATATGGCTCTGGAGGGGAGATTCTGAAGCTGAGGATGGATGGACAATCATTGTCGGGAAATAGTGATTTATTTTTGATTGATTTCCTTAGGAAGGTTCTAGAATGGTGAGTGAAAAGGCAGGATCTGAACAGGAAGGCCCAGTACTTTCACAAAAAAGGCAAGGTTTCATAATACCCCCACCCCCGATTGGGGAGGCCCTTGCTGTAATTCCAGAGATCACATATTCATAGAATCATAACCAGTATCACCCAAGATTTATCGCTGCAGCCTGAAGGTCTCTCCTCGCTCTGACTGATCTCGCCGCCCCATTACGGGTCTGTCTGCCCTGGGCTGGATTTATGGAGCGTGGCTGGGAGCAGATGTACGTCACCAGCGTGCGCAAACGGCACTCTGGGATGCGGCTGCAGAGCTCTAAGTGTAAAGCGAAGGCTGTTTGCTGTAAGGTCTCTGCTGGAGTGCAGCTCTGAGTATCCAGCATCATTTTTGGTAACACTTTACTTAGGGCCATGTTTTAGTATGTTAATTTTTAGCATGTTTTTAGTATGCATTTATAACGCAGTCATAAGGCATTATAAACAAGGCATAACATGCTATAGCCATATTTATTATGCACTATGAATGCTTTATGAAGCTCTCATACAATCTTCAACGTCTATGACTGAGAGTGGCTTCCTTACAGCCATTCATGGTGTAGTTGTAGCCCATACTGTGTAGCGTCTCTTTGCTGCTGCTCCGGGAACTGCGTGCATTATTCCAGGGGTCGTTGTCATAGGAGCTTGTTCTGGCTTTCATCTCCTCCTTCAGGATCATCCTGCCAATTCCACCCTGGATCTGGAATGGGATGAACCAGTGAGTCACCCAGGGAGTGGTTTGTGTGCAAGGGAGTGGCAACGTAGAAATCCCCCTCGTTCCCAAAGTGGTTTTCCCTCCCTGAATTCCTTTATTTCTTTTTATGGATTTAATAGTAAAAATAACTGCTCCGTTGTTAATGTTTTATACTATCTGAGTTGTGCTGCTTTTGGTAGTAAAATCCTGTTGAGAAAGTCACCAGGAAACCGTAATATAAGAGTTTATGTCCGTTTTGTATGTGATCAGTCTACATCAAAGCAAGCGGTTCAACGACGAGTTCCTCGACGTGCACGCAGCTCTCATATTATCTGTACATATGTTTCTATATTGTGATCTTAGATATGAAATTAGATATGAGTCAACAAGACAGTCATCACATTCTAAAACAGCTGGTCATTCATTTAAAATTTCACTGCGATATTCATAAAATATTTACTAGAACAGCGTGTTATTCCAATACAGACCGAAGCATGACGCAGTTACATAAATGCAATAAATTTTTTGTTTGCCTCTGCACAGAAGTCACATTTGTCATTTGTGAAGAACCAAAAATTGCAGGAAATAGACAGCGAAAAAACAAACAAACAAACGTGTCTTTCAGCAGCTCAGGAATGGCTGCAGTAGCATTTGCCTGTAGATGTGTAGGAACACACATCACAGAGCACAGAGAGACAATGGGGACAGGAGGAAGCTAGACAGCCTCACGGCCGTACCCTGTTCAGGCTGTGATTCCAGCTCTCGTCCTCCCCTCCAGACGAAAATCTCCGGGCGCGAGGGGCTGTGGGCAGAGAGGCAGTGACATGTGAACGGTCACCTTGGAGGGCTTCCGGAAATCACTGGCAAGCACCTATTAAACAAAAATCTGGCCGATTTGATGAAAGAGAAACATTAATCTGTCTTCCTGTGTTTTGCTAATGAGCTCTAACACGTAGTTCAGGAAAACAAAGGGTAAAGTGGGAAAGGAGAGGGAAGAGAAAACAGTTAACCAGTAAATTAAATCTCCAGCAAATGTAAAAGTCTTTAGGTGGATAAGATCTTGTGTGTCTTTTGAAATCGAAAAGCATAAAGTGGCAGGGCCCGGACGGCCGTCCACAGCAGACGCGATTGCTAGAAAACAAACAGAACTGCAATCTCATGGTTCTGGCTTTTATCTAGCGGAACGTGGTGGCAGGAATTAGAGGGGAGGCGCAGCTTGCGGAGAGCACGTCGTAATTGGATTGGATCAAAGCAATTACTCCTGCATGCACGTGACTGGCCTTTATCGGCAGGACACAGTGCAAACCACCCCATCTGAGATCAGCTCCTGGAACGGGGCGGCAACTACCAGAAACTGCTGGCCCCACCAGAAACAGCTGACTTTATTTAATGAAAATTTGAGCCCAGGGAGGGGGCTGAAAAATCAGAATTACTTCCTGGCACTGGGTCCACGGTTAAACGAGACTAGCCTAATTGTTATTCGTCAGGGGAGGCAGAGGTGAGTTTTAAGAACTGCGGGAGGACTCTGATCGAACGGCAGCGAGAAGCACTGTTATAGGCTGCCAATAAATCATTAAATCGACATGATCTGCAGTTAACCTGCAGCTGGGGGGTCACTAAAAAAAAAATCGCTGGACTGAAGTAATTAATAGTTTAAATGTGGTTTTCATTCAAGCAGGCGAAGAGGTACCTTTGGGAGAGTCTGCAAAGTAGTAACTGGATTCGGGGGGATGGTAGAGGTCAGGGTAGTAAGGTGAGGGGAACTCGGAGGGTTGGAGGGTGTCTTCTCCGGCCTGGGTCCTGGAGGCTGGGCGTTGGTGGTGGTCTGCAGAGAAAGGGGAGTCAGTGAAAGGGAAGTGGAGATGCCCCCCCCCCCCCCCCCC
>JAODLC010000052.1:5554954-5570456 GCA_026781145.1 Hippopotamyrus pictus | reverse complement strand
GTACTCAGCTGCTGGGTAGAAACAAAATCATGGTCTGGATTTGTAGCTTCTGGACCTGAAATGCCCAACACTGCACACTAGATTCTCAAGCATCTCCCCAGAGACAGGAAGTGAGCACTGCGCTCATTTGGAGAGGAGCGTGATCGCATCTCCAACACCGTACCATGTCTCTTATAGATAGGAGGGTTCCTGTAGATGTTGGTCTCCCCAGTGGCTGAGGACAGAAAAAGAATGGAAGGTGGAGCATTAAACAGGGAGGGGACTTTAGTCTGGAAAGGGAAACAAGCTCATGAAATGCGATGAGCACAAATTTCCATCTGCTGGTGGAAATATATGCCATATGCACTTTAAAACACTGCTTCCCAATCCGGTCCTCAGGGACACACAGTCGGTCCGTGTTTTTGCTCCCTCCCAGCTCCCCGCTAAGCAAAAACGTGGACTGTCTGCGGGTCCCCGAGGACCGGACTGGGAAACGTGGCACCATCCCCTGCATCTCTGTATTGCACCTTCTAAGCTGTTAAATCAATCACTCATATCTCAGAGTCCCAGTTTCAGTATGTTTTCCGTATGTCTTGTGACTGGTTTTTACTGGGGAAAAAACAACCTGCATCTCTACACGGTGACGCCTCGACTCGGAAGGGCGGGGCGGGGGGAAAGAAATGGGACTTTATTGCCTTTTGCTAGTTAATTCTGGAATATTCCTATAGCCTGGAATATCCACGGAATAGCAGAAAGGAGATTTTTAAAACAGGAGGAGCCGGAAACAAACAGTAGAACAAGAGAAAATAAAGTTCCGATTTTCAAGGGAACGGGGGAGATGATGGCAGCTCTCCGATGACAAACACAGGATGTAGAAGATTCCGGCTAGTCAGCAGCTCAGGAGCTGCGGAACTCCAGGCCCCTTAAGGCTGGTGTGGCCAGGCATGCGGCAGAGAGGTGACAGCTACAGGAACGAAGGTAGGCTGACAGATAACGGGAAGGCCGCGTTTGTCAGCACCAGCAATGCAGCTTCCATAAAATTCATGACTATTCTGCCCACGTTGGGTAAGACCCGATAAAGGAGCCCAGCCCCATGCTGTATAAATGTAGCTCGGCCGCCTTTGGCTTGACGGTTCTGTCCCATTCTGCTGCTACATCTGTGCCGAGACTGGGAGACGCCCGGTGGGCCAAACGGCATCCCATCAGCACGGCCGCTAGGCGACGGGCGTGCCCTTAAGGGTCACAGCGATGGCTCGAGGCAATAGCCGGGACCAAGAAGCACAAGCGGCCTGCGGCGGACTGGGAGGAGTGGGTCGGCGAGGGCACGGAGGACGAAACGCAGAGGGAGGAAGCAGGAGACAGAGACAGAGAAGAGCCTGTCGGGGATGTCACGTCACTGCCGGAGTCCTGAGGAGAGCCGGGAGACTAGGGCGGGAGGGACGCGGGGGGGGGGAACCTACCTGGCACGTGGAAATGCCTGGGCGCCTGGTACGTAGTCGGAGTGCGGGCCCTGGCGTCGATGTGGCCGTAATAAGGAGAACTCCTTCCGCTCTCATTACCTGTAGCCCAACCCACCAATGACAGCGCAGGAGAGTGATTGACAGCTCTCAAACCCGTCCCTCAATTCCTATTTATCAGCCGAAAGTGTACGCCGAGCAGGTATTAACGTGTAGGGTGTCTACTGAGTGTAAAAGCTAGGAGAGACACAAAGTTACTGACTGAAAAGAAATGTCCTCTTAGACCACCATATTCAGTGAAGACCAACCCCTGACTGAAGACCCCCAGTGTAGACTCACCCATGCGGTAACAGTTTTGAGGGGAGCGGGGAAGCGTGGGGGACACCCCCTGGTGACTATACATGGGGGAGTCAATGTACCCAGGGGTGGACGATCGCCGATGTCGCAGGTCCATACTGTCATAAATTTCCTACCAAAGAACAAAGAAATCCGGTTTATGGGAGTTGGTCCTCGCAAAAGCATCATGTGAGTTGCCTTCTGTTTGGAAATGACAGCCAGAAAATGCATCCTCCTATATGACACATTTCTTTGCATAGGTACAAGATTAATGTAATGGATTTCAATCACCTAACCATGCTCAAAGTGATATGACAATACAGACGTAAGACCGTGCAACACTCACACAAACGCAATGGTTGTCTGATGGCGACAATCCAGACAGACTGCTGAAATCACAAAGACAGTGACCGAATTCCGAGAGACTGCTATCAAAGCTCACTCAGGAGTTCAAAACAACACGTACGTCTCGTGCCGAAAAATGCTCGACATTAGGAAAAGTTTCAAGGACGGCTGACGTTTCCCTGCACACACACGTGTAACAGGTCCAGACACAAGGGTAACCCATCTAATACCAAAGGAAGAAGAACGTTGGCGTCCACTGTGTCGGATTCCGGGTGAGGGGTAATTACCTGAGAGTATGGAGACAGCATCCCCAGAGGCTGGGGGGGGCGGGGGTGCACAACAAAGAGAATAAGACCTGGTATGAGGACCTGAGATCACACAGGTGACCGGCTTTTGCTAACGATTACCAAAACCTGTCATGCTTACTGGAATCCAGATGAAGACACTGTACTCTCAGCCAGAGGAACGTAAGGAACTTAGCACACAGCCATAGGACTTAGAAGTCACTACGTGTCCAGTGAATTCCCCTGGCATGACCAACACATGATTTATCTCTGTCTTTAATCAGTGTGAAACCATGAAAGGTGTCCACATTTTTTGTCGTAGCATCTTTGGCACCGATATTTTCACAATAACTCTCGTTCGGTGTTGAAATCACTTTCACGGGTGTTAATTGTTAAAAAGAATGAACACATGAATTTGTGGATTATGAGAGGGGAAAACACTGTGACCCAGTGGCAGTTTTAGTTCAGCAGGTTAGAAAAGGACACAGCAAACATGGAGTCATGTAAGTTTAACGGCTTTGTGAAGCTTTTCACTTAAAGGTTATCTCAGAATTATCACTTTGTGCATGTGTTAATGTAACATTAACATTATCACACAATACTCGAAGCGCTGTTTCTAAGACTGTTAGAAATTTGGATACCTTTACAATCTGAGGGCTTAGAAATTTGTGATTAAATTTCCTTCTTAAAAATAAGAATTGTCCGCTGTATGGCATTTGCCGGAAAATATAAGCGGTAGATTTGCTTCTACGTCACACAGAGCACATCGTGATGCAGGGCGGTTGCAAAGTCATGAACCGTTAAGTGGACAGGACAGGGGGGGGGGGGGGGGGGGGCAGGGGGGGGGGGGCTGGGCTGGCGGGACATGCACGAGCAGCAGAGCGGGGGCTTCGTAGCACTGCAGCAGTACCTCCCCATAGCTGTAACGCTCCAGCCTGTCATTGGAAGCGTATCTGTGGAAGGGCTCATAGGATGTGAGACTGGGTCTCCGGCCATCATACAGGGGCTTAACCTTAGACAGAGCATCATAGTCTTTGTACTTAAAGATCTCATTTTCCAGTTTGGCCTGAAACGAGGAGACACACAAACACAAACATACAGAGTGAAAGAAAGAAAGAAAGAAAGAAAGAAAAAAAGAAAGAAAGAAGGTTTGAGGGCAGTTGGACTTGGAGGGCTTTGTCTGTTAAAAAGACAGTGAAAGAGAGGTTCCTTCCGCACTGTTAGGCTGGTATCTCTAAATTGCCCATAATTGGTATCTCCAAATTGCCCATAATTAGTATCTCTAAATTGCCCATAACTGGTATCTCCAAATTGCCCATAATTGGTATCTCTAAATTGCCCATAACTGGTATCTCCAAATTGCCCATAATTGTTATCTCTAAATTGCCCATAGTGTGTGAGCCTGTGTGTGTGCATATACCCTGCGATAGACTGGCATCTCTTCCATGGTATACAGCCCCCCCCCCCCCACAATTCTGACCGCGATAAGTGGGTGGAAGATCGATGGATGGCATTTATTTCCATATGGATAGAGATATCAATCACAGAACTGCACTTCTCCTCTATCACTGTGCTCAGTGGAAACAAAATACTCCGCATGTCTCCAGGGCAACCAAAGCTAAAATAACGTAGACAAGCTCCTCTCCTGAAAGGGCGAGCATCAGAGCGTGTCACCCTAATATCTGATAGGGCGCAGGTCAGGCACACCGATGGGGCCGCGGCTCTCCTCACAGGATTAGTGGAGATACCGCGTGGCACCTAAATGGAAGCGTCCGATTGGGTGGCGTGGGCGTCACTCACACAGATGGCCCGGCTCGGGGAGCTGATGCTGGAGCCTGGCGGTGAGATGGAGACGTCGGAGGCGCGTCTCTGCTGTGGGAAGGAGAGGGCAGAATTATGCAGCCTGTACTTTGTTTTTCTACGTAATTTTGAAGCAGAAAAGCATTACCTTCAGCTTCTTCTCCGCGTTGGCAGCCTGTTTGCACAGTGGATGCCACACCTCCGAGCCTGTAAGGGAAGCATATGGTCAGGCATGTTCTCTTTCCTTCACCAAGCTGCACTGAGGCCTTCTTCCATCTGGACGCGTCTGCAGATGACGAAATGGGGGCAAAACCGACCCCGGCTCTCAAACACTGGGACTGATGGCCCAAAACCAATCCCGAGGTGACTGGGTACCAAAGAGCTGAAGCTGAACACCAGTCACAGCCAATCGGGAGACTCAGGAGACTCCTGGTTGGCCACTTAACTGTGCCGGTCAACAAAATAATTTGACAACTTTGAAACTGTACAACGCTTCAGAATGTTAATCAGTGAGGTCTCTCTCTCTCTCTCTCTCTCTCTCTCACACACACACACACACACACACAAAACCCATAAATAAGTTAACAAGGAAACCATAATGAAATCTTTTGCTGAGTTGACAGTTTTTTTTAATTAGCGTTATTAAAACGTGAATAGTAGGTTTAGAATCGCTGCTAGCAGATGTTACTAGAGCTATTCAAACTGAAGGGGTTATTTTAGACGTTTACAGACCTGTATGTAAAAAGGACGGCTTATTCATCGCTGCTTCTGACACATTTGACAATAGACCGTTGCCACTCATAAAATAAAAATACGGACCTTGAGTTCAACATGATTTTAAGATCATTATTTTAATGGGGGGGGGGGCAAGAGGTCTTCAAAATATTTACCAGAGCTGCCACAGATGGGTAGCAAAAAATTCTCTCTGTATATAGCGAGTGGTGCCTTGACATAGACAGTGGTATGCCTGTTCTGAACCTGTCCCCCCCTCGACCACGTTAAGTGTCTCGTCCTCCAGGCCGCCTCCGCGTGGGCTGATGAATTTACGAGGTTTGTCTCTGCCAAAGCACAGCCCGTACATCAGAGCCTGGAGTTACAGCCGCCAGTCAGGATGCTTCCGCGGAGGGGGGTGGGGGGGCTTGGTAACCGAGGCTGTAAGTCTGACTCCTTCATTCCCACCACACACACTCACAAGGATCTGGACGGTGTGAGATTGTGATTCTCTTATTTATCATATCTGTGTTTCCATGGGGGATAAAACTGTTTTTTATTTAAAGCAGTCATCATAATGCATTAAAGATACCTTCATAATGTTTATACCGACCATTATAGTGCATTATGAAGGTATCTACATAATTCATAATGCTTAATAAACAGGACTATAATGTGTTATGCCTTTTCATAAATAATTATATCCCTGTTTATAATGCTTTACGAATGCATCATAATGCATTATGAAGGTATCTATAATGCAGTATGATGACTGCTTTAAGTAGATCGTTACCAAATCTTGTATTAATAACTCCATCGACTCACTACCAGCTGACGCCATGTTATTACATTTCATTCACCTGAGTATTATTTAGAGCTGCATTTGGCCACATAAATCTTTTGTGAAGCTACAGATAAGCGTGATGTGTGTGGAGTCTATAAATCAATACTCTGCATCATCCAGCATCTACTGTCCAGGTCACTCACTAAATCACCTTGACCTCGTCCTTGCCGACGAGCCACATGAAGACTGAGAACACAGGCTAACAGCTAGGATTACTCAGGGTCCAGTGAGAGAAGGTGAGTATGAATCAGAATGCAGGCCTCTGGATCCTTTAGTGGAACTATTTAAGCTGTCTCTGTGTGGTAGGTTCATTGTCCTGCCTGGGGAATCACTTACGCTGTTTATAAAGAAACAGTTTTGCTTTACTTTGAAAATGCAACAATTACTCTAGTAAGATCAATGTTCCTGTGCAAGACAAACAAACAGCGCCAGCTTATTTACATAAACACGATGAATTCTAATTTGTTCACACTCTGGGTCAATATTTCAGGTGATCACTGAGGGGCTCCTTCTACTTTGCTATTTTTGCTGAATCATTCGATCTGTCTTATAAATAACCCTTAACCACACTTTCCTCAAGACATAAAATCAATGGTGAACAAATCTGAAATATTTTATGGGTTAAATTCCCCTCTGAATCTTCCAAATTAGCCTGCTTGTGCAGCAGGGATGGGCTTCTCCAATTTAATGAGTTCGTTATGGGACATTTCCACCGACTCATGTGATGCTAATGACGATAGCCTCAGCCCTTAAAGCATTGCCCTTTTAATTGCCTATGCAGAATCAAGAAACTTGTTCGGTTTTCAAAGAAGTCACATTTTAGCCCAGTTTTAGTCAGGATATAGCAAATAAACTAAATTTGGAACTATAAAGTGCAAAATATCCATTCATTTTCCATAACTACTTATATAGTACAGGGCTGAAGCGGGCCTGGAATGTTTCCCAGAATGCACTGGACACAAGACATAGACTGTGTCCGAATTCAGGGGGTGCATCCTCCGAAGAACGCAGTCTACAAAAGTATAGACCTTCGTAGGCTGTATTCTTTGAAAGGCAAATGGAAAGCTTCACCAAATGAGACAATAATTTCCTATTTGTGTCAATAGCTGTTCCCGCCCTTATCCTCGAGTCTCAAAGCGCCGCTCCTATTGACTAGCTGGGACACACTCACTTTATCGCTGCGCAATGCATCTTGGGATCAGTTGGGCTGGGAAGATTTGACCAGGTGGATCCTTCATGACTTGGCAAAAGAAGGGTGCATTTCTAGGCTGTATTTGAAGGAGCTTTTGAAACGGGGCAGCCTGGTCGCACCACTGTGACATGGGGCAGCCTGGTTGCACTACTGTGACATGGGGCAGCCTGGTCGCACCACTTTGACATGGGGCAGCCTGGTCGCATCACCATGACACGGGGCAGCCTGGTCGCACCACCGTGACACGGGGCAGCCTGGTCGCACCACTGTGACATGGGGCAGCCTGGTCGCATCACCATGACACGGGGCAGCCTGGTCGCACCACTATGACACGGGGCAGCCTGGTCGCACCACTGTGACATGGGGCAGCCTGGTCGCACCACTGTGACACGGGGCAGCCTGGTCGCACCACTATGACATGGGGCAGCCTGGTCGCACCACTATGACACGGGGCAGCCTGGTCGCACCACTATGACACATTCGCTCTTCAGATGCAGCCTTAGAAGGATGCAGCCCCTGAATTTGGACACAGCCCCAGACACTCCGGATCTGATACCAAGCCATTACAGGTCACACATCTGATTGGCTGGTTCCGCCTCCTCTAGTTGCTTGGTCCCACCTCCTCCGCAATCTGATTGGTTATCTCTCTGAGCTGATCATCTTTCATCCAGCCCTCAGAACATTTTTGATTTTAGTAAAAACCCCATGAGCGGACTGACACCCGCAAGTCGCTGGGCCAGGTAGACTGAAGAAGGAGGCGTGGTGAAGTGTCATGTGATGATGTGGATATTGGTGAATCAGCTTCACTCGACACAGCGTACAAAGCACACATCTTCACAGTCCGGTTCATTTTATAGTTTCCATCACAGATCTGTGCTCCTCACCTCTCAGGTACATCTCCTCTCCTTCCGTGAACATCATCTGACACCGGGCACATCGCGCACAGCTGGGGTGATAGTGCTTCCCTCCGGCCTGCGAGGGAGAGCGGTGGAAGGGTGAGAGATAAATGCAGGACCAAGAAAGAGGAAGAAGGAACACTGTGTGAGAGGCAGAGCTTCCCACCCAAAAGTAGAGTCCTGGAACTGAACTGTTTCAACAAGGCTAGACTTTGGAACAAAACGTGGGACGTGACGATATTGGTAAAAGAAGATGTGAGGAGGTGTGAGGTGGCGTTGGTTCCTTCCTCTGACCAGGAACAGACCCAGAAGTGGCCCAAAACCATGTTCTGGGCAGGTGTGCGGACCCCATCTCTGAAGTCAACCAATTTCATCAACGCTCCCGTCTACGGCTGCTCTTTAATGAACACCTTACATTAGCTTTAGTGCTACTGCAGCATAAAGGTCATATTGGCCCTGGATGAAGGATGCACTTTCATGCAACAGACAGGGAAGCATACTGTCAACTCCCTGGGGAGAGAGCATGACTCAACAGAGAAGGCGTGATTCGATATCTGGCCCACGTCCGAGCCTCAGCCATGAGTCTTCGCATCTTCTCACTTAAACTCTGCCATTCTTAGCTACATAATACCAAAGGTTATGCATCCTGTCTCTTTTCAAATGTCCGAAGCTGAATTTTTTTTAAATCGTAGCCCCGTTTTTGAGTATTTAGTCTCTCTCTCTCTCTCTCTCTCTCTCTCTCTCAGGCTGTTACTTCAATGGCCGCTTCCCGGTGACGTTCCGGCATATTCCCACCGCAGCGTGGGGTGCAGGCGCATATAGCTTATGTGCAGTCAGCAGAACCCTGACACTTGCGAAGGGCGTCCTCGCGTCTGCCGGCGCACATCTCCGAACACCCGTTCAATCTGTGTTTTCCCGGCTAAGCGGCGCCTCACCCACCACATACCCAAAACTGACTCCCAAGCTACAATCTCCAATAGCTTTAATTTCATCTCAGTCGCCAGCCCCGAAAAAGTTTGTTAATTGAATAAAAGGGGACATTAAACTCTGCTAAAACCTGTAAAGGTATATATATATATATATCTTGTCTATTATCTTAACTTCAACACAAGCACAAGGACGGCTTCACAATGCTGACTGAGCCAATAACAGCAGCCAATAGATGATTACGATCTGAGTGGGTGCCAATAAAATTCCGAATCTCCATGGCAACCACAGAAGGATGTCAAGAAAGGTTTTTTTTTTACAGTAAAAACAAAGCAAAACAAACAGAAATTAACACATTTTGTGTAGAACAAAGATTTCACTATAAAATCCAGAAGTCAAAATCTGGACATCCCGTCAGTCTGGGTCACGTTTGCTTCAGTTAAGTGGGAGATGAAAAAGCAGCTTCTTGCGGTCACATCTCCATTCACGGTAGGGTATGTGGTCCGTGGATCACCTCGAGCACTCGTCCGCTGATATATCTGCTGCAGCTGCTGCATTTGATTCCGAACTGCGCGTGGTAATCCGCCTCGCAGTACGGAATGCCGTCCCTGAACGAGGAAGCATGGGGGAGAAAAAAAAAAAACAGGAATCACACTCCAGCCATCTTCACAGTTGGAAAACTATGAAAGAAAAACGGTCGGACGGCATGCGACACTTTGGGCGCATAAAAGCAGCGGGGCGACTGCGCAGCTGCACGTACTTGCTGATGTACTCCCCAGTAAGCACGACCCCGCAGGACTGGCACTTTAAGCAGCTGACGTGCCACTGCTTCTCCAAGGCCAGCAGAGATTGCCCCTGCTTGATCTCCTCCTTACAGCCGGCGCAATCTAGGAAGCGTGAGGAAGGGCGGTTATATGAGGCGCCTTGACCTCAATTTGGGGGGGGGGGGGCATTGAGGGGGTGCTGCAGATTTACAGAGGTAGACAACTCCTACCTGTAGTGCTGTTTGCGCACAGAGTAAGGTCATTTTTTAAATTCGGTTCGTATTGAGCATTGTGACCTCCCAAGACTGCCCTATTGATCGAGAATCAGTGAGGTCTTCATCATATCATCATCTCTGCTGTACAGTCATCTCTTTTGGAACACATTGATTTTAGGGGCTGCTCGCTGCACTTATATTGTGGTTTTGCCAGCAATGGACACCTGAGGTTTGAAACATTATATCTTTGCACCAACAATTCCCAGTCCGCTGTTGGTTAGTCATCTGCTGAATCGGCCACCTGCCGGGAGGGGGGGGGGGTCGGTCACCGCATTTCACTTGTCGGCTTACAGGGATATTATTATATGTAGGAAAAATTCATTTGATTCCGCTGTGAAAGCTGTGGTCGCACCCTTTGACTTTTCATTGAAGTGTCTTGGTTCAAACCTCAAAGAGTTTACTCAACCGATTTGGGGTTAATGTACATTGTGCTGAAGGTACCTCTAAAAATGTACCCCCCCAGAACAGTCCATCGATTTATTTCTGTACAGTGGTAATAAAAGAACCCCCCCCCCCCAACCATCATATGTGAGGAACTGCTGCCAGAAATCACTCTGTAACAACTGGGGGCTGACCCTGAATCGGGAGTCCAGCCAATATCTTTCCGATGGGCACCGTATAATTTTACGGTTTCAATAAACAAACAAACTGCTTTCTGAGCCGTGGGGGAGGAAAAAAACACACAATGCTACAGGTGGAGTGGAAAAAAAATCATTTTCTGTTTTCCTGATTCACACTGGGACACATCTACACACACAAGCAGATGAGCTATTTAAAGCTCTCATTGACATATTCTGACCAATAATTTACTACCTCACGTAGGAATAAAGACTGAAGGTATACAGTATAAACTGAATAACATATTACCCCATATATGGGAGGGGGGCCTGTTTTCAAAGGTGAATTTATAATCACCATTTGGAGATACGGGCCAATTAATATGAAGCTAGGCATAATTTCAGCACCTCATCAAGACATTTCATCATCCTACAATCATTCTAAATGACAGGGGCAATTATGCCTTTGGTTAATTAGTTCTGCATGGGAAATTACACCAGCTTCTCACAAAACCGATTAGTCATACTCCACAAGAGGAGGAAACTTCAGAAATGGAATTTTTCCTGTGGACTGACAATCAAGCATCTACAGACTGAACAGAACCACTGATGCCAGGAAGCGTTACTCAATCAGCAGAAGCATTCTGGGAATATTGTACAGAGTGTTGCGAGAGATTTATATGATGCGTCATCGATCTAAAAGAGATTAACAGTACGTCAGAGTATGACTATTGATCTTTGGGACTTTTTAACTGAGTGGACTAGAAGATGCGGAGGAGAAAAATGTCTGGAAACTGTAAATTGCATAAAGTGGAATTCTGTAAAATGATCCCTGGTCATGTGACAACGATGAATTCCATCTTGGTATTCTGAGAAAATAATTGATCCTGAGGAACTGGGTAATGAACCAGTTCGTTGTTTAACACTTGCTGCAGCCTGGTATATAGATACGTAGCCTGTGTTTTATCCATCTGTGTTTTATAGGTGCTTTATCCGGCACACAGTTGCGGTGACCCTGGAGCGTGGCGTGGGACACCAGTCAAACACAGGGCACACGCTCACACCCAATTTAGAGGCACTGGTTCACCTAACTAACCTTGGACTGCAGGAGGAACCTGGAGAACCTGGATGAACCCCTCCAGAGCGCGGAGCTCAACACACAGGGCTGAGGAAAGGAATTAAACCCCCCAGCCTTAGTGGGAGGGGGCCACTTCACTACCCTACTGGCCTCAAAGCAGTTTGCCTCTGATTATTCTGTTCTGAGCCTTACATGAGACTGTAAACCAGGGTTATTCAAATCACGGTCCTCGAGGTCTGAGCACTGCTGGTTTTCCAGCCTTCCTTTACCTGTCAGTCAGGTGTGAAGCCTCTGACCAATCAGAATCAGTGATTATTAAACAACTACCTGGGAGAACTGAAAACAAGGCCTGGATTTGGAATCGAGGTCCAGATTAGAAGAATCTTGCTGTAGTGTCTAGGAATTTGCTAATATTTAAGCTCATCTGATAAGGGTAAATCTGGAGATGGGACCTCCGAATGCACCTACGGAGAACTTAACCCACCCAAGGCCCAGAGGGAGGAATACGTACAGCTCGGCCCGTGGATCTTAACGGGCTCGTTGATGAGCGTCTGGGAGCACTGCTGACAAATGCACAGCTTCCCGTTAAAGGTGACCCGGTCCCCGATGGGAAAGGGTTTCCTGGAACGATAAACACAGAGCAGCGGGTTAAAGAGGATGAACGGCACCCCCCAGGAAACGCGCCTCGGACAGGTACTGAGACCGATAAGAAACTTTAACGCTGATTGTTCATTAAAATGCCGTTATCGCACATCAGCGCCCGCCTCTCCGGCGAATACTCTGGTGAAAAGGCATATTGTCACATTTGCTGGTGCATCCTTCTTCTGAATATGACGACGACTCATACTCTGAGCTACTGAGTATGGCAGGAACACATTCTGGGTCAGGATTCCATTAAAGGTCAACATATCAAAGGTCGACATTCCATCAGAGCGGTACGGAGAGCGAATACTCCACACATACATGAGATGAGAACAAAAAACAGCTCTCCTAGCAGTATCTATACCTTAGAAAGTAACCAGCTCTGTTGAGACACCAACAATGTACAGGGCATCGATGTAGCGTCCCTCTTACAAAGGTGGAAAGTTCAGGTCCACAAAGTACAAATCCAGACCGAGGTTTTGTTTCAACCGACCAGTTTAATATAAAGAGTCACAGTACTCAACTGACTGGTTGAAACAAAACCGTGGTCTGGATTTGAACTTTCCCCCTCTGTCCTCATGCATACAGAGGCAACAGGACAACCCTCAAAAAGACCCTGTAGTCTCCCTTTCAATGTCTTTTATGGTTGTCCTGTTGCAACAAAACCTTGGTCTGGATTTGCACTTTCTGGACCCGAACTTTCCACCCCTGACAGCATCTAACACAAAAACGCTCCCCAGATCCCTTAGAAAAGATCCTGCACCTGCAAGACAAAATTGATGACAACCAAACAGTATGCCGAAGGACGCCCATACACAGCTAATTTAATAGGGCCTTTTAAAGATTAAAAAAAATCTCTTCCAGCTGCCTAATTAGTCATGCTTTTAAGGAACTGGAGAACTATCAGTTCCCCGGAAGATCTTCACATAATTATGCTTTATAAACTGGCAGCAACCCGTCGTGTCTCCGCTGCCAACACAGTCCGACTGCCAAAGGCAAGTGCGGCATGGATGGTGCCACGGCCAGATGCCACAGTCAGAGAACGAACACACAGTGCCACGTGCGGAAGGCCGACCTGAGAGTCCGCAGACGGCAGCTGAATTTTCGCAGATGGACAAGTACCAAATTAGTATCTAAAAACCCGCATTCGTTAAACGTCCCAACGAGAGATGATGCACCATTGATTCTTCTTCATCTTGGGGAGATATATAAAGATTCTCCTGGTCCCAGGAAGCATAAGGGATAGGATTCCTTGGGAAGGACGTCAATCCAGGGCACGACACCCTACTCACACCCTACAGGCAATTTAGAGCCACCAGATCACCTGACTGCATATTCGCGGACCGTGGAAGAAAGTGTATGTGGACACAGGGAGAACACGCAAGCTCCACACGCAGAAATGGCGGCAGGAGACACGGCCACAAACCTGCCAGGTCACAGTTCAACCCACTGAGCCACTACACCGAATCAAAACAGGCATTATATAAGAACTCGCTGGGATTTGTCAGATGGATGGAAACGGGAACCTCATGATCAATCACACAATCACAATGGATCTGAGGAGTAAAAATGGCAGAACATGAACGACTGGAGCTTTGAGGTCTTAGGACTGGCACTGGTCTGGGTTACTGGGAGGCAAGGCTAGCAGAGAACGCCAATGTATACGAATCACAGAGAACGGGAGACAGGTGGAACCAATCAATAAGCACAATGAAGGTCACATGACTCTCTCATTAGGGACCACCTACTCAGTCATAAAATTGAAATACAATTAAATTCAATTTTGTGTAAACCTTATGTAGATAAAAACATGGAACTAAAAGGCAGATTTTATGAGTTTCAGATTTAAAAACAACCCTCTACTGTAACGTCAAAACAATTTCCCCTCGTGATGGTCACTGGTGAACTCATCCGGGGCCCAGAGTCAAACTCTGACCCAAAGCCGTGATGTACATGAAACCACAAGGCAACAATTTCCAGACAACTTTTTTCAGTGTTGTGACAGAGGAGACGCTGCTGCTTTGCCTTGTCATGTCTGGGTATATTTTAAACTCATTAACATTAGAGTAACTGCAGATCATTTCTCCAAGTGGAGACCAGGGCATGGTGCTTGTTTTGTGCGTTTCGTGATATCAAACGATAAAAAGTTGAAACAAAAAATTGTAGGGACCCAGGAAAGACTCCCCTCAGTGTCTGTTGTCTGGCCTGGAATAGACACCGTCTCCAGAGAACCCCAGGGTCGAACCCGGGGCCCTGCTAAGCCACATGAGACTGCGCTCCAGCACCGAGCGGCCTAGGAGTCTGGCCTTTCCACTGCGCTCTTCACATAAACAGTTTACGTCTCTTGCATCTGCCCGGTAAGTCGCACTCATTTGCTAAGCAGGCATCGCTGATTTATCCCTGCTGCAGCCCAGGCTTAAGCTTCAGCTGCAAGACACCTTATCCAACAGACGCCAGGCGGTAAAAGAACACGGCGCCTGACTGACTTCGTCTCCGATGAATACAGAACACGCCGCCTGCTCGGCTGAGTCACCGACTGGAAGCACGTGGTGCCGCGTTCACTGTCCAAATGCTAGGGGGCGCTCAAACCCGACAGTACGACACAGAAGTCTGTTAACAAAGTGCTCAGACCGGGGGGGGGGCTGCTCTCTTCAGACTGAAGGACCCTGACCTGTACTGACGCAGCCACTAATTTGTAAATCCTACCATAAAAACTCTTACTGGCCACACTGGTGCCCACAGGTCAAAGGTCACATTACCATGATAAATCAGCCACCTGGACTGAGATGGGGACTTAGATGCACTGATACTACACAGACAGTTTTGGAAATTGAGTTTTATCACTCTGACAAGCCTGAGAGGATGTAAGACTGGTGTTTGGAAATGTGATTTTACCACAGTAAAATACCCTACAGTCCCCACTCGTGCAAAGCCTCCACCTCGAACTGAAGTGATGTCGTCCCTTTAAGGCAGGGGTCTCCAACTCCGGTCCCGGAGAGCTACTCTCCAGGTTTTCTATCCTGCCTGGTGTCTGATGAGCCACAGCTGTTCCTGGTATTTACCTGAGAGCAGGTGTCGCTCGTCAGAAGCCGGGTATGATAGAAAACCTTGAGAGTAGCTCTCCGGGACCGGAGTTAGAGACCCCTGCTTTAAGAGCTACCTGACAACCAAGACTGAGGTTCGCCCTCCCACATCCACAAAAAAGAAAACAGTCTTTCTATGCCACAGACAGCGGCTCTTCCTCCAAATGCAGACGTCTGGGTTTGGGTCAGGACTCCCAGCCCCGTCTATCTGCATGTGGACGTCGTCATCTCCGCCCACCCGGGCTCGTCCATGGCAGCCCCGCCCTCTTTGGCTCGCACTAACAGTGTATGCGTGTTCCTGTGGTACCCCCCCCCCCCCCCCCCCCCCCCCC
>JAODLC010000052.1:5500860-5548211 GCA_026781145.1 Hippopotamyrus pictus | reverse complement strand
CGCCCCCCCCCCCCCCCCCGCGCCCACCCTGCTCAGAACAGGAGATGCATTTCTGCACTACTGCTGATGCGAAAGGACCCCTATCCGCAATCTGGGCTGTCCGCAAGATATGCGCGTGGAAACGTTAAGTCGACTCCTTTTCCTATAGCTATTTCGAATACTCAAAATATTGTTAAATTAAAATAAATTAACAAATAAATAAACTTTGACTGTGTCTCTGTGCAGAGGATCTGGAAGTGAATTGTTAGACCAGTGCAGTACCAGTGCAAGACCCGTGCAGTACCAGTGCAAGACCAGTGCAGTACCAGTGCAGTACCAGTGCAAGACCAGTGCAGTTACATTTAATTTTGCATCGACTAAGAACATTTCCCTGTTCCAATAAAATACAACCAGCCCTTTATTGCGTTTTATTTTAAGGGCAGCACTGTAGCTCACATTCTGCAACAAGCTATGACGTGTAAAATGGTCATGGATAATCTAATCCAGTTAACCTTATACTTAACTCAAACTAATTCCTTTCGATTGCGATCTGCCTCATGTCATTTCTCTTGCCATGACCCTGCATGAGCATATATGAAAATGTGTAAATATCACAATTCAAATATACCAATGACGCTAGAAATTAATTGCAAAATGAATTAATATGCAAATTCATCTGGAGTTCAACCAAGTGCAGACTAGCAGATCTCAGTGCGTAATTACTGTACAATCAAAAAATGAGGAACGCAGTGGAATCTCTAAATATATATCTAGGATGTTGCCATGTCCAATAAAACTTGCAATATTAATAACGGCGATATAAATTTACATTTATGACGCAGTGTTTCCTGGTGGTCTCTCCCACTGAATTGTGGGTAGTTTTCGTGGACGGTTCCAACTTCCTGCAGACGGGAAGGAGCCTAGAATAATGCTTTCTGAACTGTAAGATGATTCCCTGACGCGCCTCGTAAATCACTGCTTCCCTGAACCGCACGCAGTAACACGGCACTATACAACACTTCCTGAAGTCTGAGTGGCTCCAAGAAGAAAATGCCTTTGCGACGCAAAGAATACCCCCCCCCCCCCAGCACGCAGCTGTGGTTCTGTGAATGCACTGATAAGAGACTCAGGCTCAGGATTTTTCTACTCTTCCTTGCCGGACACCAAAATTCACACAGACAGAACAGCTGTGCTCTGGAGCGTGACACCTGACCCCTCCCCCCACCCCAAGTGACACCCGACCCCAATTTGCTTCAGCGAGTCACGAAATCCTATGAGTCAGTGAAACTGGAAGGCTTACCAGAGTTCCCTGTGTAAAAGCACATCCAAAATCAATCAGTATATTAACAAAAATGAAAAAAATCTGAGTTTCTGCTGCTGATTTCTTCTGAAGACAGTTGCACTGCAGTAAAAGTCACCATGCAGTCAGACAGCAAGCTTTTGACGGGCTATTACGATATTCACAATTAAATTATTTATTTGTTTGATGTCCTAAGAATTTGACCATGTTCGGTTGTTCCAATGTTGATGTAATGCAGGTTTTGCTTTACTATTTGCTTTACTTTTTTGTTTAATAGCTTAATCGTTTGGCTTTGTGTTTGCACACTGTATATAGAACTGACTTATCTTAGTGTGTGAGTCTAGGGGAATCCTCATTTCCTGCTGAAGTTCTTTAGATCTCTGTAAATAGCCATTTTTAAATGAATGTTTTTTTTGTTATTTCTCAGTCTGTCAGTTTCCGTTTCCAGTTCAGATCTTTCACTTTCACAAAACTCAAATAATGGTAGTCATTAAATGCCAGGTGAATTTTTAACATCCTTTGATGCGGTTCTGCCCAAATTAAGGAAAGGCATTGGAATGAGGCATTAAGAAAAATCAGT
The DNA here is from genome assembly GCA_026781145.1 of Hippopotamyrus pictus. NCBI lineage: Eukaryota > Metazoa > Chordata > Actinopteri > Osteoglossiformes > Mormyridae > Hippopotamyrus > Hippopotamyrus pictus. Next base: position 5,546,352 of record JAODLC010000052.1, on the reverse strand, counting down.
TGTGTTTCATTACTGACCTGATGTGAGCCATGGCCTACGAGTACTTTGAGTACTTTGGCCTATGAGTACTTTGCTGCCAGTTTTGCCCCTATGACAATGTAATTTCAGACTTCGCTCTGAATCAATATGAACCCCTGAGCTCTGCCCCTTTTCACAGTGGATTGTTCCTCGTTCCCTGGTGGTCACTATGACTCCCTGCCCCTCCCTGAAATGAAAGAAGTCACATGACTGAAACCTAATTGGTAGATTTCATAAACACTGCACACCACGCTAAACTTCAATCCCTGTGTCATACGCTGACTCATGCAAAAGAAAATGATCCCCATTGAAATGCCAGGAAAAGCAGCACCTTATTGCAGAAATGAAAGAGTTATATACAGCCGTCTCATGCGATACAGACCCACAGTGACCCAAGAAGCTATTCCAGCAACCATAGTGAATTAGACAGGGGCCACCCTGAACGGGATGCCCGTCCATCACAGGGTAGGACACTAGTTACCTAACATGAGGAGAATGTATAAGCTCCACATGCATGAGCTGGCAGAAGCTCTTGAACCCACAACCAAGGAGTTGTAAGATTATAGGAATACCCACTGATTCATCATGCTAATTAAAAAATAGACATCCTTAAACAATAACTGTCTATATATGTAAGAAATTGCAAATGTATGTTCTACAGCAATGTTACTGATTAGCTCTAGTTACATTTTTAACTGCCGTTCTTCACAATAATTAATTTGCTTTACTTTATTTACCCACAACTCTTGAAATCAGTTTTATGATTCATCATTTCTGAAAGAAGAAAGACTTAAAACTGTGTCCATGTGAGAGATGATCCTATTGCTGCAGTGATTCTGAGCTCAGTGGCATTTCGATGCTCTGTGGGGGGACGGGGGGGGGGATGGGTGTCCTGCTCCTCGGCTGTCAGAGGATGGCTGCACATTCCTTGGTTTCCCTAGAGACAACGAGATCCTGGAGAGCAGTGTCTCCCATCCTGGCAGACAGGGTGGGAGGGAGCAAAAACGTGGACTGTCTGGGGTTCCCCCAAAGAACGGGTTGGGGAAATGGGAGGGAGCAAAAACGTGGACTGTCTGGGGTTCCCCCAAAGAATGGGTTGGGGAAATGGGAGGGAGCAAAAATGTGGACTGTCTGGGGTTCCCCCAAAGAACGGGTTGGGGAAATGGGAGGGAGCAAAAATGTGGACTGTCTGGGGTTCCCCCAAAGAACGGGTTGGGGATTGGGAGGGAGCAAAAATGTGGATTGTCTGGGTTTTCCCCGAGGACCGGGTTGGGGATCTGGGAGGGAGCAAAAATGTGGGCCGTCTGGCAGGGAGCTGGGAGGGAGCAAAAATGAGGACTGTCTGGGGGTCCCTGAGGACCGGGTAGGAAAACACTGTCCTAGATGAGGCAGGCTTGTTTCTGTGCCAACACGTGCATGTGCAGTGATAATGAACAATTATCATCACTGTGATCATACTACCGTCAACATCAACAGCAACGGAACAGAACAATTAACTTTAAGCAAAATGGGCTGCTTGATATTACTGCTGGCTTTCTGAAATTATATTACGCATATTATAATCGAGAATCAGGAGTAGTCAAACTGGGATGCCCGTGTGGAGCGTAATGGAAGTGAGCTAACTGGGACTGAATATGCCATAAGGCTCAGAGATGGGGTTCGCTGAGCAGAAAAGGGGAACGGTCCGTGCCTCATATGGGAATCGTCACAGGCAGCCGGGCTTATCGCCCTCCGCGCCAGCAGCAAGGTGCCAGGCGCCCCTTTGAACTTTTTCAAAGTGAGCCTGCCTTTATGCACAAGGAGATAAAGTCGGGCGATTTTTCAGGGCGGAACAAATGAGATCCAGAGCGATATGTTGCTGCCGCTGTCTGCTGCGACGCCGCAGCATCAGAGAAGAAGAAATGGATTTCGACACGGTCAGTCAGGCGTGAAGTGCCGGTGAAAAATAAAAAAATAAACCGGGAATAAACGAACTAACACTTTTTGCATCTCGTCCCGGATATGCCACGGCTCCTCCGGAGATAGACTCTAGGCCGGTGTTTCACAATCCGGTCCTCGGGGACCCACAGTCGGCCCACGCTTTTGTTCCCTCTCAGCGCCCGGCCAGACAGTCCATGTTTTTTGGAGCTGGGAGGGAGCAAAAACCTGGACTGTCTGCGGGTCCCCAAAGACCGGATTGGGAAACACTGATCTACGCTCACTTCAAACTGGGTAGCCGGTACATTCGTTCAAAAGCCAACTACCTGGATAGCGGGGTACTGGATAGGGATGGATAGATCAATGGATGTATGGATGGATGGTTGGAAGGATGACAATACCCTAAACTAAACCGTTTCATTAAATGTTCCTTTAGCACCACTGGGTTCCCTCAGATGTGGCCTTTAAAAAACCAGAGGTGGAAAGTTCAGGTTCAGAAAGCACAAATCCAGGCCAAGATTTTGTTTCAGCCAACCAGTTATATAGAGCCAGTATATAGAGTCACATTCACTGAGTACTTTCTGATCCTGAACTTTCCACACATGTCCACGTGCCGTTCATTGTTGTCACATCCTTAATCAGCTTTAGACAGAGCACTTTGCATCCCCTTCTTATGATGTTTCTCTTCAGGGAGCTCCATCCCCCCCCCCCCACCGCAGTACAAAAACACAAGGCCAGGCAAACCAGTATCTCCAGATCACTCAAAATGTGCTCATGGGCCTTTTACTTCCACAAAAGTGTTCTGAAATTGATTGAGAGAGATAACCAATCAGATTGTAGAGGAGGTGGGTCCAAGGAACTAGAGGAAATGGGACCAACCAATCAGATGTCTTGGTCCCGCCTACTCTAGTTGCTTGGACTCACCTCACTTATAATCTCTCTGAGAACCAATCCTTTTTCATTCTGCCCTCAGAACCTTTTTGTGTAAGTAAAAACTCCCACAAGCTCAGAATGTGTGACTGAATGTGTCTTGGCCGGGATTACTCTTCCTGCCCAGGGGCCCGAGACAAAGCCTTATTTAGGAGGCCCCCCTACCAAGGATACTAATGATCATTTCACTTTCTCTGTAACACAGGTATTCCAGGGGCCCTAAGCAACTGTCTATTCTGTCTAAACACTAGTGGCCAATATCGGGGAAACTAGCATTTCTGACATTACGCTTTAAAAATCACTACACAAATACTGGCAGTAATGATTATAAACAATCAAAGAATGTTATAAATATCATACATTGGATGATTAAATAAGCAAGTGGAGCAACAGTTGAATGAAGTTCTGCTGTATAAAAACTGGAGGTGTCTCCATATTTTTGGCCACCAGTGTATCTAGAGTCAGGCTTGTGTTTCCCAGTTTAGCACCCTGTGCTTCCTGGAAAAGACTCCAGACTCTCCACAACCATGTAGTAGATGAACAGCTAGACGTTTGATGGATGGAACGAATTTTGGAGTAGAAGACCATCATATGATTACAGGTCCTGTACATTATCTGGCTTTGTTCATGCTAACATTTCGTTCAGTGAACATGCTTTTGAGCTTCCTTATCCTGACCTACCACTGGACATCTGGAGATCATCGCTAGATATTCCAACCAAATGAAAAATATATGTGAGCTACAGTAGCACTAGCTGAACATTTCCATGTTGTAAGGCCTGGATGGGGAAGGGATCCAAGTGTAAGAGCCAAAAGTTTATTTCTGGAATTGCAGTCCACAAACCAGCGAAGGACTGAAACCCAATGAAGACAAACAAACGCAAACAAATCCGAACAGCGATCCAAATCCGTAGTCCAAACACGGGCAGAAAATCAAAGTTGATACAGGGAGCACAGGGCGATCAACCGGAATCCAAACCACAGGATGAAGAGGGAAAAACCAGGGAAGGTAACGGGGGAAGCAGATCAGGAACCAAACGCTCAGGATGGGGGGGGGACCTGACACCCCACAAGAAGGGAGCAGAAAACCAGGTGCTTTTATATAGTGTCAATTAATCAAACTGACGGTGTGCTTTGGGGCTCCAGGGAGGCGGAACAGGAGGCAACTGGGTGTAGCTGGATAGATGTTCGGCCTGCCGTGTGTGTGGCCCCTGATACCCCAACGTGGTCGATACGCTAAAAATCAAGCACCTGACTTTGCGTGTAACGCTGGCAGCCCTATACCAGGCTCAACGACAGAGCTAATTTCAGACTTAAAGGGGTAACTGGGAGACAAGGCCTGCATTAGGGTTTATGGACAACCAAGACACAATTAAAATTCTCTACTTGAAGGACAGCCTGACAATTTGGCCTCAGTCCTACTATTCATCAGCCCACTAATCCCATCTTAAATACCTCTACAAAACTAAACTATTTAGTTCACTTTTCTTTGAGTAACCTAGATACTTCAGGTCCAGCACACCTGTACCGTTTATCTTCAGTTTACTACAGTCTAGGGCACGCTTCTGATAATGTAGCAGTTTTAAATGCCTAAGAATGCAGCCAAAATACATTTAAAATTCAATAAAAAAAAAAACAAAACAGCATTTTGGTTTTATATACACCAATGTCACTCTGTACGGTATGGATAATCAGTATCTGTTGGTCTATGCAGATAAACCAGGTTTGTATATGTGTTAGTAAGTAACCAAACCCCTTCTCGCTGTGCATTATTACCTGCACAGCGGCTGATTGAGGCCAAACTGAGAGCCGCGGAGGTCAGTTCTAGCTATGCAGTCAGAAAGGCAGGTCCGTGAGCCACATCCACGAGCACCTGGCTGGACCATCTGCGGAGATGACGTTCATCAAGTCATGAGTTCTCAGGACACCCTAGAAGCCAGGCTGGCCGTCGCCGGCCATACCCCGCCACCCGCAGGCTCACGGGGCACGCTCACACCTGTTGCCCTTTGTGACCCCCGTGCAGGATCCGCCGCACCCCCCCACCTCCCACGATGCACCGCCCCGTACAGGGACCACCCAGCAGGCACGGGACTGAAAATTCATTATCACCTTCCGCGTTCTCTTCGACACTAGAAAAACAAAGACGCGATTGGTCCCTTGGCAGCAGGAAACCAGCGGGACGGCGCACGGCGGACCAATCATTTCACGCCGTCGCTGATGATCTTCAAGGCCAGACTTTGCCCTGTAACGACGCGTAAAACTGCTGGATCGGGCTCGACAAAGTTATACAATCACCAAATAACCTTCCCTGCAAGCTATTGTCAGGTTTTCAGCAAGCTAGTAATTGCTAACCATGAGGACGATTCTGTGAGGAATCCAGTGCAAAGCAAACCTATCGTGATTTTTTTTTTTCTTCTTGTAGTGTACAATATGTAGACAGAAACCAAAGCCTTGGCTTTCCCTATTTCTCCCTTTCGGTGTCTATTGCTGTCTCATTCTTTATATAAAGACTTAAGGAGAATGTTAAAAAATACATTTAAGCAGCTGTTCTTTCAGAAAGAAAAGTGTCACATTAGCAAATAATCCGCATTCTTCCGAATGCAGCTGTTGTGCAGAGAAACTGCTGATTTGTGCAGAAAAAAAAAACATGGAGAAATGACTGAGCTCTAGCCAGGACCTTTCTGGAATATAAAATGTTTTTCATGTCTGACAGAGATATGTGTGGTCTAGAGGGGGTGGTTTAGGAGCTTTAAGATAGAGAAAATAAACCTGTTCTGTCAGCTTCGTTTGCGGGATTAATATGGAAAGTAGTAATCCGGAACAGCTATGTGCATGACAGCCAATTAGAGCGCAGAGTTAATTACTTCTTATGTAATATGCACACAGAAGTCCACCAATGATAATTAAATATCGCTTCTACAAATATATCTTGTTATGTAAACATTGGACGTTGATGCCAGTGCAAAACGCAAACACAGGGAGTGTCCAGAAGTACTAACCAGAGTAAAGTCTGTGATTAGACGAGACTTTTAAAGCATTTACCGTAATGCATGAAGAAGAAATGGCTTGTGACTTGGCAGATTTGCCCACGTTCTCTAAAGCTGTTTAAGAACCACTTATGGACAGCGCTTTTCACATTTCTTCCACAGACTATCAATAAAATTCAAATGATGTTTGACAAGGCCCCTCAAGGACACAGACCCTCTTATCCTGAAGCCACAGGCTTTGGTAACAATTTCCTTTGGATCATTGACACACATTCTAGCATTTTCAATTGGCAAAATCTTAGTATCAGTTAACAATCCAGAAAAATCCCCACAATTCACAACCTGAATATTCCCCAGCAGGGTGGATCAGTATATGACCTCTTGGCACTTACTGTAGAAGGTGGTTTGAATCAAAGCAACAGTAATGTCATATATTTTTTAATTGCATCATGCCTTTGGATAATTCTCTTTGTAGTGCAGAACACTTTTTTGAGCAATGTTAATGTTAACCATGCTGTTTCTTAGCTGATATCACAAATATATAATAAAATAGTACGAATTTCAGACAAAGGGATCTTCCATTTGATCCATAATGACACGTATCATCAGTATGGCTCCTAGTGCACATCTTGATGGTATTGAGGCATATGTTGAAGGTATTTCTACTGGCAACGTCAGGAAGAAGCAGACAGGCTATCGGAGAAATTCCCGAAACACCTTAACGGTTTTGCTGCGAGATGTGGGCGGGGCCTGGACGGGGAGGCGGAGCAAGGGTCGAACGGAGTAGACCTGGCCATGGACAGAGCCAGACATGTAGTGGCACGTAACAATCTCAGAGGACCATGGAAATCTGTGAGAGGTGGGTCATTGGTCATAGTATCCTCTCACCACAAACCTACTTCAAACCTCTAATAATTGCTCAGAGGTGCGTAGGGGGGTGAGACTCTGACTTAACCCCTCCCCTAAGACATCGATGCCTTTCCCAGGTAAAGGAGAAAATACAGCAACATTAAACCATTTTCCCCACATTCATTCAAAACAACTGGACAGAGGTGGGTAGTTCAGGTCGAGAGATTAAAGTCCGGATCAAGATTTTGTTTCAACCAACCTAGTATAAAGAGTTGCAGTCACAGAGTACTCAACTGGTTGGTTGAAAAAAAATATCTTGGTGTGGACTTTTACTCTCTGGACCTGAACTGCCCAATTCTGCATTTGGACCAGCCAACCTGAGGCTGTTAACGCCATCGCGTTACATTCTCAGCTCTGCTCATCGGATATCACGGTACACGGGAAAGCGTGTGCTGCAGTCTGGGCAGAGTGAGAGCGGAGCCAAAGTTTTAAGTGATGGATACCTCGACTGAAAATAATTTCCGAGTGGAAGGAGGGAAAAGGAACTGACTAATGTTTGATTTAGAGTTGAATGGAAGTACATCTGGAGGCAAAGGAGATGCCTGCAATAAAAAAGGCTGCCTGGGACCTCACACATATTCATTCCACTGTTGGACAGATTACTTCCACCCTGCCTTGCCAGTCACCCCCTCACCCCCACCAAAACAACACTTTGCTCTAGCTTCATTTACACCCATTGTGTTAACGTTAAAAACTGCTGAAGGGTAAAGTGAATGCCTTACTGGCCGTATGAGATACAATGATTGGGCTTCCACTCCCCTTCCCTCCCTGGAATACCATTTCATGTGGCTGGAGGCATTCCAAGGACATTTGTGTGAACTTTTAAAATCAATATAAACTGGAAAAATGCTCTCCTGAAACCGAAGAAAGCACCGACAAAAGGCCGCATGTTATTCCACAACGTTTCGCTATTGTCGACGTGAAAAGTACAAGAGCGGACAAGGAGGAATTCATTCAGTAGACAGTTTAAGACAATGAAGATTTTTAAATCTGCTTTTGTATCCATGAAAGTAATGAGAACGCGACTGATCTCGCAAATGACAAACCAGCTACTGTCTTAAGTGAAGGCACACAGATTTCACAATTAACACTTTTATTATTTTATTACCGGTGTGGAATTAAGATTAATTTCACAATATTATCGTAACCAATGAGCACAAAAACATATGACATAAACACCACTGCATTTTGAGTTTTATGTCTTTTCTGGGATAACAACTCTACCATTCTGCAGATTACTGACTTACCCATTGTTTTTTTGATGAGTGAGCAGTATGATAACGCAATAACGGTCGTTAACGAAAACGAAAGGTGTGTACCGCCAAAGTACCTCGCTACTGGTAGCTAAAGGAGGTCGACAAAACTCTGGCGATTATAGTGTTAAAACAAAGGGGTAAAGAATAAAGTGACACTTGCAGTGACACACAAGCACTATTTTATCTGTATTTAGCTTGGTATTTTCATAAACTATTCGGAATAAATACATTTAAAATAGCTGCAAGGTTAAAAATATCCATGTATAGAAAAAAGAGGAGGTTTGGGTTCCATAACTGAAGCCAGATCAGATCAGAATATGACAAACCTTCCCTTCATTTTCCCCTCATCATTTCATCATTCAATTGCATGGACTTTTCCAATTCATAGTCATGCCCTTTGGAATACATAGTGGCACTGTTCGATTTTAACTACTAATGGACTGTGGCCTGCAAGACAGACAGCTCAGTACATGCTGGAATCTTTGCATGACTTAGTTATATAATGTACTTTCCATCCACAAGACACCAGGTACTGTAGGTAGAAACAACAAGAACAATCTTAGAGCTTAATTCTTAACCCTGAAAAGCAATAATGTATCAATAAAAGAGAAAGACATTTAGCCAGAAGTGCATAAGACAGACAACAAATAAAATTTTACTTGCCTGGATATTACCCATGGGGTCTGGATGTGGTGTAACACTATTATGGAATTCATTGTAGAAATTACTACATGGTATGTGAGTCTTCAGCAATATAAATTTGGCTTCTTTTTAGCACTGTGTAAAACCTTTTTATTGGCTATCTGTTGCATGTCCTAAACATTATTATTTCTGGAATGGAAGAACATAATTAGAAAATGTTCTGTTTTGATACCCAGCTTACAGCAAATTTAAAAACAAATGTACTGTTATATGTAATATAAATAATTCTCTGTGTTTACCATTTAACATGGCTGTTCTTTTTGGTTTTGTGGCAACAATCTGGAACAATCATAAAATAAAACTATTATTACATTATTATTATTATTATTATTACACTTCCCTTTATTTCACCATCTTGTCATCTACGTCTGTCAGGATTGAGCTGTTTTTGTGTTTGGTTGCAGGACATAATCAGATAGAAGGCAACTGGCCTGCTTTTAGCATGTCTGAGCAAAAACGTGCATCCAAGCTCCCATTTTCACTCAGTTATCATTACAAAATGGCGTGGGTAGAGTTTTTGCTAGTGTGGTCTTACAGCAGTGGTTCTGTGTAGATATTTTTGTGATACATGTTTATGGGCAGGCGGGACAGGATTCCAAAAAAAAAATCTCCGAATGCAACACTATTACTATACACCCCCACAAAAATCTGTGTGGAGACTTCGTACACCCTCTTTGTACTCGCAAGGAGGTCCTTCGGGTGATGCCATTTCTGTTGACTATCCAAAATCAAGCCTTCCAGGCAAATCAATGAGTAAAAAATTCTGGAAATTTCGAATCCCTGCGTTAACATCCAGAGACCAGCATTCTGCCCACTGTATGCCCACTGTATGCCCACTGTACTCTGATGCGTATACCAAATGCATCCTGCCACTGGGGCTGGATTGCACTGACTTTGTTTGGATTAGCAGGAATAGATCAGTGGATGTTTATTGTTCAAATGGCGTGATGATGTCATGTTGAGATATGAAAGAAAACCATTGTAAAAATGTAATCTCAAAGCCCCCCTGCAGGACGAACGCGCCTTTCTGAAAGCTACGTCTGAGTAGATGAGCCGATTTCGGTTTATTATGCCGATTTGTGTCTTTCCGTCCATTCAGGATGTGTGTCTGAGCGCAAAGACGCAGAATGTTTCAGAATGAAATCGCTTTTGCATTCGTTCTGGACGTTAGCCTAAGCCTGTGGCTCGCTAGCCAGTGTTATCGCCATAAAAAGATGCGACTCTTTACTCAGACCGCTTCCCATGATGCTTTTCAGGGCAGAATCACGCGCCATATGGCCCAGCATCGACACACAGGTACAGGGGTGCGTGAAGCCCATCTGAAAGAGCAGGAGCGACACTGAGAATTCATTTGATCTGTTTCCAGTGTTTGACCTTGAACCGTGACACCTGAATTAGCCAAGGTTAGATGCCTTTGGGGATTATGTTGTAGTAAAGCAGCCCTTCATCCTGGGGTATAGGGTCACACTGAGACCCAGGGGGTTCTGCTAAAAAGGGCCTCAACTAAATTTGTTTAATTAAATTTAAAGTTAGAGTTGCCACTCGTCCTGTACTTCAAAGGATCGTCCCACATTAAATAAAATACCGTGCTCCATTTTAAATCAGCATGGGACGCAATTTGGCCCGTGTTTTTGCATCCGGACCCCCCCAACAATTTTTTAAACCTTTAAATCATTGGGTACCCCCGTCCCCTGCTGGAATGCTGGGGGTAGAGTTGCCTCCTGTCCTGTATATTATGAGATTGCTTCCTATTGAAAAATAAAATGCATTATGGTATTTTAGATCAGATGTCTTGGTCTTGTCTTCTCTAGTTGCTTGGGCCTGCCTCCTCTACAATCTGATTGGTTATCTCTCTAAGCCAGTCATTTCTCCTTCTGCCCTCAGAACATTTCTGTTTAAGTAAAACTCCCAATAGTCTAACCTAAAGGAACTGAAATAGAGTGTAGTAATGCAAGCCTCAAATGATCCAGTCATACGGGAGTGGTGAACTGAAGACATGAAAACATGTAATGATGTACTCTTAAGTGATAAAGGGCAGAAGTGGTATTATTCACGAAAATATATAGCAGGAGGAGAAATTATGCTAGGCAAATTCACTCGGGTCCAGAAGATTCCTGGATGCCACAGTACACAAAGTGATTCCACTGCCCTCTATTCAGTCTCTTCAGAGCTTACAAGAAGCGCTCCAATTGGCTGCCGCTCGGAGCGTGTTGCTGAGAATAGCCGACACCCCACCCAGGGAGGCTGCCCCTTCACACCGTTACCACAGCAACCACTCCTAAGAATCACCAAAACCATGTGTGCATCAGCTTTTTAAATAACAGAAACGGGGTGGGTGAACAAACTTGACAGTCCACATTTCTGAGACAGCGGAATCCACACGCTGTTCAATTTCCTGTTACAATTTTGCAGTAATTAGTTTGTGACGCATCTTTCTAACAATCTGCCAGTTACGGTTCTATAAGCATTACACTATACAGTGTATACACCTTATACAGTACACTAATTAAATAACATTAGCTCCTGAAATGAAATGGCAGCTGAAATGAAACCGCAGCTGAAATGAAACAACAGCTGAAATGAAAAAAAAAAAACAGGATTGTTTCACATTGATAGGATTAAGACCGCTCGATGACAGAGAATTTTGTGTATATAATCAGTTTATCAGCTGACAATGTTTCCAACCTTGATTTTCACACTTAATGGCACCTTACCGTGGCAGGTGAAACACTTGATGTGGAAATGGGTGTTTTGGACGCGGACCACCTCACCCCTGCAGACCTCCTGGCAGCGGAAGCAGTGGATGACCGTGGAACCACGCCTACTTCCCATGGGGCTGTGCTGATAGGGCACTGCTGGGGACAGGAAGAAGAGTTTCACACATCTCCCACCTCTATGTGTCCATGTGCAGGCGGAACATGGGATAGTTTGTGTGTTTGCCTGTATGTTACAATCAATCATCTGCTCGACTATACATATGATGGAACCAACTGGTGTCCATCCATCCATCCATCCATCCATCCATCCATCCATCCATCCATCTATTTCCATACCACTCCTTCAGTACAGGGTCGGGGTGATTTCTTCTCAAATTGATCACAGAAGGACTTGAATAAATTACTTGAAATGAAACATTTTACTTATTGAACTCCAGACTGACAGGTGACAGTCATTCACAACACTCAACGGTGTTGAACAATGTTCACATACAAAACTATACAGACACTGTGAAGTATTCAGTCTGCTTCCTGCTGTTGCTCTGTCTCGGTTGACGGCTTCCTGCTGTGCTTTCTCAGTTATCTAACTGGCACTGAGGCTCTTTCGGAACCTCTCTTTCTGTACCTTCTGCCTTTTATTACATTTGCCATGTTTCAGATCCAGCCCACTTGATTCTATAATGTCTAGGACTGACGAGCAGCTCATTTGTCTAATCAGATACTGGTGGTAGAGCGGAACACATAAAACTGTTGGAATCTTTCAAAACCAGGTTTGGCAACCACTGCTCTGAGAACACACACAGTGGGATTTATGTCACTAGATCAGCTTCAAGGGAACAGCCCAGACCATTATGGACTGACGCTGCTTTTACAGCCCAGGGTAAAACCCCAGCGCCTGGGGAAGTTCTTGGAACGCCAGTAATTCCACTATTGGCTCCAAACCACAGATCATCTAGCAGTCTTGGCACTAGTCGCCTGACTGGGCTGGCTGTTTAAGTATCAAAACATCAGAGATTCGAGTCCAAATATTGGTTGCAACATTCTGTCATAAACAATCTTGTGTTGTTTATATGAGACCTGGTCTTTTATCAATACAAACATTATGAAAGAAATCTAAACGAAAGAAATCTAAACGAAAGAAATCTAAACGAAAGAAATCTAAACGAAAGTTACGCTTGAGCACCTGTGCCTCTGACATTGGCTAAGAAACTCCTAATATGAATCGAACAAATGGTTCCCTGTAAAGTCAGGGCGAACAGCAAGCACGCTTGGGAGACGACTTCTCTCCCATTCCCGATTTTCCATAAGCAGAGCACAGTCATGGCTCCCTCAATCGTCGGCTCTGCTGCTGCCAGCCACACGCTTCGTGAATCGTCTGCCGTCTCGTCCTGAAAGCCAAAAGGGCTGTTAAGGGGCACGTTAATGGGGGAGTCGAAAGACATGGCGGTTTGGAAACGGAAGGGAAGCGTGCAGCTCAGATGTGTTAGCCTGGTGCCAAGAAGACACATCTGTTTGGAGATCAAACATCTGTAAGTGAATATTCCGTGGATAATCGTAATATGGTCAATGGTATCGTCTGAGTAACGCCTGGAAAGCAATAAACAAAATGTGTTATGACTGATAAAATATACAGATATGGCAAGCAGAATAATAAACCTTGCTAAAAATAGAAACTTAAATGCTATACTTTCAGTTGTATTGAGCCCGTTTTCAGTAGAGTTCTCTTCCTCCACAATGTACTGTAGCAGTTTCTACAGTAACTGCATTCAGTATTGTTCCCGTTTGGGAGCCGATTTCCTGCTTTGTGCACGACAGAGGAAAACACTGTCTGCTTTTCACAGGCTGAGATGAATTCTGTGAAGAATTAATTACAAAAGACAATCATAGTTCTGAGAGGATTTTTATAAAGGCGGTAACATTTTCTATGAATGCCATGTCTATAAGAATCTATAAACACAATCACATTATAATGCATTCATAAAGCATATAAACATGGGTATAAATATTAAAAAGGCCTGACACAGTATAGTCATGTTTATTCATTATGAATACTTTATGAATCTCCCATCTCATCTTGCACTATACATACCGTCATAATGCAGTACAAAGCATCCTGAATACCGACCACTATAATGCATTATGACAGTATATATAGCGCATTATAGATGAGAGCTTCATTGGAGCTTATGAAGTATTATAACAACACTACAATGCTTTATGACTGTCAATAGAAGATGCTGTAATGCTTCATTAATTCTTATACCAACCATTATAATGCATTATGAAGGTTTCTATACTGCATTATAAATGACAGCTTTAAGTAAAGTGTCACCATAAGGGTATCCGAACATGAAGCTCACCTTGCGTGCACCGCAGGAAGTGAAAAGCAGGGCCTCTTAATACGCCCCCCCCCCCACCCCACGTCTTTAGCCCATTACATTCTGAATTATATTTTTTCAGTTCCACTTGACATTGCACAGTTGGCTGGGGTTCATTGCCGGGGCCTACAGACTGTTACCTGAGGGATAATCTGCAGTAGTTGAACAATGTAATCCAATTAAGGCATTTAAAGATGGTTTATATACCGAAGCGATTCTAAAATTCCTGGATTTCTTCTCAACAACAAAAAAAAAAGGATTCACCCTTAAGGCTGACTTATACTCCAGAATAGAATCTACGCCATTGGTAGGGCGTAGCCAAGTAGCCTACACCGTAGCCTGATGCACATTTCCCCAGGAATGCAGCTACAGAAGTCAGGCTACAGTGTAGAGTATGTGGTTACCGATGGCGTGGATTCTATTAAGGAGTATAAATCAGCCTCTGCACGGTTTCTGATAGGCTACACTCTCTACACAGGGTTGCCAGATCTCACGCATCCGGCGTGACCCTCATGCTTTCAGATTCTCACGCCCACACAAAAAATCTTACGGCAAATCTATATTATTCTATTATGAACCTAAAATTAGCTACATGAAAAGTGCTGGGGTAGTTTGCAAACCATACAGACTATTTTCAAGGCAATATAACTGATACATATATGTAAATACGTGTGCATGTGTGTGCGGACTTGTGCTGAGATGAAAATCTTTTTGGCTGCCCTGCCACACATCAGCCCCTCAGCTCAGACATTTTCACCAGATTCTGTTTAGTTCCCTTCGAGCTATTGCAGCCCACACTTTCATAATTTTATTCAGCAGTTAACATCTTTGGAAACATCTTTCTAAAGCAAAATATGCATGTCATGTTATCAATAGAATAATTTTGATGAGAGGTATAAATTTGGATTTGGCACTTTAATATTCAAAAATCTATATCTGGATCCATTTCTATATAGCCTATGGTTGCTGTTTGAGCAGCTGCCTAAACTTACAATAAAATACCAAATGCAGACTTTACAGTAGTTTTAGCACCTAATTAATTCATTGACCTAAAATTCGGGGCACCTTGAAATAAAATGGTGACAAATGAAGCATGGATACACATGGTGATACAAATTCAGGAAACATGGTTGTGACTATAAAGTTTTTTTTGAATGCAAATTGAATGCAATTCCTGCATTTCAAATCTTAACATTTCTTCCACTTATTTGACAACTTCAAAGTAGGCTGATACTCCCATCCCAGCAGAAAACCATTAATTAACCCATACTTTGGTGAGTACTTTGGTGAGTACGCTTCTGTTTGTGTGTTTAACGTCGAGCTGACATACCAGCCTCTAAATGCTCACCATAAGCAAACCGAAAAAGCAAAACGCATCCGCTTGGTCATCCGTCCATCTGTGATCCTCTCCTTTTTGTCGTTTTTGAAGTAAGAGGTCGTGTTGATGCCAGGAGACACACGAGATTTCCTCACCAGTGTCTTATTTACAAATCCACTCATTCTCAACCTGCCAGTACTACTGCACCATTTCCTAACTCAAAATAAGCCCACAAGGTGAAAATAATTCACTGTACCAACAAACACACAGCTAATAACCTGATCATGAATTTAATTCTATTTAATTTAAGCAGCAAGAATATTGATACGAATTCAGTTACAGTACTGCCGTTTATTGAATAACTTTCTGTTGGAAAGATGGGGGGGCTTTCGACAAACTGAGCTCATTATTCCAGAAGCGGTGTTGCAGTGAAGAGGCCGAATTCGGTAAGAATGAGTCGGAGATGTGAAGACGCCACAAGACCTACGCCTTGGTCTTCTTAACCTGGTTCAGTCAGTGACCCAAATGACTGCATGCATCCAATCTGCTGGTGGTACGATGGCCCAGGACCACTTGACACTGAGATGAACCTCAGTTGCTACTAGCTACAACTGTCCTTGTGGCTCCCTCCCAAACATCTGCTTCATAAACCCATCTAACGCAACACAAACAAGATCTGGCCTTTCGGTGTTACGTTACGGATAAACTTATCGCAACGTGAAAATATCGTAATATCGTACACCTAACCTAACAAACGTCATAGCCTAGCCTAGCCTACCTTAAACATGCTTAGAACAGCCTACAGTTGGGCAAAATCATTAACACAAAGCCTTATTTTTTTTTTAAAATTAGTGTTGAATATCTCATGTATTTATTGAGTAATGTACTGAAAGTGAAAAATAGAATGCAACTGGAATATCCATCGTAAAGTCAAAATATCGTAACACGGACCGTCGTAACCCAGGGAGCATCTGTAGTTTGTTTCATTTTTCCTCCCCCCGGCAAAGTTGTTCATCATACACACAGACAGTACTAGGACACAATAACTTATCAGTGGGCAGGGACACCCCCCTTGAGTTATTCAGACCCAAATTAGGAGGATGTAGTTAAAACAGGAGGTGCAACTTTTGTGGCGTAACTGTTAGCATATACTTGACACTAAAAAAAAAAAAAGTATTTATACACATTAAAGGCTAAAATAAAATATGCATAAGTCAGCAAATACAAGCATTCTGTTAACCCAAACGAGAGCTGAGATTAGCTAATGACGCTGACGGCAAACGCAGCCAAGTCGCTCCAGAGCCTTTTGATGTTCTTGGATCCGCATGTCGACGCCGTCAGCTGCACAATGTGAGTCGCGAGGCCTGAGCTGCCCTTTGACCTCGCGCCAGACTTGGCAGAATCTGCTAAGCAGCCAAGCGAAAGTATCCTGAAGCTGGTGTGTGTCTGTGTGTGTGTGTCTGTCTGTCTGTATTTCAGTGTATGTGTGTCTGTGCCTGTGTGTCTATCTGTGTGTGTGTCTGTGTGTCTGTGTGTGTGTGTATGTGTTTGTTTGTCTGTCTCTGTCAGCCCATCTCTATGTGTCTGTCTGTCTGTCTGTGATGTGTGTGTCTGTCTGTGATGTGTGTGTGTCTGTCTGTCTGTCTGTCTGTATTTCAGTGTATGTGTGTCTGTGCCTGTGTGTCTATCTGTGTGTGTGTCTGTCTGTCTGTGATGTGTGTGTCTGTCTGTCTGTGTGTGTGTGTGTGTGTGCCAAAGCACGAAATGAACCAAGAGGTTGTCGAATAGGTGGGACCGTCTGTCAGGTGCCGGCTTTGCCTGAGTTGCAGCTGCCTCTCCCGCAGAGCCGACGTGAAATCTGGTGTCAGACTTTCCGGGGTGAACACAAAACGCTCGGGCAGTGGCCAAACACCGAGCTAATTCCGCGTGTTTTTGTACGTGTGCATCTTTGTTGCCCGCGCCACCTTTCCGAAATCACGCACGGATCTCCTCAAGCGGAACGTGGCCGGAGAGGGGGGCGCTGACCAACCAGGGCTGACATCTGACATCCCCGCTGGGCGCAGTGGCGTCGCAAGCTGCTCTCCTTGGCCTCCCTCTCACTGTGCTGGCACTGCGTGGCTGCAACCTTTACCGCGGCGCGCCACAAAGTCGCCGCGCCGTGCCGCGGCCTCACGGCGTCGCCCCGGGTGATTCGGCCCGCCGCCACTGCGTCCGTCATTTCACAGCCGCGTCGCACTGCAGCCTCACTGCGCTGCACCATGACTTCACTGCGTCGCACTGCAGCTACCCCTCGTTTCTCGAAACCCTCGCCATGTTACATGCCGTGATCAGCATCAAATCCCACAGATAAGCATTCCACCTCCGCTGTACGCATTTAAAACGTTTTTTTTTTTGGCTAGAATAAGTCTTACAGCATCCAAATCCAAGTTTCTAACAACATGAAGAATCTGTCAGTATGACTTAGTCTTAGTCAGTATGGTCCACATCATAATTTTACAATGTGGGATATATCATCATTGAACAGTGCAGCTAAAAACACAGATATCGCCCTGTTTGACCTGAATAGCGCCAATAAATATTTAGGTATATAAATGAATGATGTTAAAAAGCAATATGTATGTAAATCTAAGATAATATGGCTTAAATTTTTAAGAATCGTCTTCTATAGTCTCCCACATAGCGAAACAGAACATCTCATACTACACATATCAATTTTTGTCATCAGACGCAAATGGATATCATTAATTATGGCGAGATGCCTGCTGCAGTGCACCCTGGGAGAAAACATAGTACCACGGTAATTTCGGGAGACGGTATGAACAGGCTTCTGATTTCCCGTCACACCCCTAGAGCAACGTTGACCGAGAAATACCATTAAAGGGGCAGTTTTGCATGTGTGCGTTTCAGCAAATTATATACACATAGATGTGCGCATGAATGCATGGGCGCATGAATGCATGGGCGCATGCAACAGTACCGACCCTGGCCTGTAATATGATGATAGGAACCTATTGTGTGTCTCCGAGTCTATTTAATCGGTGTCACTGCATGCAATAAAAAGAGAGAGAAAGAGGGTGAAGGGAAGATTCATAATCCCTGCATTCACAGCTGCAGGAGGCCATGCTTGACTGGGATGCCCTCCAATGCAGTCTGTGCAGAGGGAAGCATGCATTAAAAAAAAATGCGCTACACCCAGAAGGCCTATTCGCCAGGGTGCAACAGAAACCGCGCTTACATAATGAAACCTCAGAGGACCGGACAGACCAGGGGAGAGTCTATTCGCGGGTGGCGAATCAGGTGGCGTGCTGATTGGTGGAGGGGCCGGGGGGAGTTGCCAAAAGCACCGCATGTCGTGCCCATATGGAGGCCTGCGATTCGGGCAGCGGTCCGAAAGGGACATCAGGAAACGGGAGCAAAGATGGATGGAAACCGGCGGATTGTTTTGGGATGAGATAAGCGAGTGACGAGGGGGCTAAAAGAAAAGATAAGCAGATCATTTAAAGAAGGGATAAAACTGGCAACGAAAAAAATAATTTGTCACTTTGTGTTCTTTTCCGATGCTGTCCTGAAAAATGCATAATAAGCCTTAAAAACCTGTCTGGAAATAAGCACAATGTCTTTCAGGATTAATGTTGATCTAATATCTAAAATAAAAAAGGCTTTGGTACATGTATCATATATCAGGAGAGCCAACGGTGAGGCAGAGGGCGGAGTCTTCAGACGGAGTCTTCGGAGGCCCAGAAAGTACAAATCCAGACCAAGGTTTTGCTTCAACCAACCAGTTGAGTGTAGAGAGTCACACTGACAGAGCACGCAATCGGTTGGTTGAAAGAAAATCTTGGTCCGGATTTGTGCTCTCTGGACCTGAACTTTCCACCTCCGGAAGGCCTGCCAGAGCGAGAGGTCAGGCTGAACGCCCGAGTGAACAGGAATCTAGACGGGCGAGCGGGGGACAGAATGCGGGGGAGGGTCGGGGACGTCCATTCAGCCGCAAGCTGTGAGCACTGGGCTGTGCAAAATGAGGTCTGCTTGGAAACGGCCCCCTGGGGACCTCGAGGCCGAACCTGCACGATGGGACTGTCACCCGCCATCGCCGGAGACCTGTATCTAACGATGCGCTTCTGACGTGCTTCCCCCTTCCCGCAAAACCAGGCTGCAATTTGCGTCCATGATGGTTTTCTTGGCTCTCCACGGGGACCGGCCCGCCCCCTCCATCACCCACTTCCCAACACTCCGCTTATCCAAATAGGGATATCGTTTCCATTAGCCGGAAGAGGGAGGGGAAAATCAAGACAACAGGCCAGACAGTCCTGACGGCACTCGTGATGGCGTCTGTAATATGGGCTGACAGCTCCGTTATGACAGAGCAGAGCCCTCAGCCCAGCGCTGGGCTGCCTTTTTAATTCCCTCCTAAACTCTAATCAGACCTGCAATGTGTTTAGATATCTGCGACTGCCTGATTAGAGGCTGTCAAGGACACTCTGCAATAAAGCATCCAGGCTTGAAGCGGAGTCCCTCTACGAGAATAACGTGCCTGGTCTGAAGCAGGCGGTAACCAAAATGTAGCGTTATCAAGATCATGTGACCTGCATTAAAATAAAGAGTAAATCAGCCACATTTGAGCTGCCAGAGAGACTCGAACGTGATCATTGGCGGCGGACTAGAGAGATGTTGCTACCACGTAATCAGGTCGCTAATATCCTTTGCATAGGAGGGCGTCTTGGAGGTCATGGGCTTTCCCGGGAGGTCAGACAGCTGATTGGTGAGCTGAGAGCGAGGCCTGAGCTTCACCGATCTTCTGTCACTGCCTGTCCACTCCGACGCGCATGTAAAGCAGAGGTCAAGGGGCCGGCGGCTTTGAGGGGAACGAGCGGCCACTCAGTATGACTGTGAAACGCCTCTGCGTCTGATTCACGGCAAAAAAGCCTCCACTCTGGCTTTTATCAGACCTCGTGCATCAGCACGTACAGGAATATGGGCGGAAATATGGTCAGGAAATGCAATATATACATACTTGAGAAACCGAAGACCACAGCAGAAACAAATAAATGGGTTCTGGGCTGTTGCTGATTAAGAACGCAGGATAGGGCAGAGTTAATGAGAAAATTTAATAAGAAACTTCTAGCAATCTTTCCACTGTGGGGTGCCTGCTAAGGTTTCCCATGAAGCAAATGAACCCAAGTGAGGACCGAGCAATGTGCTAAAAATTCTTCCCAGAGCGAAGGCTCCTAAACTGGTTGCCCCTGAGTGGGCCCTTACCCCAGCTGATAATCCAACTCATGGGAGCCCCATAAGGCCTCAAAAATGTGGGGTGGCTCAAAAATACTAGAAAACTGGCTGGCCAGCCTCTACAGCAGGGTTTCTCAATCCGGTCCTCAGGGACCCACAGCCAATGCATGTTTTTGCTCCCTCCAAGTCCCCTGCCGGACAGTCCACATTTTTGCTCCCTACCCTACCAGATTGGGAAACAGTGTTCTACAGTAAGCAGCCTAGAATGCTGCCCCTGTCCTGTTTATGTGGAGTTTGCATTTACAAATCCAAAGGCATGTACTTAGGCTAACTGGCACCTCTAAACTGGCCAGAGTTTTTGTCTGCAAGTGTGTGTATATGCCCAGTAACAGGCTGGCATCCTGTCCAAAGTGTGCCCAAGCCCAGTGCACTGTCCTGTCTGGAAGAGCCTCCAGGTGACTTTGACCAAGAAAGTGGCTGAACGATAGATTAACGTTTAGCTACATGCTAATGTTAATATCGACAACATTGAATTAAGATTCAAATGAGAAATACAACAGGAAAAAAATGATTTGTTTGTTGCACTTCTGCGCCATGCCTGCCCGCATCACCCCCAGAGAGTCGCCTGGTCGAGAAACGATGTTCCGCACCAGACTCCAGCTCAGAGGTGGGGGGGGGGCAAGGGAGAGGACAGCCACGGTGTGAATCCTCCGGAGCCATGGGGCAGTTTACTGGTGAACCAAAGCAGAGCGACATGCCAGCGATGCCGAATTTAACCTGCCCAACTTGGCAAAAAACATCCACAAATGAACTATTTTTTCGAGGGCTGCAAAATCCAATTGGGCCAGTGTTCTGGCACGTATGTAGCACGACAAAATGGCCTACCCCCAGAGATAGGCCCAGCTGCTAATGGATCTGGATGGTACTATCTAATGCTTAATGGAAATCTCGCAGACCGTTAGGGCTTGTACACTGGAGCGCCATGTGGGGGGGGGGGGGGGGGGGAGTAAAGTTAGGATGATTCCAAGGGCTCCTCAGTGGCTGGGGTTCTAAAAAATATCTGGAACATATTGGGATTGATCTGGGGTTAGAGGCCCAAAATTTCTAGCAGCACCGCTGTTTGTACACTGAGTATCTTCAAGCCCCCTATCCAGCCATAGTAGCAGTCAAACGAGCCTTAAAATCAGTCTGTATTAACCAATACACATTTTTTCTTAATAAAACGCACTTTTGTCGAATCCGAGGGGATACGAATTACGTTTATGCAGCCTATTCAATGCTGGACAATTCAGATGTAATTTACTAAACATACCCTGAAAAAGAGCAGGACGGATAATGAGAAATACTCCATCTTTGACGTTCCTTTGGCTTCAGCAAAACAATTTAATTCCGTAAGCTACTGGTCTGATTTCACACAATGACATTTCTTAAGTTCTTTACCAAAGATGAGGACCACCTGATAATCCATCCATACATACATACATACATACATACATACATACATTTTCAGTACCTACTTGTCCTATTCAGGGTCGTGGGGATCTGAAGCCTATCCTGGAGGCTATGGGCGCAAGGCAGGGAACAACCCAGGATGGGGCACCAACCCATCGCAGGGCACAAAGCAGGGAACAACCCAGAATGGGGCACCAACCCATCACAGGGCACAAAGCAGGGAACAACCCAGGATGGGGCACCAACCCATTGCAGGGCACAAGGCAGGGAACAACCCAGGATGGGGCACCAACCCATCGCAGGGCACAAAGCAGGGAACAACCCAGGATGGGGCACCAACCCATCGCAGGGCACAAGGCGGGGAACAACCCAGGATGGGGTACCAACCCATCACAGGGCACGCTCACCATTCAAACACACATTCACACATAGAGACCATTTGGTAACTCCAATTCACCTTAACACATTTCTGGACTGTGGGGGGAAACCAGAGAACCCAGAGGAGACCGATCAACAACACAGGGAGAGCATGCAGACGCCGCACTCGCAGAGCTGGGGCAAAGACAGCACAAACAAGCCACCCTCTTACTATTAATGATAACATTAATACAATTTGTACTGGAAAAGACTGAGGAAAAAAAACAATGAGGTTTGTACCTATTATTGTCTAGGAAACCCTTCATTCTCATCAAAATACAGTCTTATTGAAGACAACGAGAGAGAACTCGGAATGATTATGATGATATGAGCACGACAAAGCAAAACTGTGAATGCAGAAAGATTGAGATTCTTGCACAAAAAAAAAATCTGTATGCAAAGAGGTTCCAGTCTGCATTGGATTACAGTACAGCAAGGACCTTATCCACGTATAGAATAAGCATTACATGATAATAGACATTCTATAACGAGCAAGTTACAGGAAACTTTATTGATGACAATACTGAATCTGTCTTGAATCACTGATAAAAGTTAAGTTTCTACTACACGCACTCCTTATATTTTCAGTGTGCTGTGCTATCAGCCAGAATTAGATTTATATACATAGTTATTCTTGTCCTGCTCAGGGTGGGAGCTGGGAAGCAGGGGAACACCCTGGACAGGATTCCAGCCTATCACAAGGCACATCCATCTGCATAATCACAGATTCCAACCTATCACAGGGCACATTCAGGATTCCAGCCTATCACAGGGCACATTTATCTGCAGAATCACATAGCATGGGCAATTAAGAGATGCCGGTTACCTGAACTGACTGCCTTTGGGCTACGGAAGGGGAACCCAGAGGATACCCATGCAACACAGGGAGAACACAAGGAGAACATGCAAGGAACACGCACACTGCACACGCATGTGAAGCCCCAGTGCTAGCAGTACTGCATAGCTAGCCACTGCACCATCCTCAGATATATTTCCCCATCACTTCAATGTTTTTTTGAATCTAGCACAGACAGTCGCAGACAATGCTTCAAGGGAGATGTGAAGAAAGGCTTTATGGGTATGAACCATTCCGTTTGTAAATATAACCTTGTAGCTGATTATTACATTTGCGCTCACATTTGAAATTTTGCATTCATCAATTCTCTCTTTCCCTATCCAATCAAATAACTGATACAGTGTGGTGACTATTCAGTACAGCCTCTCCCCAGGTTACGTTCCAATAAACCTATTGTCATTTTCTGAATAATGTACTGGAAGCGAAAAACATTTATCCATCGTAAAGTCGTAAGATCGTAACACACACCATCGTAACCTGGGGAGCGTCTGTATTCACTATGTTCAAGAAAGCGAACAGAAGACTTTCCTTAAACACTTAAATAACAATATCAATAACAATCATATCAATAATTATGAAAATGCCGCCATAACATACATCATATTGTCGTGATATATATTTCCCATCACCAAAGTTCAGGGCAGGTTATCTTTAAAAAATTAGTAAATTCAGAAAAAAAATAAGCTAAATACAAATACCCATGCATATCTTTGTAAAGAATCATTTTCTCTCTGCAGGACAGCCCAGCTCCTGTTTATTCTCACATTGCTGTGATTCCTGTACTGAGGACACAACACACAACACACAGAGTCACTCACTAATACACAGGTGACCCCTCTAGTTAGCATCTGTCATAGATCCAGCCTGTATCAGTCTAAAGGGATTTTCTTCTCCGCTCCCTGGTGGAAGCGTTTGAGAAATCTTACATCTGAATGCTTACGTCCTACAAAAGAAGCTGATTGTTAAGGGGCAGATCAGACTGCATACTACTACTTATGAACCACACTTGAGCTAAACTTATTTAAGGCTATAAATAGTATTAGTCTTGTTATTATTACAGTATTATTATTATTATTATTAGTAGTAGTAGTAGTAGTAGTAGTAGTAGTAGTAGTAGTAAGAATAATAATGACAACATAAAATAAAATATTGAAATAAAACAGAATACAGTTTCTCATTTAGATACAGTACATACAACATTGCTTTTTTAAATCATTTACTAAGCAGTCTCACTGCATCAAAACAAATTAGGTGGAAATTTTTTTAAAAAGAAATTGAATGAGATGAATTGAATGAACATAATAAAACATATTGACATTGATACAGTATTTTGACATTGTGGGGACCATTTTTCCAGTCCCCGTAAGGATACCTTCAATTTTATAGAAATTAAAAAAACTAAAAATGCCAAAACTCTCGTATTTTGTTTGGTTACTTGTGGTTAAGGTTAGGGCTGGGTAGGTCATCATGTTGGGATTAGGGTTTTTCCCATAGAAATGCATGACGGTCCCCACAAAGATATAAGTACAGGTCTACGTGTGTGTGTGTGTGTGTGTGTGTGTGTGTCTCATTCAGGCACTGGGAAGACGTGCCAGTCTTGCAATGCCTATAAGGCTACAGTAATGTAAAGATTCCAGATTCCTGTCCCTTCATGATATCTGATGAGCTCACAGCCAAGGTGCACACAGCATTATGGTTACAATGGACTTACATTACTAAGGGGCCCTATTATTCTCATTTTCAATGTTCATAATTTAGATTTAAGGTACCCCAGTTTAAATGGCCTTTATCATTGTTCACTTACATTTAGCCCAGACCACCTTAAATCTGACAAGTTATCTCACTACACAAGAAATCCTGATTTCTGAAACAGGCCCCAGTACTAGCCGGGTTCATTGTTAGCCATTGATACCAACGTTTTGCGCAGTATTTTTCACATACATGCACCACAGCAACATGTCCACAGAGAGCGGCTGGACAGTACTGTGTGTACAACCAATTTAAAGAAATGAAGACATAAGTGCAAATAAGCAGTACATGACTTGGAAATTCAAATGTTACTCAGCATTACTCCCTTTGGCGTGTACTTTGGGCTTTAAGACTTTGCAGGCTGTTTACATGCCCATAAAGCTATTTAACACACTAAAGGAAAGGAATTCACCGGAAAAGCCTAACAGGTCCCCTTTAAAATTGTGTAAGTGGCTTGCGATCACACCTGTAGCAGAGTACTTTACTTTATATTCAGTACTCAGCTGTAGAACTGCATGTTTTGACTGCTAACCAACAAGTACTACTACTACTTTATCTTTATTGTAAAGCACTTTGGATCAACTGCGGTTGTGTTAAACCTGTGCTCTATAAATAAAATTTGACTTGACTTGACTTTACTACTACTACTACTACTACTACTACTACTACTACTATTACTTAGAAACTAGTAACAATAATAATACTGCTACTAATAACAATAATAATCACAGTATTCTGGAATATCAGCAGAATTGCAGTTCATAGGGACTTGGTGAGCAGACTAGAAACCAGAGTACTAATCAACATCGAGATACTCTCCACTTTCATCAAAAAGAGTAAATGTGTAGTATTGTTGGTATCCCTCGGCTACAGTTAATTTCAGAGTGATAACATAAGGAATAATAAAGCTAAAAATATCAGTTCCCAACAGTACAAAGACACAGTCAGTTGTCCTTGCTTTATTCTGGGTCCAGTGTGAAATTTCACTGTACAGTTACAGTTGTGTGACACTGGTTCACTTATCATGGCGCTCCTGCACTATTGGTGCCATGTGGGAGTCATTGTTGGTCATCTTTGCAGGCTCATTCACCAAGAAACCCCATAGGAATCTCACAGGGACTGACCCAAAGGACTGAGCCGCTCACATAGTCAGTGCAAATAAAATGCAGCCCTCTTTTACTGGGATAATTGTCACACTGATGCCTAACATTAATCTAACAGTGTAACAGATGTTGATCGGAGTTATATTGTGCTTTCGTTTAAATACCAGCAATACTCATGTAAAACGTACCAAACAAGATTTCCATCCATCCATCCATCCATCCATCCATCCATCCATCCATCTTTTAATCGCTTATCCTGATCAATCCTATCTGCCCCTTTTAACATTTTCTAATTACTTTCCAGTTCAGGACACCAGCAATTGTTCAATATTTACAAACTAAAGTCTCAATATACAGTCGCTTCTCCTTCAACTTTATGAAAATCGAGATGAATAATCAAGGATAATTACCAGAGAGTGAACATGCATTGTACAAATGTACTGTACCTAATGCCCAGGAGGTGGAAACATCTGAAGTTAACTTTACCAAAGACAATTAGCAGGCCAAGAACAGCCAGTAAGATGTTCACTTCCTGATTATTCACAGTTATTCACACGCAATCATGTTACTCTTCCACAATTATTTACAATTACTCTAATATCTTTAGCAGCCCCCACTTAGGACAGAATAACCAAGGATTCATTATTATTTGATAATAATCAAAAAGGAAATTGTGTTTTTGGTTCCTCCTACCGATTTTAAAGCAAATAAACCTAAAAATAATTTTTTTCCCAGTAGCCATAAACCTGCTCAACAAGTTCTGTTTCAGCCCTTTTCCTGAGGATGCTTTCTCTCAGAAAATGACCATGTGGAGGAATGGAGCAGAGCAGCTGAGAGTCTCGAACCCGTGCCAGCAAGAAGGCACCACAAATAATCCCAAGATGGCATGTGACGCCCCCTCCCCTCCCCTCCCACCGGTCACCCCGGCGCCCCCTCTCACCTGCTGGCCACAGTCTGTCGGCAGTGCTGTCTGAAGGGCATCAGGTGGTAGTTCATGGCGTCCAGCAACAACTTCTGGCAGACGGGGTCGTTCCTCATGAAGTCGACGGACTGCACGCGCTCCACCAGCTCCGTGGCCGGGATGAGGGCGAAACGCAGCCTCTTCATCAGGTCGGGAGCGTAGTGCATGCGCGTCTCACGGTCGTGCTCCAACCACAGCACCGACATCTGGAAGAGAGCCAGCTCCGACTCTACCGGGGGCGGCAGGGAGTCCAGCATGCTGCACATCTCCTCAAAGTTCAGCAGCAGTACGTCCTCCACCAGATACTTGTTCGCCAGCTTCTTGGTCTCATCCAGCCCGTGGAGAGCGGCGATCTTGCAGATCTGCTTGTAGTTCTGCACCGAGATCTGGTCGTTGAGGAACTGAACGCTGAGCTTGGTGATCTGGGGAATGCTGAGGATCTTGCTGACGGACAGCACCTCTTCCACTGTGTCCAGGGAGAGGGTCACGTTGGCAGTGTACAGATACTCCAGGACGAGCCGCAGTCCGATGGAGGAGCAACCCTGCAGCACCAGGTTGTTGATAGATCTGGGACTCGCCAGGAGCTTCTCGTCTGGAGAAGAAGAGGGAGTTCCACTGCTCCCCTGCTCCTTACTCGAAATCCCCTCGTTGTTGAGAGGATGACTAGAGAAGAGAGACCTGAAGTACTGAGAGCAGGATGCCAGCACTGCTTTGTGGCAGTGAAACTGCTGTCCCTGGGCAATGAGTGTCACATCACAGAAAAGCTGCTTCCTCCACAGGAGATTGAGCCCATGCAGCAGAGTGTCGCTGTGAGTAGGGTCAAAGGTGGATGTTCTATCACCAGACCTGGACATGACTTCCTTACCGATAAGCCACCTACAAATAAAGCAGGCACACATGTACTGCTTTACAGCAAACATTTATGTAGAAAAAAAATAATCGCATAACACAATTCACAATGATTTCCTAAGATTCGGTCAAAAAACAAAATGTTTAGTGTAAACCGCACCCCAAATCGTTGTTCTGTCATTAGTTTAATCGCTATAAATAATTCTGCATAAGTATCAAACCACCGCATATTTAATAAACTTCAGCATTAAGTGCCCGCACTGTAGACTGAAAAATACAACTCGATCGGATTGGCGATAGGTGCAAATGTACCGCCGGCAGCATTCACTCCCATCCATTTCTGCATTCCGATCTCCCCAAACGGCTGTTTTTATAAACCTATCAGTCTGTATTTATAATAAATAATAATAAAAGGCGATCCCAGTAGGACGCTGCGGCTGGAAGAGACGCGGAGAAAACAAACTATTATCGGTGATACTGCAGCACCTTCCTCGCAAACGCAACTTAAGTTGACGGCAAAAGGAAAAAATAGGCACCCCACCCCCATAAAGATACAGCCAAGCTATTCCCTATTCAAGTTAATCATTATGTTTAAAGCGATCTTACGCGGGCTCGGAATAAAGCTGCTTTTAAAAAAAAAAAAAAAAAAAAAAAAAAAAAATGCCAGGCAGACAAAGCGGTGCAAAGAAAAGCTTGTTTGTCCCCCTGGTATCGTTCATCCAGAGCGACTGCGATCCCCCTTGTTTCGGAGTTATAGGGTTAGCCAGGAAACAAAAAAAGCCCTTCGATCAGTTCGCCGACGTTAAGGAAATTATTTTATTATGATCTCCTACGCATATAGATGCAGGTATATTATGGGGACGCGAGATTGCTGAGATGTTTTTTCTAATGCAAATCTGGTAGCAGATATCCACAATGCTTTACCGTAAGGTGCCTGTCACAACTAAACAATGCGTGGTACCAGCTATACAACATAAGCCAAACTTACCTGACTCTTGACAAAAAAAGTAAGCTTCGGCTCCTTATGATCCTCACTTGACTTGCCTGTGTTTTCTTTTTCTTTTTAAAATAAATCCTTTTTTCTCTCTCTTAAAGGCTATGGTCGATGCCCCAAAATGATCATTGATTCCAACTCATGCAGATACTATTTTTACATTTTATTTTTGTTGTCGGTGATCATTTGTTCTCCTGAATTAGAAGTGTGTGAGTGTATGAGAAGGAGCTGTGCTTTCTGCAAGAGAAGAAGAAGAAGAAATATACGTGTGACAAATTATGCTACCAAGAAACAACACATCATTATCCTTGGGCCTGGGGCTCAGTGAGTCGTAACGAGAGTAATAGGAAATCCACGGTTGGGGAGAGAAACGGTCGTGCATGGCCGGTGGAGAGAGACCGTGCAGGGGGATGGATGCTGGAGAGACTCGCAAAATTATGGCTCAAGGCTATTGTAAAAACTGTCGAGCGTAAATGACTGCGATTTCAAACATCTTTGGAAGAAAGAAAGGAAGAGAGGGGGAGAGAAAAACGGGTCTCTCCCTCGCTCTTATAGAGGGAACCGTCAAGTTTTAGTGCGCATTGCTAATTAGTCAATTTCTCTCTGCCTTCACAGCCCGGCGACTTTGCTGCTGAGCTGAAACTGCTAATTTCTGGGAGCAGCCTTTTTTTGGCTGTGAACTGAATGGATGAATGGGTTGTCTCGCACAGATGACAAAAAACCCCCTGCCTTAATCTCCATCGCCAAAACAACCCTTCATCTCCTACTGCTGCTCTTGCCTCTAGCCTTTCAAAAAATAAGGTGCTCCTGGCAATCTGCTAACTTTCCTTGCGCACCTGCATCACATACACTTAGACTTAAAGAAAAATAACAAATGTGAACCTTACATTTTGTGATGCGTCCTGTTTATTTCTCGGCAACAAGGCCTTTCTAAATATGCGACGCATTTTGTTAATTGGCAATGTGTATATTATGATTTTCCATAAAACAAAGAAATCTGTTCTAATTGAGAGGATGTAACAATTCTGAAGTTCTCTGCTATAAAGTATTTTACGTTAATAAATAATTCGGCTGCTTAAAACAATCTGCCATTGTGGTTATTCTGCTGAAAACAAATGATATTGTTAGGGTTTGTAATTGGTGTGTGTTATGTGTGAATGAGTGTCTGGTACAAACACTGTCCAAACCCATCCAGCCCCAATCCTATAAGGCGTACGCAGGTTATTAACTGCTGTACTTGTGCTGTGAGCAGCATGAGCTTGTATGAAAGCTGTCCTGCAGGACACCTGCGCAGTTAAGTGGTTTATCTGAAACGATTTTATACTAGTTACCAGGAATTTTGGTGCCAGCTTTGTGTAAGTGATTTTAAATGCAGAAGAAAGACACAAATTAGCAGAATTCATTACGTATTGTTCACAATTCATCACTGTTTGCATTCATGAATCACTGTCAAATAAATGCAGTAGACCTATACTAATGACGACCAACTGTATGAAGTACACAACTGAGAGATGCACTGGGTGACCAGTAGGCAGTGTAGAGATGTAAACTATGACCTACAGCCAGTAGAAGAGACCCAACAGGCACGTCAGAGACACACTTGGCTACCAATAACCCAGTACAAAGTCACATATCCAGTGGCCAGTGGATAATTATGCAGCCAGTGATAACAGTGGGTACTACTGGCCCTAGAAGTTCAGCAGGCAAGTCTTTATTGTTACACTGTGAATGTTTGCTAGTTGTTAGTTTTTACTTTTCAGAGGAACATTTTTAAGGCTGTTTTGTTTTAAACAATTCACTCCATCTTTAACAGAATATTAACTGGGTCTCTTTGTATCTGCAGTGTGTCTATCAGTTTTAAGAAGCATAAACTTAAAATATATTAGTACATTAGTAGCATTAATAGAAATTGTTCTTTCCTAAAGTCACTAATTCATTTATACTGCTGATTCACAGATTATGTATAAGTAAAGTTCTAAGTAATTGTGCCCTGTAATGGACAGGTATCCCGTCTGCTGTGTCCCCTGATCACTGTCCTGAGTATCCATAACCAGTTAACCAGGATAACCAGTTATGGAAGATGGGGGGGGTGGGGTGGGGATGGTGTGCAAGCAAGCAAATTCAA
This sequence comes from Hippopotamyrus pictus, assembly GCA_026781145.1. Taxonomy (NCBI): domain Eukaryota; kingdom Metazoa; phylum Chordata; class Actinopteri; order Osteoglossiformes; family Mormyridae; genus Hippopotamyrus; species Hippopotamyrus pictus. The sequence goes on along the minus strand of JAODLC010000052.1, from coordinate 5,515,486 downwards.
ATGATAACTATGAAAAATTAATCAATTTAGTTTTGATGAAGTTAGTCACATCATCTGACTTTCAAGTCGGAATGAAAAATGTCTAGTGGGCAGAGTTTTATAGTAAAAAATAAAGAGAGGAGTTACACAGAAAATTTGAGGATTAGCATTTGGTTATTTATCTGATTCTTTTGTTGTGATACATTATAGCAATGTAACCCTTACAGCAGTGGCCTACTGTATGTGGTTAATTTTAAATGTTAGTGACCTCATCTAAACTGTGAAAAAGATTTTTTTTTTTCCCCATAAGAGTAATTCTGACTTGTGCATTTTTGCCAGAAAAAGATTGCTGGCCTCCTTCAGTTTTTGTTTTGCCCAGGTTGATGATTGATCCTCACTGTAAACAATGCCAATACTCAGGTTAACGTGTCCGTCTCAGTCAGCCTGTATAATGCAGTAGGAAAAACGACAGTTTTCCAGCCACTTCAAGTCAATGAATGACTACTTTGCATTTGAGATGTTCAGCTCATGCTTTTAAATTGCATGGTTGCCCATTTATAGACACCCCATGATTATTACTATTATTACTGAATATTAACCCCAGTATTACCCACTTCCACGGACTAGAACAGGGTTATTCAACTCATGGTCCTCGAGGTCCGAGCGCTGCTGGTTTTCCAGCCTTCCTTTCCCTGTCAGTCAGGTGTGAAGCCTCTGACCAATCAGAATCGGTAATTATTAAACAACTACCTGGGAGAACTGAAAACACGGCCTGGATTTGGAATCGAGGTCCAGAGTTGAAGAACCCTGGACTAGAAGGTAGCATTGCTGTTAAAGGCAGGTTTTGCTGTGGTGCATATAAGCATATTGCCTAACAAATTCCACCCATTCTTTTTCCAGCACTTACCCAGTGTTGTGGTGTATGGAAGACCCCGGATGGGCCGCCATTCCTTCACAGTGCCCAGGCACACAGATGAGGGGAGTTCACCTGGCTTCATAGGCTTGTACTGCATGAAGCGACCAGAGGACCTGAAAGAAACCCACTGGAACAGAGAAGAGCAGTCAAACTCCATACACACACACAGCCAGGGGCAGGAATTGAAAACACAGTCCTGTGGTTACAGTGCCTGAAGTAAATACTATACAAAATACAGAACTCATCCTTTGAAATACATTCAAAGGAGACAATTGCAAAAAAAAATCCCTCAATTTTCTACATCATAATTCCCTGTTAGCCTCTGGTATTTTGCACATTGATCAAATCAAATGTCTTATTTGTTTGTTTGTTTGTTTATTTGTTTAAGATCTGAACCAACCAACTTCTACCTCGATAACGTACACAATAGTATGGAAAGCTGACAGGAAATTGCAGATTACCACTGACATTGATATTGTAAGTGTTTGAATCTCTTAAGCATGAAATCTGTATTCAACTGTTATGGTTCCAAAAAAAAATATCAAAATGGATTTATTCATACTCTTTGGCAAACACACCATACTGTTTATTTCATTGTGGGTGTATGTAACATTGGGAAATACTATTTAATATATGCATACTGCATATAGCTCATCTTGAAATACTATACATTCCCCATAACAGAAGGTAAGATTCTAGAAATAATTCTATGCAGGCTGAAATGTTTTTTTTTTTTTTTTTTTTTTTGAAAATTCTAAATTATTTAGCTTTAGATTAACTAAGAAAGACCCATTGATGGTAATCTGTTGTTATAAGAATCCAAATTTCCTATATTCATGACAAAAATAGGAAAACTATTTCGGGCTTAAAAAAAAGAGAAATTGTGAAGAACTGCTTCCTGTGAAGTAACCCCATGAAGCTAATTATGATGTGGAACATCCTAGTTTACCAATACATCTAGTAAAATTAAAGACCCAAAGTTCTTTATGTATCTCAGCAGGAGTCTTTCGCTGCAGTTCCTACAAGATATGCAGCCAAGCCCACATAAGAGCAGCAAACAGCCACTTGGCTAATGGCTTTGAAACACCTCTGTAATATGGGGGTCAGGGGCTTCGCATTTCCCCTGGCTGCACACTTTAACACTGCTGCACGTACCATTAATGGTTTTCTATGTGAGCCAGCCTTCTGAGATGTTGCTTTCAACCAATATCCAGAAAAATCAAAAAGCTGAAGAAAATGTCTAGGACACAGAATCTTAAAAAATGTAAAATGGAATGATGTCTATGGGGGGGGGGGGGGCACGGTGGTGGGATATGGGTTCGAGTCCCCACCATGGCTCTATGTTTGTGGAGTTTGCACGCTCTCCCTGTGCTGTTCTGGGCTTCCTCTGGGTTCTCTGGTTTCCCCCCACAGTCCAGAAATGTGTTAAGGTGAATTGAAGTTGTCCAATTGCCAGTATGTGTGCTTGTACCCCATGAGGGGTTGGTGCCCTATGACCATGAATTGGATAAGTGGTTGCAGAAAATGGATGGATGGATGGATGGATGGATGGATGGAATGAAGTAGCTGTAGATCTGTGTGTCTGTCAGTTTTTCATATCCATTGATTTTATATCAATATACATTCGGTAGGTACACAATGCAAAATGTCTGCCACTCCGAAGGGCAAATCATGTGGCTGCAAATATCAGCAGCACTCAGACAGGGTCAAGAAGTTCATTCGATGTTGCATGTAAAGTAGGCAAATTGATGTGACTGAAAGCCTCATGTCGCTGCTGGTGCCAGATGCGGGGGCCCCAGCACCTCAGAAACAGGGCCGCAGTCCACCTTAAGGGCCCCTAGTAAAACGTACAGCTTTGGATTCTTTGTGTTGAGTGGAATTCAAATAAACTGTACCCACATTAATTTCCAGAGTTAAGTTTTATCTGAATATTACAAAATGATGAAATATTTCAAGAGCGACGCTAACTATGGAGCAAGTGAAGAACTCCTTCGAGATCACGGCGAGAGCTTCGGCAGGTGCGCTGTAAAGCATGCCGCAACCCTGAATGAGTCACCCCCTTGTCATTTTCACATAGCACAGTGTTAAGTGATTGGTTTATGAACCAAAAATACCAAGTCGATGGCATTTCTGCAACCACAAAACCCCTGTTAATGGGTAACAAGTGCAAAAATAATAGCTTAGTACGAATTGAGATGTGCTGAACGGCATATACTGTATATACACAACTCTTATCTACTCTTGAAGTGATTCTAGATGCGAAAGTCAGTCCTACCCAGTACTAGCTTGGTGTACCTAATAAAGTGGTCACTCAGTAGATATGCATATACTTGCTTATTTCTCTTGGTGTTTAGGTCTTTTGAGGGCTATCAACATGAATGTGTTCCTGACTCTCTGGCGTCAAACGCAGGTGCACGTGCCCGTAAAAACACCATCTCGTCACATCGGGCCACAACATACCGCTCCGAGTACCAAGCACATTCAGAAGGCCCTTGTTAAGAGATATGGAATCATGAACTCCCACAAGTACCAAGAAAATTTGGTATAATGGCATGTTTCCCGTGCCGGTGGGAGTGTGGCTGCAAATGAACTTTCCACCAAGACAACAATCCCAAACATAAATCACATGTAACCAAGAATCGGTCGAATAAACAGGGACTGAACACCCCGGACTAACCACTCTAATTTCTGTAGTCAGATCTGTAGGAACATGAATGATTTGAATGGGGGAAAAAAACAGAAACTGAACTACCAGGCAAAAATAAATTAAAACAATTGCAAAACAATGGGCAAAAAAAGAAATTAAAAGATCTAAATGTAGAAAAGGAAAGAAAAACATAATAGAATACATAAAAAATGAGGCCAATTCCATATGCCTGTACTGGCCATCGGGGGACCTCCAGGGCAGGACCATTGATAACAGTCTCAGTGTGTCAAGCCTTCATATTCTCCCTGTACTGTGCAGGTTTCCTCTGGGTACTCCAGTTACTTTCTGCATCCAAAAACATGCCGTTATGCTAATTGTCATCCCTAAATCGCCTGTAGCATTTGACTGCGTGCGTGTAAGTGCCCAGCGATAGACTGGCATCCCGTACAGGGTGTACCTCTGCTTTGTGCCTTATGCTGCTTCAGCCTCTTCAGCTGTCTTCAAATATGCTGTATATGAATAAAAATATTTCATATAAACCAACCCTGCATGGCAGTATTCAGATTTGCTGTAATTCAATTACAATTACATTTACACAAAATCTTCAGTTACCATTTATTACAATGTTAATTTTTCCACAGACGAAAATATTGTATAACTAAAAATATCTGTCAATCCATCCATCCATCCATCCCTCCTTACATACATACATCTTTCAGCTGCTTACAAGGTCTTGGGGTCGCTGGAGCCTATACAAGGCAGGGATAATGGAATATAATTCTGGTTAATTCACATTTACATGCAGTCTCCAGGTTACAAATGAGATCCGTCACCCAAGTCTGTTGAATTCATATTTAAGTCAGAAAAATAATAATGCAGCACGTACTAATAATATACTAACTACATACTGTACCTTGCACAATGAATCGCTGAAGCGTTTTCACAAGCGTCACAAAGTAGTGCATGCCTTTGTCATTAGGAGCCGTTGTGTTTAACCCGAATTTTTAATATAATAGGCTTTGTGGCAGTTCGTTTGTATGTACAAGTTGTTCATGAGTCGGATGTTCTTAAGTACTGCTTGCATGCATTATTCACTTTTCACGCATTAGTATATTTGCAGAAATAATTGCCCATTAAACATAATTCCATCCCACAGTGTCGGAACAGGAAACCTCTTTCCAGAAGCTTCTCACCTACTCCCAAACCCTCCTCAGATCCACCTGGCTGCTACAGTATTCATTACCTGAGATACGCACGGGCTGGTGATCAATTGCTCTGTCTCCAGTAAACCCTCAGTAAATACAGAAGTAGTGTAACAGGATCGGCAATAAGTAATATAACATTTATGTCCATCATCTATAATCAAGTTCCAGAGCCCATCCAGCAGGCAACAGGCGCAGGGCAGGAAATAACCCAGGATGGGGCACCAATCCATCACTGAGGACGCAAACCATTGACACACACACCATTCACACCTGCATCCTATCTCCAGGTCACCTCGGCATGTTCTTAGACGGTGGGGGAAATCAAGGGCGGAGACTCGAACCTCAGTCCTAGAGGTTTGAGGCAACAGTGCAAACCAGTGGCCTACTATTCCCCCTATGTCAGTTTTGTGACAATGATTTGGTATTCTGCAGTCGCAAATAATATTTTCTTTGACCAAAGAAGGGCTACCTTCAGGAGTAGGATTTCTTGCAAGTGCAGGATTCCATGTGGAGGTTTGCTCATGGTTGAAGATCTGCCACTGTGTGGCTATGGTTAGGGTTTGGCTGGGCTAGGTTTTGGTTGTTCTTCTGAATCAAGTATTTTAACGATATTTAGACATTTTTCATTGTTTAGAGACATGGGGCACTTTTTATGTTCTCGGTTTGAATTTTCCCAAAAATCACTGTGCTTGTGTAGGCTTCGGTCTGCAAGCTCGTAAAAAAGCTACGGATATTCAGTGGATCAAACGGGCTCCGTGCACTCGCATGCATTCAGAATTTTGGTTTTAACTTTGGTTAGTGTTGTGAAGAATTCAGGATGGCAGATACTGGTTTGTTCAGAGTATGTTTTTTATGTTTTTTGTTTATAGTATGAGAAGCAATAAAACAAAGGGCTGTCTTACCTTCAAAATGGCTTTTCCCTCTTAGGAATTACTATCCCCTCAACGCTATAGTGACTGATTTTATTGACACAGCTTAATATAGCTCAACATCAAGCTGGTATTGTGTACAGGCATACTGTACTTGTTCACTTTGTCTTGCTTTCCTGTTAGGGTACTTGGTGTGATGTTTTCACTGTCGTTTGTAAATTTATGGTGAGCAGGGCCCAAATACAGTGAAATTTACCCTGTAATGGATAACTGCAAGGCCCCTAACCCCAGTTGTTCAGGGATACTGGCTGATGCTGCTCTCTGATCCTCAGTTGCATGTGACTTTGGACAAAAAGCATTTTCATGCAAATGGAAAACAACCAAACGTATAAATGATCAAAAAAGCAAAGATAACTCTTATCAGCCGAAGTCGGGCGGCCGTTCTCATATTTAATTTAAAACATCAAAGTCGTAAATTACATAAATTCATAAATTACAATCTTGTGAAATTTCCCACTGACAGGTGACAGACAACCAGCCAAGACCCCAACCCAGGAATGTGACATTGCAGTACAGAAGCAAGTGTAATTAGACACTGACAGAAATTCAGGTATCCCACACGGGCCCCTGTCTCAGTTAGATTACCGTTATGATGAACATGATAAAAACGATTATCTAGAACATGTTCACTTGTAGTTCTCTTGCTAAGTAACTTGTGTAATGGATGGAAGCTAACATTACAGAATGATCTTTTGACTAAATGCAGACTAGGGAGGATGCCAGGTATAAGGACCTGCACTGCTGAAATAGGGTAATAAGATTTGGAGGAAAAGTAAACCCCCCCCCCCCCAAAAAAAAAAAAAAACCAAATCACAAAAGAGTGAAGCCTTGGGTGTATTCAGTCACGTTCCTGACAACGTCATCCGTCACCATATTCCTAAAACGGGGTAAAGCAGGTCGCTGCTCTCCACAGAAAGCACTGCAGCAGATGATGCTTCCCAAGGTTCCCCAACCCATCCTAGTAGCAGAGAGGCAGGCATATTCCATGACTGTCTGGTCTGGCACTTCATCATCCCAGTGCAACCGCGGTGCATCACTCATCCTGCTGGAAAGGTTGTGGGCTGAATCCTTCCACCGAACAGCTGCACAACTACAGGACAAGATGACAAGCAATGAGGATCATCAGCAGCCCCCCTCCCCACCCTATAGTCATCGTATCCTCTACTAAATCAACACCAACATCACGCTCTGTTATATCCATTTTCTAGTTGTATTTCTACTGAGGAACCACTGAAGTTCCCTTGTTGTTTCAGTCTCATCCCTCATAACTCTTATCTACCAGACTTTGTTTTTGGAGTTGCGCTGCGTATTCCCTGTCCACGCTAAATGCATTTTCGCTGCGTATTCCCTGTCCACGCTAAATGCATTTGCGCTGTGTATTCCCTGCCCACGCTAAATGTATTTGCGCTGCGTATTCCCTGTCCACGCTAAATGCATTTTCGCTGCGTATTCCCTGCCCACGCTAAATGCATTTGCGCTGCGTATTCCCTGTCCACGCTAAATGCATTTGCGCTGCGTATTCCCTATCCACGCTAAATGCATTTTCCCTGCGTACTCCCTGCCCACGCTAAATGCATTTTCGCTGCGTATTCCCTGGCCACGCTAAAAGCATTTTCGCTGCGTATTCCCTGCCCACGCTAAATGCATTTTCACTGCGTATTCCCTGTCCACGCTAAATGCATTTGCGCTGCGTATTCCTTGTCCACGGTAAATGCATTTGCACTGCGTATTCCCTGTCCCCGCTAAATGCATTTTCACTGCGTATTCCCTGCCCACACTAAATGCATTTTCACTGCGTATTCCCTGTCCATGCTAAATGCATTTTCACTGCCCTGTCCACGCTAAATGCATTATCACTGCGTATTCCCTGTCCACGCTAAATGCATTTGCACTGCGTATTCCCTGTCCACTCTAAATGCATTTTCACTGCGTATTCCCTGTCCGCGCTAAATGCATTTTCACTGCGTATTCCCTGTCCACGCTAAATGCATTTTCACTGTACATGCGCTGTAGGTTCTTTGCATATTGAGTAAAACAAACCAAAAATATTCTTATATATGTATTTTGCTTGGTAAACAAAGTTCAGTGGGGCAGTGTGCTGGTGCAGTGGTGAGCACTGTTGCCTTGGACCTGGGTTCGAGTCTCCACCTGGGTTCCTTGTGTGGAGTTTGCATTATCTTCCCGTGTCGTTGTGGGGTTTCCTCTTGGTACTCCGATTTCCACATACAGTCCAAAAATATGCGGAAGCTAATTGGAGTTACCAAATTGCCCATAGGTGTGTGTGTGTGTGTGTGTGTGTGAGAGAGAGAGAGAGAGAATGGTGTGTGAGTGTGACCTGCGATCCGGTTGTGGTGGTTGTAGCGGTATCAGAAAATAGATGAAAATAAAGTTCATTCTGCTTCTCGAAAGTGTACAGTTTATCTAGTGGTATGAATCATTCTATGGGACATTGTGCGGTGGTAGCTATACACAGCTAGCTAAAAAAAACAGCATGTATTAAGTGCCTTAGATCTTCCTTTTTAATCTGTTTTCAGTTGCTTAAAATTGAATTGCTCAGATCAGAGTTTCTCAGTGCTAGTGCGGCTTTGTTAAATTCATTCATTTTTCATTTGTTAAACATCAATGAAGTAATAATTTACCAAAATGTTTTGACCAAATGGGTGAATAAATTAGGGTCACGTCAACCTGTGCAGGAACTACATGAAATTATTCCTTTCCAGCAGAAATAGTGGAAGTGAAAAATGTACCCACTATTTCTTGGATAATCTAGATAAGCACTCTGGGGCAATTTTTTCCTGGAGGTAATAAGCATACAGTATGATTTTTCTCACCGGCAATTAAAATTCAGCCTTGTTTTTAAGCAGAAAACAAATCTATCAGCAGAATACCTGGCGCTAACTTGCCGAACACTAAGAACAAATTTCAGTTTGATGAACTCTAAAGAGACAGTGTCTTTGAAAAAGTCACCAAAGTTGCGGGGGTTGCTGCAGGTGGTGTGTGGGCTGGTGTATAAATTTTGAATGTGGCTGAAACATGAGTTTCTGAACGGTCCACTGATCTAACTGGGGGGGGGGCTTGTCCACTGCTTCCATTAGCTATCTTAATTTGAAAACAAAACAGATTTCTCTCATCATTTGTAAAGTGCAGCTCTCCATATTAACAGATCTCCTCTTCCTTGGGAAACAAAACAGGGTACTCAGCTGATACGTTGGCTATCTGCTGATGTTTAATTTACCTAAGGGTTCTCTTGTAGATATTGTCGATTCAATTCTCATAAATAATTATAATTTTTTTAAAAAACTGTCCCTCATATCTAGTATGGGGTCATAGGTGAACATGGAGCCTATTCTAAAAACTGGCAATAGCACAAGGAAACAGGACACTGAATGGCATGCGGATGATTTGCCATTTCAAGCATCTCACAAGATTGTACACCATCTGTTTCCTTACATTTTAATATATTCTGCTGGATAAAACCTTCAAAAATGCAGCGATACATTTCCTTTCGTTTTACTTTTAATTTTACTTTTTACTTTTCTACATTTCACTTTAAAATCACCCCGTCTCTTTTAATTTTCAGGGACGAAGCATTTTTATGCATTAATGTTTATAACTTAACCTTCAAAGTCAATGTCAGATACACGTTTGTTTTACCTGTAGTTTTTTTTTTTAACACTCAGGAGCATTCTCGATACTGACTACAATTCAAATGTAAAATGCAGCATTGTTGAATGCTCTAGAGAATTCTGTCAAACCGCTTTTCTTTCATGCCGCAGACAGCTAATAGAAGCTATACTTGCGTTTTAGTGAGCTCCCAGCTAACAAACATGAACATGATTTCAACATAACAAGATATTTTGACAAGCATGGAAATGAGGAGAGCCAGTGGAGCTTCATAGCTGTAGACACAGAGTTTTCTCTCAGCATTTCGTGCCGCTCTGAAGTGCAGGAGAGCCATACTCCACTATGTTCAGATGAATGGGAACAGTAAAGGTGCAATGATTCCTGGGATTGGGCGCTGAATGATTGGGGTCATTCCACAATACATCCAGAATTGGGTAATTCAGGTCCAGAGAGTCAAAGTCCACACCGGGATTTTGTTTCAACCAACCAGTTGCGTCCTCTGTGACTGTGACTCTTTATGCTCAACTGATTGGGTGAAACAAAATCTAGGTCTGGACTTTGACTCTCTGGACCTGAATTACCAAACTCTGAACACATCCTGATGAGTAACATCTTGATAGAGGAAATCTCTCTGTCCTAGGAATGTGCCCTTATTGTGTGATATTGTTGGACTGAAGAAAAAGCCATGCTGTTATCTTTAATTATTTTAGTGTGAAATCCTCTAGATGGGAATCTGCATTACCATAATCCAACTCTGGTCTATTTCATTCTAAAAACACCCAAACTGAAGCTATTATGAATTTTTTCATATGATTAATTGATTCAAATGTATATATTAGAGCTCAAAGCCCCATGTGTCCTGATACTCACACTACCATCATTAAAATGATCTGCAATTAGTGCCACAGTATCCATTCTGTAAGTCTGTACCAGATGGGATGGCTTTTGTTCACATGCATTGACAAGTCATGGTCACCCAACAGACTGACATTAGATGACAGTTGTTTCCTCCTTGGACCGCTCTCAGTAGGTACTGAGCATGAGCTACCTTCATGCCATACCATTTCAGAGATGCTCTGACCCGCTCATCTGACTAGCAATCTGACCCTTATCAAAGTCACTTAGCCTTTATTCATGACCAATTTTTCTGCATTCAGCACTTCGACTGTGAGTAGTGAGTGCTGGCTTGTTTTTAAGATTTGTTCGTTAATATATTCAACATTTGTCACGTTGAATATAGTCATGTGGCAGTAGTCATAATGTTTTGGCTCATTGGTGTACACACACACATGCACAGGTTGCTAATTATATCTTTGTGGGGACTCTCCATTCATTTCTAAGGGGAAAACTAAAAAAAAATTAACCACAAGTAACCAAAACAAATACGAGAGTCTTGGTATTTTTCGTTTTTTGATTGTATTCACAGATTTAATACACACACATCCTCACACACAGATATATATACATACATACACATTTTTCCTTCAGGTTTTCTGGTAATTCATAATGTCTCAGTTATGAATAAGACTATTTCTCCTAAAGGAGGTAGGGCAGTCTGCATCGTCAGGGCTGAGCATTGTCCGCCCCGAAGGTAGGGCAGTCGGCATCGTCAGGGCTGACCATTGTCCCCCCCCCCAGAGGCAGGGCAGTCTGCATCGTCAGGGCTGACCATTGTCCCCCCCGAAGGTAGGGCAGTCTGCATCGTCAGGGCTGACCATTGTCCCCCCCAGAGGTAGGTCAGTCTGCATCGTCAGGGCTGACCATTGTCCCCCCCATATGTAGGGCAGTCTGCATCGTCATGGCTGACCATTGTCCCCCCCAGAGGTAGGGAAGTCTGCATCGTCAGGGCTGAGCATTGTCCCCCTCGAAGGTAGAGCAGTCTGCATCGTCAGAGCTGACCATTGTCCTCCCGGAGGTAGGGCAGTCTGCATCATCAGGGCTGAGCATTGTCCCCCCCGAAGGTAAGGCAGTCTGCATCATCAGGGCTGAGCGTTGTCCCCCCCAGAGGTAGGGCAGTCTGCATCATCAGGGCCGAGCGTTGTCCCCCCCAGAGGTAGGGCAGTCTGCATCATCAGAGCTGACCATTGTCCTCCCGGAGGTAGGGCAGTCTGCATCGCGGGACACGGTCTATCAGGATTGCAAAAGTGACAGTCAGAAACAGGCTAGTGTAACAGTGTAACAGTGTGGCGGACGGCTATGGCAATGCCAGAAACCACAAAAAATGGCTAAGAGTGGCAGTCTGGGTCTGAAGCACTTTGTGTAGTGTCAGCACAGGTGTAGCGTTCATTCATCGGGAACATGGTGAAGGACAACTCAGCAGACCGAGTCGCATTCCCTCCATTGCCTGTTTTGCCTCCGTTTTTGCAAGCGCGTTACATTCGCACGGGAAAACAGGATTAAAGAATCCCAAGCTTTTTCTTGCCTGCACACTTCCTTTTGACATGCAGCATGTCCTGGCTTTGTTAGCGAAGAAACTGCGGCCATAAGGATGGCTAGAGACCAAGCTGAGTATTCATACACGACCCCCGGGGGGCACCGATAAACGGCACAACTGTGGTCGTTCTCAGATACCAGTGCAAAGGTATTCTCTATCCTGTGCATATAAAACAGTACGTTCTGTTGGGTTTTCCCTGTTCTTAATTCATGAGTTACGGAAGCTCTGTCTCTAGATATATAGAACACAGCATAGCTCCAGAATAACACATGTGGTCTGTGTGAATCTTTTTACTTGTTTTACATTTCACTTCGTGCATACAGTGTATTAATTGATAACTATAGGTATGGTTATGTAACTGTTCTTATAATGGGAATGCACACGTACATATATATTTCTCATATATTTACATGTATTTGGAGTATAGCTACAATGGGTCTGTTACTAGACTGATTTCAGGAAATGAAATTCCGACCATAATCTGTCATTCATTTCTAAAGACGCAAAAAAGTAAAAATAATGAGGATACCACTGAACCGTGCGACAAATATTAAAATGTTTCTTATTAGATTTGTTGCAACATATTAAACATAAATGTAATAATATGTAACACTGAAATTATATATAACATGTGCTTTCTCCTTTTGTGTTTTTTTCTGCATATACATATAAATCAGATTTTTTTCCCTGCTTGATTTACCAACAAATTTATTTTAAACGTTTATGATTACATTAATTAACATTTCGACATCAAGTTGTGTTACAGATTTATTCTACAATAGACTCGTATTTTTGTTAATGCCGTTTAAATAAAATCAAATCAAGACTGAGAAATCAGTCTATTCCTCGCATTTTGTCACCAAAATGTATTTACAAACAAGATGATATCACATACTCAGTGATATTAATATGATAGGTTCCCTGATCTGTAAACATCTGGTTATCTTGCTTTTTCATGATAAGAGAAAGTGCTGAGGATTTCCAGTTTGTGAGCACATTTGGGCAGAATCTTTCACAAGTCACAAATTGCAGATGGGAGGCAGTGATCTTGAACAGGCAGTCACATTTCCGTGACCATCTGACACCTTCCATTTAGAAAAATAATACTTTCTCTCTTAGCATACGCTCTCTGCTGCACCCAGCTCCAGGAATCACGCTTCGGGGAGTTTGCTAGGCTTGGATCTCAAGTTTTCCAGTTTCTGTGTCTGGCTTCTCCAGAACCGAAAGGCCTTCCTCAGCAGCAAACACAAAGGAGGCAAAATGAGCACAGGAAAAATTTGTTACTCTGCTTTGTTGCTAAATTGTTACAATATTATACTCCAGAAATGAAAATATCCAAGTATCAATAGTCTACAGTAGGTTTTGTGAGGTTTTAACATAATTATTATTATGTGGTTATCTTGTAACTAGATGCTCTTATTATACTGTGAGCTGAATGAACGACATTAGATGTGTCACCACTTTAAACAGCTGGGGAGTCATTGAGGTAACTCTTGAGGTTAAATCAGTAGCTCAGAGGGAAAACCATTATATCTGCAATCCAAACCTAAAACCACTTTAATCTGAATTGGTTCTTAACCTTCATTTCAGTACCGACATTATTCATGACATGTTTATTTATTATTCATCTTTATTTAACTTCCTATTGCCTTGATTTTGTATTTTGATGATGACTTGATGATACAATTAAAATAACATGATCGGCAATTAATTACTCCATAATGCTAATTTTATCATTCAGTCTAGGAATGCGTTTTTCAAAACATGAGTCAATGGTGTGTGTGTACACACATGTAAACCTGTGTTTGTGTGTGTGTATATGTGTGTGCGTGTGTGTTTTATATGTATATAGACATTGAAAATTTAGTTTTCCTTCATTTCAAGCAAACGCTTATTTTAAAACATTAATTAATGTTTAAAATGAGAACTTCCTTTATATAACACAACTGTACGCAATAAGATAAAAATGAATATATAGACAAGAGTGGTATAGTTGGTGCTTATCTAAGATTGTAGGTTAATGTCCGTCCTCAGGTCTATCACTTCTACTTTCCACAATGTTTTGGATTCCGTCAACGATATAGAGTTTAAGTGCAGTATTCTTTGTTGGTGAACATGTGTGTTTGAGTGCCGTGTAATATAGCCATATTCAGAGTGTACGCTCTGTAAATGCTAATTTACTAAACGACAATTTATCGAGTTCCACTGATACACAGCTGTAAATCATACACTATGATTATACGCCCCCAAGGGCTTCCTGTGTAAAAAAAAAACACATTTCCAACCATGAATGATTCCTTCACTCAAGTCTTAAAAAATATGTCACTTTCAGTCTTTAGGATATTGCATGAGATCTACAGTGTCATTAATCACCCCTTTTCTAATCTCTACTTCTTCAGGTGAACTGACTGCAGGCCACCTGAAGTGACAGAGGAACGATTTAGCGAGCCTGAATGAATTAGCAAGACTGAACGACAGAGTAAGACTGAATGAACTGGTGAAGCTCAACAAATGAGTTAGTGTGAGCTTTTTTAAAGCTAATCAACAAAAGGACTATAGCTATGTAGATGTACAGCAAGACGGGGGTGAACAAATTAACGTAATCTGAACTATGTATCAGACTCAGTATCTGAACAAATCTGACTCGGTAAGGATAAATTGAATCTGTAATGCAAATGGAAACATCAAACGAATGAAATTATTTGAATAAGCTGCTGTTCACATTGAGTCAGCTCATAATGATAGTAATGCAATGCACACCGTATATATGAAGTATACATTTAAGAAAAAAATTACCCAAGTAAAAATTGGATCGAGTGTTTCCAAACTTCTTTAAAAAAGGAACCCCCAAATAGTGATCCCCTCCTACTACGGGGGGGGGGGGGGGGGGGG
>JAODLC010000052.1:5488492-5500760 GCA_026781145.1 Hippopotamyrus pictus | reverse complement strand
CACAAGGCAGGGAACAACCCAGGATGGGGCGCCAACCCATCACAGGGCACAAGGCAGGGAACAACCCAGGATGGGGCAACAACTGGTGTAGCAATTCTAGATTGCATTCAGCAGGTATGGATATTTAATTCAATTATTTGAGATACTGAGAGGCCAGCACACTGACTCAGTGGGTAGAGCTGCGGCTTCACACCTCCAGTCTATCCGTCTGTGTGGACCTTGCATGTTCTTCTACCCAAACTGTACTCTGGGTAGTCAAGTCTCCTCCCACAGCCCAAAGCGATACAGTTACGCTAATAGGTGTCTCTAGGTCACTCATAGAGTGTGACTTGGGATGTGAATGTGTCTGGAGAAGGAAGAGCATTGCCATGTAAGGCCCAAGCCTGTGCTACCTGAGATAAAATCCAGGTCCTCTGGCACTACTGACCAGGATAAGCGGTTAGAAGACGAGTGATCTACACCTTGTGCAGAATTATTAATCAAGTGTATCTTTTGCTTGTATCTTCTCTTCTGACCAATGGTTTCAGTCCAGATTAGTCCGCAATTAAGAATGAACTGTTTAAAGACAGAGTATCCTCAGTGTCTGGTTCTGTATGGAAGTTGTATGATACATAATTATTAAGTAAATTATTATTACTAATAAAATGAGGCAAAAAGGACCTTGCAGGGAGCAGGAAAAAAAAAACAAAATAGCAAAGCGTCAGTCAGAGGGATGCAGATCTGAATTGTCAAACTCGGTCACCGTATAATCGAGCGTTTTGTGGCCGACTGTCGACGAAGATGGAAGAAGCATTCTGAGTGGAATCCGGAAATGCGAGGCACAGGGCATTACGTGACATCGCTAAGGTCACAAAGACTGACACACACCCTCCACTCAACAAGACATGCAAGGAAAAACATTAAGAATGGACACGGACACGTCTTGAGGCTGAATTTACATATGGCTTGTGGACAGATGAGATGAGAGTGACTCTTGATGGAGCAGGTAGATGGGCCAGTGGATGGACACCTTCTTCAGGCACCAGCAAAGAGTGATGTTGTGGACTGCAGTTATCAGTGATGAACCTGTAAGACCTTTCTGACTTGCACTGGCCCTAAGAAAATTAGTCAATTTCTGCAAAATTCAAAGATCCCTACTTCAAACACTGGTACAAAAAGACGTCAGCAGCTTTCAAAAAGGTTATGATATTCCCTGCAGGACAATATCCCTTCCATGCATCAAAGTCTTCTATAGATTGAGCAAGAAAGGCTTGAAAGGTGACTGAATTATGACCTGGCCCCCTTCATTATCTGACTTGACCCTCACTGAGAACTACTGGGCCTTATTAAAGTGTGAGATTTTCCAGTATAGCAAGCAGCTGACTTCTCAGAGCAGCCTCTGGGAGTCGGAACTAGCTGTCTCAGGCAGTGCAGGATGGGATCAAATCAACAACTTGACTGGTTCAATGGACAACAGGCTCATGATGGTTACTGAGAAGGAAGGTTGCCAAACGGGACTTTAAACTCGATAATGTGGGCAGGACAGAATAACTGATACTTTGTCATTCTTTATGCAGACTGAATAAATTGTTTTTATTTTTATTTCTGTTGATTGCGAAGAGGTAAAAATCCACCTACTTTGTGATTTTCTAATAACTGTGCACACTTATAGTCAAGTGTTTTTCTTCTATTTTTGCTTGAGACAGAAAAATGTAACATTTTCTCCCATCCCTAAATAAACTTACTCAGAGCAAAGGAAAACTTCTGAATTTACTTGTATAAGTTTAACGCCTAAGTTTTGGTAAAAATTCTCTCCATGAATAGCACTTGCCTAGTAATTTGGCACTTATGGATGAAATAGGATTAACTATATGGGCATCTGAGTACGTCTGTGGGGCAGGGGTTAGGGTTAGGTTTAAGGTTAGGGTTAGGCTTAAGGTTAGGGTTAGGCTTAGGCTTAAGGTTAGGGTTAGGGTTAGGCTTAAGGTTAGGGTTAGGGTTAGGCTTAAGGTTAGGGTTAGGCTTAGGGTTAGGGTTAGGCTTAGGGATGACGTTGAATTAAATTGTTCATTCATTTCCGAATTTTGTGAGCCACCAGCGCTGTTGCTCATGGCCACTTAACACTCTTAATCCAGCCCTGCTTTAAAAACTTGAATATTAGTTTCCTAAATGAATGTTCAGCTGTTTATGTGAGTCTGGCAAGTATATTTTTCCCAAAAATTAGGTACAAAATTGAATATGAACATGAATAATTGATTCATCAGCTTCTACCTGTAGGACCATGGTCTGTGGTTATCTTATTAACATTTATGGGCTTAATATTATTGACAGCTCTATTGAAAGCAGCACATAAGTTGAGAAAAGCCTTGGGATTTGATCCCATTACCTTCTGGATATAGACAAAGAGCCCAAAACCACCTCATCGGACATCAAAACCCGATGAAAGAAGAGATTACGAGGAGGCGGAGGCACAGGATTTGTGAGGCATACGCATTATTTGTGGACATAAAGTTCTAGTCACTTTTAAGTATTTCCCTTCCAAACCTCCTTTCTTAACGTCAATAATATCATTTCACTCCCACTATTAGCTTTTGAAAGATTAAAGCAGGAGTACTGGCAGGTACATCATGTCTTCTACGAATACTAATATGAGTCCCTTACAACTGCTCACCTACACCATCCACACATCCATGCATGGTTCACTTCTCCAGATTATAAAGGCATATATCTGTATTTTCAGAAGAGGCCTTACAGTAAATGCAGTATGTTGTTGGTTCAGATATTATTCAAGGACACCAGTTCGGAAATCCACGTCTCGTGAAACGTTGGCTCCTCATAATGCCCACAAACTGTTAATATTCTTCCCTCATCTCCACACTTCAAGGTCTTTGACTGTCGGATGTGTGTCGCCACCCTAGATTATCGCGCCGTACTTGACTTATCTCCGCTGACGCTCACCGCGCCTCCTTGGGAATTCCACAAACACGGCCAACTTTCTCCGGCTAAATCCACACTCTGGGACGGGGGGACTGGAGGTGGGGGTGTGATCTGACATCCATCAGAACGCCCAGTTAATCTGTCGGCCTGCATCCCGAACTGTGAAATTGTGTCATTTTCATCTGGAAGACTCCTTACTTTCTCACATGAAGCATTGAAGCGTGATTGCAAAATGCCCTTTCTTCAATGTCAATATCACTAAACAGCCACACCTTACATCGGTGCGATCACCTGCATTTAAATTATCTTTACTGTCATTAGTAATTAAGTATTACAACTTGTGCTATGAATTGAATGATGAGTGCAATTTCATCACTGTGGACCTGTCACCTCTACATTGACCTCTACTGTACTATGCAGGGAAGGTTTCAATGTCATTTTAATTCCCAGTACACGTCCCCCTTAACTGAACTGCCTTCTCATTGGTACCAGGACAACCCATCTGGCTCCAGCATGCTGTACGTCTAGTAAACCGCAAAATGCTCAGCTTAATAGGTCCAGCATGCAGACGTATTAAACAAGCCGCACGTCTCAGGCTTCGGGTACAGAAAAACACCTCCCAGACAAATCTGGGAATCATCTCTGTTTTTTTTGTGTTAAGTTATATTCATACAGTAAAAATAAATTGCACTGTGTTTCCAGTAACGAGGGGCATGTGTGCTCGTGTCGCTCGAAAGTCTGCCACCTCAATCAAAGGTGAACTTTGGCAGCCTGGATATTCCCCAAAAGGTGAATCTCCATACCTGAGTTAAATTAAGGAGGTTCCCTGTCCTCTGGCAACAAAGCCAGCCTGAAAAAAATCATTTACAGTTCGGGGGCAGTATGGTGCAAAAACTGATTTAATTTTACTCATCACTGCAGGCAGGTCAACAACTTCCAAAGCGAAGAGACAAATGACTCACGTAGAAAGTTAACTCACGGCATAAACTCATACTCCTAGAGCTTGCAGACCTGTTAACGTTTACTGATTCCAATGTATGATTAAATGGCAGTATTGATAAGCTCCTTGGCTTATCTACATGTTATAAGGGGCACCAAACATAAAACAAATGAAACCATATAAAACAAATGAAACTTAACGTGTCTTCCATCATTGCAACAAGGGCTGAGAGAAAACAGGTCCAAACCGTACAACCTTTGTGTCAGAATGTTGACTTATCACTTATAAGTAAGAGATTGAGTTTTATTTAAAGTCCACTCTAATTAATACTGTTACTTTGTAACGAAGCGCACCACGTGGTCAACACAGTATTTTTGTTTGATGACTGGGGCGACATTTCGTACAGATGGTCTCCAAAGACTCCGGAGAAATCACCTGAGAGAACATCTCCACCTGATACAGTGTCTCCCCACAAAGACAGGTAGTAATTGTGTTTGGCCATCGCTTACATTTTAGCAGTCCAAAGAAGCAAATTTTAAATAATTATGCTGGTAAATAAAGGTGCAGAGTGGCCAGTGACTGGCAAAAATACAACTGGATAACGGGGCCTTTGTGAGTTTTGAAGGTTCGTCCAGATATAGGCTACACTGTACACTGCACATCATTCGATGTGCTGCCTATCTGTTTTAGTGACAGTTGACAGTGACAGTGTAGCATAAAGTTGGTGCATATCACTCATAACCGAACAACAAAAATGTATTTGCAGTCCATTAGAGTGTGAAAGCAAATTATTAATATATAGTCGACCATCCAATTAATTTTACGCATAATCACAGAAACATAAGAAGCCACATTTTGGAATATTATAATAGGATAAAGAAAATACCTTAAAATCGATTCCAAATAAAGTTATCAACAGCAGATCAGATTATGTAGTACTTTCCTTTATATACTAACTGCCCAAAAGCGAAACGAGCACGCTAAATACACACATGAAAATTCCTCACCTTAAATATTAAAGCATCGCTATGACTAAGATAAAATAATATATATATTTGTTTATGAGATGGTAAAATCCTATATTGCTTTTTGCTGACGGATTTAGCACAGAATAGGTTTATGTTTAAAAGCGATCCGTGTTAATCCATGATTTATACATGAGCAGAAGAAGCAGGCAGTATACTTACCACTACTACTCATGATGAGAGGTTACCGGCGTGTTGGAAATCCTCGATTACCAAAAAAAAAAAATTAAAAATAAAAAACAACCACCCCCTAAAAATATAAAACACGGAATTAAAATTATTATTAATTTCGCGCTTAGTATTTCGGTCGCTGATGGTATCAGTCTTGTTCAATAATGAGCCTGTAATTTCCCGGTGTTTAGCAGGGTGTCATTCACTACGGCGCAGGGTCTCCACGTGAAAAAAGGCGAATACAGTATGCCGATTTCGTATAACACTGTTGCTTACATTTATGTACATTTACATTCAGTTTAATGAGGGCTTAAGTGAAGCCGGACCGTGATAAAGAGACCGCGCCGACCGCTTTCATCCCATCCGGCGAGCGCAAGGCTCCATAGACTGACGGCTTTCAGCATCGCGCTCCGGACCCATTCCGGGCTGAGGTTCCGCCAAATGCCAGGCATCTGACATGCGGAGCCCGAAGTGGCTCAGCCGAGTGTGAAGTGACGGGCGGAGAGAGCCTCCTGCATGGGAGGTAGCCTGACACTGACTGTCCTTAAGGGGAAGTGAGACCTCCTCCGAAAAAGAGGCGCCGAGCGCCCACTGCCAATAAACGGCACGCCAAGTTTGCGAGCATTCAAGGGCGGAAAACCCTCCAAGTAATAAAACGAAAACGAGCATTGCTCTCCAATTATATTGGGCTGAAGTGTAAACGGAATTTCTGTTAAGTCGGATATTTAATTAAAAAATATTCCCTTCTATTGCATATAGCTACAGTAGCTGCTATTTTGTATTCTTATGTTTTATTAAATTGTTTTTGTAGTATTGCTTCTCCTGTATATCTCGCTAATATTACATATTTATTTTAATGACAATTATCCAGTTATCACACGGATAGACTCTTTTTTTATACATAAAGAAATCTTCGAAAACGTAAAGGTAAATGGGGCGACATCTAGTGGACCGGGAGCGTATTACACAATATCTCAATGTCATAACAGTGGGCTCAGTAAATGTATTTTATGTATAAACAAAAATTCTGATACCAAGAGCTGAAACACAAATCGTAAATAAAATGCTATTATTCACTATCTTGAGTCCACCACTTACATGAAGGGCTTTATGTGTTCCCTGTGGAAACAATTCAGCAATTGAATTAGAAATATACAATTGTGTGTGCAATGCATACCCATCCATTCTCCAACCCGCTTTATCTTTATGGGGTCGTGGGGGAGGGGGGGGGGGGATCCAGAGCCTATCCTGGAAGCAATGGGCACGAGGCAGGGAACAACCCTGGATGGGCAATTTAGTAATTCCAATTAGCCTCAGCATGTCTTTGGACTGTGGGGGGAAACCGGAGTACCTGGAGGAAACCCCACGACGACACGGGGAGAACATGCCAGCTCCACACACATGTAACCCAGGCGGAGACTCGAACCCGGGTCCCAGAGGTGTGAGGCAACAGTGCTAACCACCACGCCACCCCTGCAGTGCATACATTTTTATATAATAATAAAAATTAAGATAATGAGATCAAAACCTTATAGACTATGCCAGATAGATTTGGGCTACTAGTAATAATATTAAATATGCATTTCGAGCTGATTTTATGCTAAAAAGGTAATGAATGCCACCAGTACCGGTCCTAGCCGGTGTGGTGCCCTAGGCGAGCGTCACCGCCAGCGCCCCCCCCCCAGCTTGAGGCAAAGTGAAATTTGCTGACAGTTCGACGCCTCTTCAGAAGTTGCCGCCCTTAGCATTTGCCTATATTGCCTATGCCACGGGCCGGCCCTGAATGCCACTATAACATAGTCACATCCTTTCCCCGTCTTCCGTAAGCACTCATCTAGCAGAGGGTTGTTGTATTAGCCTGCAGCCTATTGCACACATTAACACGCGTGTGCACAGTTACATAGACATACAGACAGACATACACACAGACACAGACAGACATACACACACACAAACACGCGTGTGCACAGTCACACAGACATACAGACAGACACACAGACACAGACAGACATACACACTCACAAACACGCGTGTGCACAGTTACACAGACACACAGACAGACACACACACGCGCGCAAACACAGACAGACATACAGACACACACAGACGGACACACGCATGCACAGTCACACAGACATACAGACAGACACACAAACACAGACAGACATACACACAGACACAGACAGACATACACACTCACAAACACGCGTGTGCACAGTTACACAGCCACACAGACAGACATACAGACACACACAGACGGACACACGCATGCACAGTCACACATTTTGGGCAAAATGGAGCTGGCTGCTGGTCAAACTGCGTGCCTGCAGGAGGAACCTGGAAGAAAACCTTGCAAACACGGACCGAACATGTGAACTGTCAAACATGTAACGTGTGACACAGAATCCCCAACTCCAGCAGTCAGTGCTACCCAACGAGTCATCACACCGCCCGAAAACACAGTCAGACAATGCCCAGACCTTAACCAATCACAGATCAGGTGCCCAGATCTTAACCAATCACAGATCAGGTGCCCAAACCTTAACCAATCACAGATCAGGTGCCCAGACCTTAACCAATCACAGATCAGGTGCCCCTCCAAATTAAGGCCAGCCTGGTCTCTGACAGAGAAGAACAGACGACAAAAGAGCGTGTTCTCACGTATAGGGGAGTCACTGGAACATCTCTGCACTGACAGGAAAAAGTACCAATTTGTGCCTTTGAGGGTACAATTACTTGTCACTGAAGCTGTACCCTCAAGGGTCTGCCAATTATACCCTAGTTGCAAGTAAATGTAACTTTATATGTACAGAAATGGACTCTGAGGAACATTTTTGAACCATCGAGGGTACGAATCTGTAGCAGGACTGAAATCTTTTTTTCTGACAGTGCGTAGGACCGAAAGCAGCTGTACTGGATCTATGATCAAGATTAAGATTAAGATTGGTTTATTGTCAATACAACAATATACACAATATACAGTGTATTGTAATGTCGTTCCACACAGGTCCCCCACGGTGTGCTATAAAGATAAAAAATATACCAAGAAAAAATATAAAGCAGAAATTTCACATAAATAAATCTAACTAAATTTTTAAGAATTGAAAACTAGTTCTAGCTAACTATCCATGTATAGTAAACAGGACAGAGACAGTACAAAGTGGTCACGAGCAGGTCCAAGGAGGATAACCAAGAAAGTGGAACTTAGTCCAACATCTATTACTCCGACCACAGGTGGGGCTGTTCCCTGGAGGGTAGCCTTTTCAAATGGTTCTCTGATTGAATTCATATATCAATTGTGGTTCTTTAGACCAAGATAAAATCTACATTTTATATTACAATAATCATGATATGTAGCAATTAACGTTAACCCAACAGGCACCAGTTAAGTGATTTTGCTGGCATAAACAGGGACCAGTTAGAATGGGTTGTTCTTTAAGCTCTGGGTTGGTATCCTACCAATGGCTATATGTTTATGTAGTCTGCATGTTCTCTTTGTGACCACATGGGGTCGCTATGGGACTCTAGCATTATCTCACAGTCCAAAGGTTTTCTGTGAAATTATGTGTCATTTAATAGACTGGTGTCTCACCCAGAATATCCCATTTGCCCTGGGCATTCCCAGAGAGGCTCCAGCCCTCCGCATGACCCCTTGCTGGATAAATGGTCACAGAGAAGGGACGGATACGTATGAACTATCTTAGAAGAACTCATTTTCACTCCACATTTGCAATGTCCAGGTTCTATGTGAATAGACGCAGAGTGAGAGAGACAGGGAGTACTGTTATGTTCCCCTCTGTGCTTCTGGCAAAGTTCTGCTCTCCTAATTGCAAAGACAGAGACTGATTAACATCTGATACCTTTTGACAAGGCAGAATGGCGGCTCTGAGGCTAGGGATCTTTGCCAGCAATTGGAGGGTTGCTGGTTCAAATCCCATGAATGCCTGGAGTGATCCTACTCCATTGGGCCCTTGAGCAAGGCCCTTAACCTGCGATGACTGTCCTGGGTATGATGTTAATCTACATCCAGCCTTATAAGGAGGTCCTCCAGCTTACAGGGAAATTTGGGGGTTGGTGGCAGGATTGACACTGGTCCATTCGGACAAGTGTGGTGCTGAGATATCACCCGCCACATGGCTGCACTCAGGTTCACATCCCTGAGGTGGTTTGTCGTGTGGTGGGTACAGCGACGCGCTATAATCAGTGCACGCCCCCCCCCCCTTACCCCTTTTTGAAACATTTGCTGATACAAGTGTTCTGTTACAGACAGAAGCAGCAGCAAGCTATTACCTCATTGCATTGAAACTTTGTTATACATTTCTATGGGGAAAGATGTTTATTTTGGTACCAAAGCAATGGTGTATATTCACTGGATTTCAACGCTGCCCCTGTGATCAGAAGGTCGCTGGTTCAAATTTCAGGGTCGGCAGAATGATTTCAGAGTTGGGCCCCTGAACAGGGCCCTTAAACTCTATTTGCTCCAGGGACTGACTGACCCTGACTGACTGACCCTGACTGACTGACCCTGCTTTCTTATGTATATTGCTTTGGATAAAAGCATCTGTTAAAAATGTAAATGTAATAATGTAAAACCCTATCCACGCTGTGACTCTGAAAGGCACACTCCGTCTGATATTTCTCAATTTGTTTAGTCAATTCTTGCTGTTTTTTTAAAGGAAATCCCT
Organism: Hippopotamyrus pictus; assembly: GCA_026781145.1. Lineage (NCBI taxonomy): Eukaryota > Metazoa > Chordata > Actinopteri > Osteoglossiformes > Mormyridae > Hippopotamyrus > Hippopotamyrus pictus. Next base: position 5,491,023 of record JAODLC010000052.1, on the reverse strand, counting down.
GCTGCTTCTGGAATATCCTAGAATCCCAGTGATGTTACCGTAAACTATCTTTGTCGCATTATATAAGCGTGATTTTTAGTAACTACTCCTATTGTTAAAGTGCGAGGGAGTACAAGGCATTAATTCACCGATTTCAGGATACAGAAGAACCTCAGTCGCTGCCACTTTGACCTCTTTAGTCTATTCGACGTTCTGTTCCATCTGTGGGAGATTAAGCCACAAGCCCGCCTCTTTCTGGTGTCTGGTTAGAGATATAGACCTCCTGATATAGACCTCCTGTTTGGTGGAACGGGCCGCAACGTCAATCAGAAGAACCCGGGACTGGGCTGTTCGCTGATCTCACCCTCCTCATCAGTTGATGGAGTTCTGGGCCGATTCCATTTCTGGAATTTTGATAACACAGGTGCCGTCCATCTACATCTGCATTAAATGGGTATAAAGATGAGAGGGTATGGGTAGTCAACTGGGTTCCTGTGGACCACTGTAATTCCATAATAATAATAATAATAATAATAATAATAAAAATTCTCATTTTGTCTACCCCATCTTGCACTCCATGACACACACGTAGGTGAGAACGAGCTTGACAGCCACAAGAAGCAGTACTAATTGGGCTGGGGGTTAAGGGCCTCGCTCAAGGGCCCACAGACGTCTGACTATTCTGCTCAAGTTGGGCTCAAACCAGCGACCTTCTGACCACAGCCACAGAGGCCTCCATCACTGTGCCACATACTTCCACCGCGTTGATGGCACCTGAAAATTGCTGGTGAGTCACGCACTTTAGATGTTGCCCTGAGCTCGTGATATGAGGTTGCATTCATAAGAAGACCTCTTCATGTGTTATTGATGCACACTTCAGAAAGTGCCTTTTTAACAAGGCGCTGTGTCAGCTTACAGCTACGGCTCATTTGGCAAAAGGTCTGTTTTCGTAAATAGTGTCGAGCCACATTCTCTGACTGTTATAGATTTCTCATTTATCACTGTTTTCTGAATCTGTGGCAGATTTTTTTTTTTCTGTAAATCACATTCACATGTTGCTGATCGCTCAGTTTTAAACTGTAAAATTACTCATTCCTTGTTAGATCTAGAACAGAATCCTCTGGGTCCTGGGGATCTGCTGACGGCTTTAATGAGAACCTTTGATCCTGGTCCGTGTGTCACTATTCAGGTGTCAGCAACTAAGTGATCCCAGTTCCTGTCACCAGTACTCTCTACACCCAGCTGATCAAGACACCTTTTCACCACATTTTTTGTCGATCCGGAACATCCATCCAGAATATTGTGTACAGAACATTTTACCTCCGTCGGAATTAATTTTTCAACACAGAGGCGGCTCAAGGTGGACTTTAGGTAGCCGTGATGGGAACGCACTCTCGACGCCTTTCCTGCAACGCCTTAGTTGAACTAAAATGGTGGTAGTTGTTGCAGTTTGTTTGGACAAATTCCTGTCTGATTATATCTAGGCTTGCTTTTTTTAGCCGTTAAAACTCCAGGGTCTTTACACTTTTGGAAAATGGTTTCCTTGCACAGTCAGCGCCCTAGAATATCCAACTAAGATCTTTGGTTTTCCAGAGGTTACTTTTATAAAATACCAAAGCTAGTGAGAAGAACACATCTTGTGTATGGTGCATACCTGTACAAGAAAATGCTTAGTAACAACAGGTCATGTAATAATGCTACAATAATGCTGCAGCAATTCGATAGAATGTAACAAACTGAATGATGGTAATAATAACAATAATAATAGTAATAGGGTAATGTTACATTATAAATTTTAATGTAGTATAAATTTGTAACATTTTGTCGGGCTATTACATTATGTAGTGTAATTACATAATGTGTTCTTACATGGTGTGTGACAATGCATTATGTAATAACATCGCATCACGTGATGAGAATTTGTTACATTTTGTCAAGTTACTACATTATGCAGCATTACAACATGACGTGTTGTAACAAGCTTTCCACAGGAATAACTCCCATCTTTCTGATTAGAATGGGAACAGCCACATTCCAGGTGTTCCAGGACGCTCTTCTGAAATGAGTGGCAGGTTCTTTAAGCTGTTTTCATGCAGCACAAGCCAGTTTCCTTTGTGGTTCCTTGAATTCATTTGAGAAAGCAAAGTGCATCCTTAAAAACACATAACTTGGATATTTATGGTTCACGGTTAATCCGCCTGTTTTACTTCCCATTAATGTACCACAGTACTAAGAGTTCTTATGCAGAGTGTCCATGTGATATGAGCTCATTTTATGGGTAAATATGCAGGGCTCCATCTACCAGCTGTGCTTTAGAACTCGTGAGTCTTTTAAGTTTGATGTGCAGGCCTGCTTTTGTTTTTGCAATATGTATGTTAATTCTTGAAAATCTTTTTACTTCAGCTACCAGCTTCCTGTAAAGGTTGCAAAAGGGCAAGTAATTTCAGTTCTCCTCAAACGCTTACTGGCTACAGATTCAGTGTTGGGCATTTCAGGTCCAGAAGCTACAAATCCAGACCATGATTTTGTTTCTACCCAGCAGCTGAGTACTC
>JAODLC010000052.1:5467221-5488392 GCA_026781145.1 Hippopotamyrus pictus | reverse complement strand
TTATGCTGAACTGGTTGGTAAAAACAAAATCCTGGTCTGGATTTGTAGCTTCTGAACCTGAAATGCCCAACACTGTACAGATTCCGTTTCGTAGTTTCTCACCGTATCAGTGTCATTTTAATGTGATTAAATTCAGATTTATTTCTTCATGTTTATACTTTAGACGGTGGATTTTAATCATGCAGTCTTAAGGTCCTCAAATTTGTATTTGACTCATCACTTTAATATACTCATCTGGAAGCACCGCTAGATTCTTGGAAAATGTCTTATCTGAAACTATATATACAAGCGAGTGCATCTCAGCAGACGTAACCCTGGAGAACTGTTTTAATAATAAACTTAAACTTTTGTGTCAATCATTTTTCTTCCTCATTATTTAACCTTTATGATGGAAATATACTTTGAATATAAATATAGTTCTATCAATAGTCTAGTGTTTCATGGTTTATATTTGTGATCATTTGCAAGATTCATATTTCAGATGGTGCCCCCTTTCTGCCCTGGCATTTTCCCTCAACTCCTATCTATATTAAAAAGGTTAAAGACCTGGGTATGTAAGATATGCATTCATTCATTTTTTTCAGTGTCATTAAAACTATTGAAAATTGTAAATCTTAGTGTGTTTTTTTTTTTTGGTAAGTCACTTAAAATACAACGGTAAGATGACTAATTAATGACTCATTAACATTAATCCTGCATGTGGACTTTAAAGCAGAATTTGTTTATTAAGCAGAATTTATGAATTGTAGATGACAGGTATTTCACAACATTACCCTCTGGGAACCTGTATGTTTCTGTCTATGTATTTCTGTCTATTGCCTGTGAACGTGCTGTGTTGTTCTTTTATTTATTTTATAACAAAAAAAATAAAATAAAAATATTAGCAATTATCTAGCTTAATCTCAAGTTTATCGCATTCAATGATATAGGAGAGTTTGATATGGGGGAGTAGCAGAATAAATTAAACAAAAAGATGTATTTATTAGGGGGAAGAATGAAGCCTAATTAAATATTTTGGGGCACACCCTCCATCCCGATCTCTATGCCTCTGATCGCAATGCATATTGAATTGACCTGGAAATCTACCTGCCTTTAGCAGGTAATCAGGTGAGATGCAGTTACAGGTATTTAGAGGTATGAGATGAAAGGCAGCGTTTGTGGATCCGCTTTGTTAGCGCCGGATGAAGGATATCGAGACTCGAGAGGTTATATTTGACTCAACTCTCCTTGTGCGAAAAAAGTCACGAACCAATAAAGGAGACACAATTTGTTACAGTGTTACAGTGTGATCTTTCAATGTGTTAGAGAAAATATTTTTATAAATTACAATTTGGTGTTATTGGTAACATATCATATGCTATCCCTGAATGGAGGGACATGTTTACCAGGAGGTATGGTCATAATTCTATAAAAGTACACAACCACAGGGCAGAACATGCATTACTTTGTAGTGTTTTCATGGGTGTTTGATTTGGTTTTTATCCCTGGTTTATCATGCCCATCAGAAACAGGAGCCTAAATTCCTGTGAGTTCAGGACATTTTTCCTGTGAGTTCAGCACATGTGAAACTCAGGCTTCTAATCACCTGGGTAATGGAGTTTTCCTTATAAAGATCCTGGCCTGAATGTGAGACGTCTCGGGGCACTCGAGAGAAAAAAAAAAAGCACAGAAATATTACAGCTAAACAATCACCTCTTTTGTTATATACGTATATTTCATTTTACTAGGAGCAATTCGTCAGCATAATGCATGTTGCTCGTCTACGGTGATCCGTCTCTGTTTGCGCGCCGCTTGCGTCTTTCGTAACTCAGCCCTGGAAACTCTGCATGGAATTGAATTAAACTCCTCACTGACTCACATTGATCGAGCGGGGTTAATGTGAGGAGACCTGCAGAAGCTCCGGCACTGTGCAAACTCCAGAGATAAGAGCTGCCTGATAACTGGCCTTGTATGCCTAGAGAATGATGGGGGCAGAGAAGCAGAAGAATAGATTAGGGTGGAGAATGTCAACCTGGAGGTTGTTTGATCAAGTCCCATGATTGGTCATGCTGAAATTATTCTGCATTTCTCCAGGCAACTCCCAGATATGAAAACATTACGTCGTCAATCAAATTCACTCCCCTGGAAGAATCAAAATCAGAAGCATCTTTATTTGCCATGTACGGCCTGAGTCCCTTGGTGTGATTGCTGACATAGTAAAATAAATATAAATAAAAATTAACACGACATAGTGTATGTGTCACGTCCGCGGAAGGAAGAGAACGGGGATCCAGTAATGCAGGGAGATGAAGGTTTATTGTAAGTCGGGACGTGCGATCTCCGCAGGAGAGCAGTCCCACAGGGGTTCGGGAAACCGGCAGGCAGGGCTAAGGCAGGAGACACTAGTGGGATTCCACAAGTGTAAGGTCGGTGCTGAGGTACAGGAGTGATGCGCAGCGATCGTGGTCAGAGTTCGGGGTCCGGGGTCGAAGCCAGGGGGAATCCGTCTGATGGGCAGACACAAGGACACGGAACACGAGGAGGGTGACGAAGGACCTGGATGAATAGGTGAGTCAGGGACGGGAATGGGTCTGAGGAGGAGAGGTAAGGAGGCGAGGATCACACGGCGGGTCGACAGGCAAGGCAGGGAGAAGCGGGTTAACCAGAGACAGAAAAAACGCTCGGTACGGCACGAGAGCATCGGCTCAATACTTCGCAAGGTACTCCTGTGTAAGTACTGCTTTTAAACCTGGTCTAATCAGCTGTTAATGTGGTGCCTCCGTCGGGCCCCGGCCCTATGACTGTGACAGTATGCAGTCTTAATTCTTGATAGCATAGAGTAATAGCCACTGGCAATATAAATTATATACAAGTAAACAAAAGGCATTGTGTGTGTGTGTGTGTGAGTATATATATATATTAATCACTGCAAAATTCTGCCAGTTTTCTTGTTTTCTGTGTGTTTCATAGCTGCACTAAATGTTTTATTTAGAAATTCTTGAATTTAGCTGAATGTAACATTCCTTTTAATTGCTTATTCTAAACCAAGTAACAGGAAGGTGCTCTAAAATGAATTTGGTATTGAAGGTTTTTTGGGAATAATGTTTTCGATTTTCACCTCCTCCAGCCAGTGGGACAGAAAAGTAAAATTCTCTTGACATCGTTTTACTGCAAAAGCCCAGATGACCCAGAAGGAGATTAAATGGAGACCCTTCTGGTTTTGCAGAGTTTATTGTATTTTGTAGGGTCTTTATTATACTTTTCTCACGTGCTTCATCGCTGCCCCAGGCTCCAGTTTGCGTCATGTGATCAGGTGACCCTTCCCCTTCCCATCAGTCCAGGGTGACTTTGCCCTGGTTCCCTGGATCCGAAGATCCCACGTACGTCTCTTTAAAGGCTATTCTCTACGCTGTACCGACAATCATGGTTCCAGATCTGATTCAAAAGCAAGAATAGCTGGCTAGCCGCATCTGAAAGCAACGAAGCGAAACACTGTAATTTAATAAATGATTCGGTATGTTTGGCTGCAGAAATATATCTGAGAAAGGGTCTTGCACCTTAAATATGCTTCTTATATGTCTCACTGAATTCTAGTTTGCTCCAGCGGGCTCCTTTAATGACTGTCTTTCACCATTTTCTATGTTTTTAAGAATAACAAAGAACATTGATCCTGGAACTCTTTCCCCTCATGTTCGCAAAATACCGTGTTTTATTTCGGGTATCGAGCTACTTGATCCATATTTTCTCATGCATCCACGATTGTGTCATTTAATCCTGCTTAAACGTTGTGTAATTCACCTTTTAAAAGATGCTTTGGGGGCTAACTGGTGAATGCTGCAAATCTGTCTGTGTGAGAGAGGGGGAGAGTTTGACTGAGGAGAGACAGCCCCTTAATGGACCAGAAAACGCAGCACTAGGTGCTGTTTAGAATATACTATGTGTGGATTTATTGTGTCAATTTTATCTTTATTAGGAAAAAAAGTAAATTTCATTTCATCTCATAAAAGACAGGAAATTAAATTCTGTGATTTACCTTGCGACTGTGTATGATGCAAGGACAGGAGAAAAAAAAAACAATTACCACATGATACGCATTAAAGATATTTATTACTGAAATACAAACTTCATTGGACATTTGTTTAATAAATATGTGATCACGTGATCTCTGAACACTGACGTTTTGCTCAGCACAGCCATATGCAGACTCGTGTAAGTGGTTTAATACTTACGGTAAACGTGCAGTTTGATCGCATGCAACAAGTAAGCTGAATTCTCCGTAATCAACCGCAACAGAGATTTTTTAACAGCCTTTAGAGATGCATCGAGCAGCTGGTCAGAAAAATAGCCTGATGATCAGAGCCCTGAGCAGCAAAGGACCACAGGTACACAGGCCATTGTTACACCATGAGGAAATTGAAGCGCATCCGGTTCGGGCCATCACTTATTAATTTTACAGAATATTTTAGTATGATACTGTCTCGGTAACAACTGCACCATTAAGACTGTTTTTCTTTATTTGTTGGTGCCGTGTAGCTGATTATTTCAGTCAAACAGATTACGAAAAAGTATGAAATAAAAAAAAAACCTGCATGTGAAATGATTTCGCTTCTGCTACAGGCATGCAGTCTCAGTATTAGGGTCGGTTTCTAAGGATAGCGGTATATTTTAGCGGAATCTACTTTCAATATTGCTTAAGGAATGCAAAGACAGCAGGTTAGCTGCTGTGTTGATGTATTTCAAGCACGATATCGAACAATATGGCACAACAGTATACTATACAAACTACAAACTCAGACTATAAATTCATATTCCGGGCTTTTTTGATGGGATATGTGCTGCAGACAGGCTGCAGTGTTCAGTGCAACCACAAGAGGGCGACATGTACCAATAAAAGTGCATCGAAGTGACTGGAGAGGAACAAACGTGATCCACATAAACACAATTCACGTTGCGCTTACATCGTCATTCTGAACATGCACAGCAAATTCTTCAGTCGTTTGCAGAGGCTGCACGTTTTGTTGATGCGTTTATGAGACAAATCGGTTCAGAAACAGGTTCAAAAATGTGTTTAACCACGCTCTGTACATGAAAGAGCAGCTCTATACATACACAGATCTCTAACTACTAGCCACTTAAGCTATGTGGGGAAACAAAGAAGATGTTTGAAAAGTTCACCGACACTTGGCTAGATTTCAAATAGCAGCCATTTGTGCAGATAAACAGATGCTAAATCGATGTTAAATAGCAGTAATTTGCACATTCCTGTCCTAAACGGACTTTTTTGAGCGGTACAGCATAGTCGCACTTTTGACACAGTGGAAGGCCGCACTACACTATATAGACTTATAAACACAGCACAGTACTAGGGCACAATTCACGCAGCATCAGATCAGTAAGACAGTAACATTCATGTAAAGAAAAACACTTATGCGATGCTTCATTTACATATCAAAATACATGAACTCGCTATGTATATATTCTAGTTAGTCTTCCAGCAGTAATATGGCTATTGGTTTGTTTTCAATACTTCGCCAGTCAGTGAAAAATGACGCAACGTGTGCGGGCAGCTGTAGGCTCTAAGGTCGGACTTTAGCAGTAAGACCGCCTGAACGATTCTTCCGCGAAAATGCCGAGGCTGTGATTATTATTAGTATTAGTATTAGTATTATCTGACGCTTAACCGTCTTTGGAGAAAGCGCCCGTCGTAAGTAGAGGTTTCACTCTCTGCACCTGTTTCTCCTTATCAGCGGCTTGTTACTTTTCCCCCCTCTTTCTTTGCTGCGCCATCACTATCCTGCGGTCATCTGTTCGTTTAGACAAAGCCCCAGTGTTTATGGAATGTGTCTCAGTTTGACCCTTTTTCCCCGTTTATCCAGAACGAACTGAATACTTTACTCTAGATAGCTGTCAGATTCTGTTGGAATATAAAAATAATTAAACACAACGTTGAAACTAGTGGTCAATTAAATGGATTATATTGTTTTTTTTTAATCAAACGATCTGAAATTTGATATTCAGTGTAGAAATAAAAAAGATGTAAAAGTGAATTAAGAGCGTTTGCCTTCATAAATAAGAACACTGAGAACGTCTCACGTTACAAACTGAGGTAGATAACTAAAAATTAAGTGTTACTAAAATGGACACTATTTACACGTAAATCAAGTACATGCTTGCGCAGACGCTACCCACAGCCCATCCTGTATATACACATTTTCTTTATGGCAAAGTTTCCAGAATTAAACACATACTCTGCACAAAAACACTCCTTTCTATACCTGTGTGTGTTATTGGTCTTTTTATTTGAAATAAAAAAATAATTACCAACGGAACATGAGCTTTTTTCGAGACTGTTGAGTTAAAGGGCAGTGGTTAAAGCTTTGATTGTTTCGGTGGGACTTCGAGTTTCCTGGGACAGCGCATTCTCACCCTTTTCCAGGGTCCCTGCGTCCACATTCCTGGAACCCGAGTCACACCTGTTCCTGGCCTGCAGATCACTGAGCCAGCTGGTCCCCCCGCACATGTATCCGTTGGTACTTCCCTGTTTGGTGAAGGACACCCTCCGCAGACACAGGATTTCCTGAAACGCAAACCTGAAGTCGGGGCTCCTGCAGTAGATGAGCGGGTTGAAGGCAGAGTTAGCGTAGCCTATCCAGTTTAGTATCCTGAAGGTCAGCTTGATGTTCTCGATCTTCCAGATGGCCGTCACCACGTTGAGGACGAAGAAGGGGAGCCAGCACAGGGTGAATATCCCCATGATCATGCCTAAGGTTTTCAGGGCCTTGTGCTCCCTCAGGCAAAATTTGGTCCTCTTTCCATTCCTGGCCTCAATGCCATGACTGTGCTTGGCCAGGCTGCTGCCGTGGCTGAGGAAACGGCCCTCGCACCTCTCGATTTTCCACAGCTGCTTCTTGGCCTCCTGGAAGACGCGGCTGTAGACGAAGACCATGACCACCAGGGGGATGTAGAAGGAGACGACGGAGGAGGTGATGGCGTAGGCGGCGTTGGTGTTGAACTCGCAGCAGCGGCTGTTGTTCATGCAGCGCAGGGATTCCGGTTCGTCGGAGATCCACCACTTCATGTGGATGGGCAGGAAGGATATGAGGCCGGCCACCAACCACACCATCAGCACCACCAGGCGGGCCTTGCACTTGGTCAACAGCGTCTGGTAGCGGAACGGCGACGTGATAGCCAGGTAGCGGTCCAGCGCGATCACGCACAGTGTCTCGATGCTGGCCGTCACGCACAGCACGTCCACGGCCGTCCAGAACTCGCACCAGAAGCTGCCGAAGTGCCACGTGTTGAGGATGATGTAGCAGGCGCCGAAGGGAACCACCACCAGCCCCATGAGCAAGTCGGCGCAGGCCAGCGACGCGATGAAGTAGTTGGTGACCGTCTGCAGCCGCTGGAACTTGCCGATGGCCGTTATCACCAGCACGTTACCGAAGACGATGCCCAGCACCAGCAGCGACATGAGCATGCCCAGAAGCGCCGCTTCCGCGCCGCCGTATCCGGGGGCGACCGCGTCCGCGGAAGAGCCGTTCAGCTCGGCGGAGTCGTTCAGTTCCACCCCTGCGTCCGTACTTCCCATGATCTGACATCCACGGCGGGTGACAAAGAAATAGACGATGGGGGGAAACAGTGAGCATTTCACCAGGGGGACACGCTAGGGAAAGATCCCTCACTAAAGCACTTTCAGTGCATTCTCGAGGTGCCGAAAACTCTAAGTACTTCACAGGCAAAAGCCGAAAGTAGCAAATTTAAGCCCCGTCCACATCAGAATTTTATTCAACAGATTATAAAAGACGAATAAAAGACATTTCATATATTTAATGTAGATGTTATTGGTTGCGGTCTTTCTTATCAAAAACCCAAGCATATTTCAGTCTTTATTTTATTTTCAAAGATCTGTTACAAAGAACAAAGTAAATGAAAGATAAGTGCTTTTACTAACCTCTGAGACCACTCCTCTTTCTGATTCAGGTGTAATCCTTGGGAAAGGGAAAGCGATAATCTAAAGGAGTTGCCATAAGTGTTCAGACTCTCATTTCATTTAGCCTGCTGGGTTCTCTCTCTCTCTCTCTTTCTCTCTCTCTCTCTATCTATCTATCTTGCCCACTCGCAAAGTCAAAGGAAGCGCTCTGGCATCGCTTATGGCTCTCTGCCTATTTGTCAGAGCACTTATAACATGAGCCAGTGACATCAGATACCCACAGCAGCCAATCAGGGTGACAGAAAAAAGGAACTTTTTTGTTTTTTTCTCCCCACATCGGCAGCACCAGTTGCAACTGCGCTGGTGCTGAAGTCAGAATGTAAGTGTTTTTTTTTTTTTTTTTTTTGTGAGATTTGACTTTTTAGGGTTGCTGGGTGAAATGATTTAGGTTTGTTTTCTGCAGCAAAATCGAAAAAGAGAATATATCAAAAATTTGTATGCCAAAGTGGCAAATTTCAGTCTGAGATTCTTCTACATTTTTCTAATGCATTCATATTTGCCATCATGAAACCCACAGATTTCTTTTCGTCTGAGAGGCACATAGCCAGTGTTTTTCAGAGGCTCTGCACTGTCTGCGTATTCTTCATCTCATCAGCGTTGAATATTAATATGCAGCAGCTGCATTAATACCCACGGCTGTATAATTCAATTAAGCGTTTCTTACCAGAGCTCAAGAAGTGCACAGCTTTGCCGATATAGCATGGTACGACTGTAAGGCGCATGGGACGAAAATGTATGTGAAAGTTTATAAGTGAATAAAATCCCTGATATTATTTATTTAAGGAATATAATAATTTATGTACTATAATAATAGTCAATATTCAGTTCTGGTTGTGTGCATGTTTTTATTCAGGAAAATAGGCGTGACTCTTATATTTGCAAAACCTTGGGGATTTTTGAATAAATAATTTACCTCATTACAATATCCCTAAAAGTAAGGTAGTATGACCCTTTATAAGGGTCCTTACTAATTGCCGAGTTTTGAGTATTGCTGTAAAAGGCAGATCGAGATGTAATTTTCAGGCAGGCCTACATTACTATGCGTGTCCTGACACCACTGGGTATGTGAAAAATGTCCTCACTGGCGATAGCCTCTGCGATTCTGTCGACGGGGCTTTCCTTGCCCTCCTGCCCCCGGCGACGTTCGCAGAGGCTGGAATCGGCCCGAGTGATGACGGTGTAATCAAACGCTCGTCAGGCCAGCGACGCCGCGCAAACGGGAGGGGCAGCTGAGCCGCAGAAGCGAGGGGACGGCTCGCTCGTTAACCTACTCCGCCGTGATTAATTACCGCGTGATTCGCTGTCATTAGAGCTCCGCATCTGATTAGCTTTCCATATTTATGTCCGCGCGATTTCTCTTAATCCAACAAGCTCTGTTCCCCTTATGCCCAAGATGCCGTTTTATCGGGTCGTAAAACCCGAACGGCATGACCGTCAGCAATCTGTAGCCTGATCTCGCCGTTTTGTTGCAGTATCCATAAAATACGAGATTAATTATTTCCAGTTTGTACTAGCTCTTACTATCTTAACTTCTACCTTTTCATTCCTTTATATTTTACTGCCTTGCTCCGGGGCCTAACGATGACGTCACACTGGATCTGAACCCATGACCTTCTGTCCACAGGTGCTCTGACTAAATTTAATCCCCTTCCACTTATTCATGTTCGTTTCCGTGTGCCTCATAGTGAAATAGGCTAGTAAGAAAAAGTCAGAAATCAGCATGACGGGCCAAAGTCCCGTAGAGCCCAGTTTGTTTCAGGTTTTACCCTTAAAAGACGCCGTTTCCTGGACCCCTCTCGTTATGTTATGGGTTTGGCTAGCTGTTAAGGGACAGTAGTCTCCGATGTCGCCATCAGTGTCAGGATGAACGTGCCCCTTCCTTCACAGCCCCTCAGATGTGTTCTCAGCCACTTCCTGTGTGGGCGCCACACTTCCTGTGAAAATGCCCTCGATGGCCAGCGCGATGTCGCTTCGTGCCACCAAAGACCCTTCCGCTGCGTGTTGCGTGACATTCGCGTGTCTGGCCAGGCGATGGCGAGACTTTGGGACCTTCGATGTTTTCGTAGGGAAACAGGATGACATTGCAGTCGCTATCTGCTGATTCTGCCTTCTGTCTGTTTATACAGGCTGCTCTAATAGGGGTAGCACAAAAGTTTCATCATTTCCCATCACATTATAATAATACCATACTTAATATCAGCTTTTATTTGACTCTTTGATGCAATTATGCTCCTTGACTTACTCCAGGTAATAAAAACTATGAACAATGAACAAACAGCAGCAAGAAAAGCAAAGCAGAAAATAGCATGCACGTGTAGAAGCTGCATGTTTGGAATCTGAGTGAAAGGTAAAACAGAGAGAGTGAGCATTGGACAGTTAGCATTCAGTCACCCAGCTTCATACTTCAATAAGGGTCTTGTCTCTGTGCATCTTCCAAAATCCTATGGCTCCCCTATTGATCCAATGTGGAATAGAGACCATAGTTCTTTGTTACATGCTGTGTCTTTAATTGTGTCTTTGGATCCTGCAGTCAGAAAGTAGCCGATTATAGCATTTACACACAAACGGAGCGCCAGTGGTACAGTGGGAGTTCATCACAGAGCCATAACGGCCCCGCAGGAATTGGAAACCCCTGCCCTCGTACGAAACAAACTCGTTTTTTTGTAACACTTTACATGATGGGGCCCAAATAATTAGTATTAACTCCATTACTAGTGAAGTACAAATTATGAACAAATCACAAACAAATATAGGTGCTACTTGAGATAATAGATGCGTTATCATTATCATTCAGTAATGATGGACAAGCATGAGATCAGTATTTCACTTGTGTTATTACTAGTTCAGAAAGCTTTACAGAATCAACAGATATAGTAAAAAAAACATAGTAACTGCTTGAGATAAAATGTCACGATTTATTAATGATGATCCAACATGACATAAGTATATAACTAAGACTTAGTTTGTGGTTAATTAATGCATAAGTAATGGTATGTTGCTATATTTGTACTCTATGTATAGTGTTTCTGTTTTTTTAATTAAAAATAATACTTCAGTGCTTATTTGCTCTAAGAGAGAGAGCTGGTGTGAAACAACTGCCGTTCACAAGTGGTACTTGTATATATGTCTTGTTTGGCATTCAAAGGCATCGTATTATTAATATAAATGGCCACAATAAAAAGGCTCTCAATGAGAAGAGTGAGTGGGAGAGTCATGTGACTGTGATGACCAATGAGAAGTGATCACCGGCTCTCACTGCCAACATCAGTAATTCTCTGTGTTTCTTTTTTGTCTAGGCCCCTAGTAACTCAGACTGGACTGGAGTGCTGATGTCAGGCAAATGAAGCTCCTGCTTTCATTGACCCCTGTCTCATCTGCCCAGCTTTGTTTATTTACAGTTACTTTTATTTAGTGGATGCTTTTGTCCAAAGCGACATACAAGTGAGGCAAACAGCACATTACAGACATACGTGCTGTTGAGAAGACAGTAATGTGACTGAGCTGAGCTTCCAGTGGATACCCGGGTACAGGTGAACGAAGGATTGGAAACAGGGGCTACACAGCAACTTTCAACAAAGCAAGAATCTAATAAAATTATACCCTGACAAGAAACGCAACTTATAAATTGTCATGCCCTGCTCGTCTGCTTCTCCTGTGTGCCACGCCCTCTCATTTACCTCATGTGGAATCCCCGTGTTTACCAGTTGTTTCTTGATGTTGTCATTAGTCCAGTGTATTTAAGTCTGCATTATGTATGTTTTCCCCAGTCTGGTCATTAATGTTACAGTGTGTTTTGAGTGTGTCAGCCCAAATAAATCCTGTTTTTGCATTTCCACAGCTCCCTTCTCATGCCTCCCTGTTCCAGATGTGACATAAATTTTCTGATTAGACGATTAGTTTTCCCAGAGAATCCATCTCTTTCCATAACCACCTGAAAGGTTACTGACTTCACGGGCCCTGCACTGATTTTCACCCCTGGGGGAAGAAAGTGTCAAGCTGGCTGCAATAAAACTGAGCTCAGACCATCTCATGGGACACCTGGTGACCTCACCCCTGCCGCCCATGGAGTGAGACATGGTCTACAGGCAAGCCCACATAGACCCTCTGCCCATACACCAATCCTGCCCCTCCCCCACTCTCCACTTGCCCCAGGTCACGGAAAGTTCACACAGAAAGCCAAAATGGGACAGACACCATCTAATGTTCATGTAACTGATACAAATATTCATGCTTGGTCCCAGTTAAATAGTCTCAGTGCCAGTGATGTAACCGTCTTAAAACAGTATGTCATAGTATTATAAATATAAAAAATATGGGAAATCTTTTCTTGTTGGAAGGCTCCTTGATGGTGCACAGACTTAACAACCCCATTGATAAAACTCAATACTGACTGTTCGTTTGGGGACCTGGCTGCCCAGTGATCTCTTAGTATACTTTCAAGGAGATAATGATACAACCTTGCAATAAGCACATTTACAACAGTTACAGCAGACAGGAGTACAGATGGGAGTACAGAAAAGAGGACTGATGGGAGTATAGATTGGAGTGCAGAAAAGAGGACTGATGGGAGTATAGATTGGAGTACAGAACAGAATAGATGGGAGTACAGGCAGGAGTAAAGACAGATGTACAGACAAGGGTACAGACAGCAGTACAGATGGGAGTTCACATAGGAAAATAGACAGCAGTATAGATGTGAGTTCAGAATGGAGTACAGACAGGTGAACAGACAGCAGTACAGACAGGAGTTCAGACAGGAGTACAGACAGGAGTTCAGACAGGAGTACAGATAGGAGTTCAGACAGGAGTACAGACAGGAGTTCAGACAAGAGTACAGATAGGAGTACAGACAGGAGTACAGACAGGAGTACAGATAGGACTTCAGACAGGAGTACAGACAGGAGTAGACTACCATGGGTACACAGTGCACCCAGCCACCCAGCACAGGACATTACAGTATATTAGAATCCTCCCAGAACAATAACACAAACAGTTACACGATGCCGTAAAAATCCTGAACCCCCCCCACCAAAATATCCAAAAGGTTGGTGGTCTGAATATTTCCTCATCCAATTTACGATGCGTGTAAACTCTGCGTCCTTCATTCCAGGAATTGGCCAGTGATTGTTTTTCTCCTAAAATGAGCTGAAAAAGTAATTTCATTGAATAAAAAAACTAATAAGCAGATATTTCATGATATCACTATGCAATGGTTTTATTGCATTCCTGTTTTGGACTATTATTTTATATTTCAGTAATGGGGGGAGGGGGGCATGTTGGCCTCACACCTTCCAGCTCCGCTACGTGTGTGTGTGTGTGTGTGTGTGTGTGTGTGTGTGCCTGTCTGTCTCTCTGCCTTTTTGTGTGTCTGTGGGTTATTGTATGCATAAATTACATTAAGGGGACCAAATATCCCCAGAGTGTGATAAAAAAATCTGTTATTTTGATGTTGTGGGGACCATTTTTTTCGGGTTCCCTCAAGAAGAAACTCATTTTTATAAAAATCTGTGATGGGAATCAAAAAATGAAAAATGCCAGAAGTTAGTCACTTATGGTTAAGCTTAGGGCTGGGTAGGAGTTAAGGTTGTCATTGCTGGGATTAGAGATTTGCCCATAGAAGAATGCAGAGCCTGCACAAATATTTAACTACAGACATGTGCGTTGTGTGTGTGGTGTGCATGTGTGACTGAATGGTCTGTGAGTGTACCCTGCCATGGGTTGGTGCCCCACCCTGCGTTGTTCCCTACCTTACACCTGTGGCCCCCGGGTTAGGCTCTGGATCCCCGTGATCCTGAATAGGGCAAGTAGTCACAAAAAATGGATGGATGGATGTTTCCATGTGTTACATGTAAATGTATATAAATAGTGCACCACTCTGCTTCCTAAAGCCACTCATAGCCAGGTGCAGTAGTGGCTGGGATGTGACCCAGTACCCATATGGCGCCGTGTGCAAGCTTCACCGCTGGCGCCCCCTGTCTGAGACAAAATTAAATTTGCTTGCCTTCTGACCTGAAAACTGCTCATTCAAGGACCTGAATCGAAGCGCTTTATTTAAGAGACACGTTTATCCAAATCGACGTGCCATTTTTGAGACCGAGGGGTCAGCTGATCCTTGGAGTAATTAGTCCAATGGTGACATCACTCAGTTCACAGACGTTTGGGTGTCGAACCAACAACCATCTGATTACAGGTACATCGTGCTAACCTGCCAAACCACACCCTCCCCCCCCCCCCCCCCCAGTACTGCTCCCAAAACACCCAGCTTTACGATGCTTTATTTGCAAGTTGTTCTGCACAAAAACATGAACCAAATGTGTGAATAAATTGACACGGCGGCAATACTTATGAAAATAAACCCATACACCTTCACACTGTGACTTTTCAGGAGATGCCGTCATGGAGCAGCTCTTCTTCTGGGGGGGCAACAAGTGTCGCCTCTCTGATGACATTAGTAACACAAACGAAAAACATGAAGTGTCTCCTTCGTATTCAAAAATGAACGTGTCTCCTTGCGATTTCAGCCGCGCTGCTTCCACTCAGGCACATTAGCGTAGATGGTTTTGCTCATTCACTCCTAAGTGGTAAATACTTCACTCTTTTGTGCTTGGGGTGTATTTGAATATGTGCATGGATTTCAGGTAATGAGAGAGGGATAAGGGCTAGTGACGTGCATAGACTTTTTCACAGTGCCGGAACAGTGCACGGGGGGGGTGGCAAGGGGGTGTGGCTGGGGGGGGGCAGGGGGCGTGGCCGGGGCATCAGGAAATGCCGAAAAAGGGGGCGAAAGGGACCATGAATGACAAATTAAACATGCATCCATCCATCCATCCATTCTGCATTATAACTTATTTACAGTGCAGTCCTAGGAAGCCAAAACACAGCGAGTGTGTGTGCTGTGGGATATCCCCTGCATTGGCAGCCTGGACCAGTGGTGTAGCGGTGCAGGAAAATGTCGTATAGCCGCTAAAAACAATCTAGGATTCGCATGTATTGTTTAATGATGTGCTGTGTAGCCGCTAAGGAAGCTCTGGATTTCAGCATCAAGGGCAACAGCTTTCAGGAAATGTGTGGATGTGCGAGGAACTAAATGAATGTTTTGTGAGGGAAGCTCCACGAGCCGACTGTCTTCGCAAACACTGGGTTTGGAGACGGCCAGTGCGGCTGCCCTCACCCCCTCACCTCACTCACCCCGAGCACCAAAGAGCACATCTCAGAAACTGGGGGGGCATATGCTCGGCGAATGCAGCTGTGATTGGGAATTTAGAATAAATATTATTGGGTTGTGGGGTGTTGTGCTGGGGTGTGCGTGTGCATGGGGGGGGGGGGGGGGGGGGCCTGGCCCCCCCCCCCCCCCCCAGCCCCTGTACTGGATAAATGATGGAAAATGGATGGATGGATTTTGAATATACATTCCCCTCTAGCTATCCCAGTGATTTCAGGAACCAACCAGTCACAATAAAGCCTTTTGTTGTCCTTGTGTCGATAACAAAATGTAATGACACGTGAGTTGGTCGCCTAAAAAAATGAGTTATTATCCAGTTAATAAATTATTAAATTATCAATACCGGTGTTTACTGTGTGTGATGTATAACAAACAGTGGTTTAATTTCCGCAGAGACTCTATAAAGAAAGTAGGCCTAATGTTTCCTTATTTATCCAGAAACAGTCGTAATACTAATTGACCTTGAAAAAGAAACTGTAATATTTCAGTTTCAACGCAGCGAATGAAAACCTCCTGGGAAGTTCTCTAAACCAATATTTCTATGTTCTAGCCAAAGAAATATATCAAACTTTTTTCCTCATCACAGTAGCTGCTGCGCATGTATTTTCATATGAGTGTTTTTTTCTATGAACTGTTACACTTGCTTTACAAATCAGAATCTAAATTTGTATAATCAATAGTCGGCAGCTTGGGGACATTCCTGCTCACGGCGGCGCGTCCGGCTTCGCTCCGAGGTCCGCCGTCATTCTCCGGATTCTCGACTCGCGCTGCACGTCCTTGATTCTCTTCAAGATCCGAGATCCTTTATTTGTGACGTACATAGTTATACAAGAACGACATGTGGTGAAGGTATACCTGGTCGCTGCAAAGACTGAGAATAGAGATAGAAGATATAGACGATATAGAAGATGTACAGTGTGCATATATTTAATTACCGTAATCCATGCAATAGAAGGTGCAGTTGTGATGTATACTGAACAATAGCCTGAGGCTAGCCAGGGTCAGCAGATAGTTCCATATGAATGTAGTTCGCATTATGAGACAGTGCTAAAGACTGTGGTTGTAAGTCTAGGTTAAGAAGTCTCTCTGTTTTGGAGACGTTTGCCTGATTTCAGCAGACGAAACAGACAGTTACGGAGGTAAGACGAGTCCCTGACGATGCTGGTCGCTCTGGTCGTGCGTCTCCTGACGCAGGTGTCCTGTAGAGGCAGGAGAGCTGATCTGATGCATCATTCTGCCGCCCATCGCTGCAGCGTCTTCGGGATCTGAGCGTACATCGACACACGCGGGCACACGCGCAAACAGAGATACACGCGCGCACACACACACACACACGCTGGCACATATGCGTCGGCAGGAATGTAAGACGCAAGTGAGATGAGACTGCGGCGTCTGTGACTTCAGGTTGCTCCGGGGACGCTGTCTAACGAGTCACGACCTTATCACAGGGTGCGAAGGAGTCTTTGAGATGGAGATTAATCAAGTTCCAGATTTTACGCGGCATTTTGAAGAATAACAGTGTTCAGGGTTAGAAACACTTCCTGGATCTTGTAGTAAAACTGTACATAAAAACTAAACCTTTTTACACTGGTGCACAGACACACACACACACACACGCACACATACATGTGCATCTATGAGTGCTCAACTGGTTGGTTGAAACCAAATCTTGGACTGGATTTTTATTTTCTGGACCTGAACTCCCCACCTCTGCATTTCCCCCGGGGTTCGGTAGTGTGCCACGCATGGACAGACCATATTTGCATTCACCAGTACAAAGGTCTGCAGTCCAAAGTCTTCAGTGACAAACACAGCCATCAGCAACTGATTGCTAAATCTGAAACAGACGTGACTCGGTTGCCAAAAGAATTAATGAATGAAAGTAACATCACTGAAGTCTATCTGGCATAATTGGTGATACTAGGAAGTTCCCTGGGACAATTTCAGAGCATTTCACGCTGTTTGATGCCTAAAAGGGGAAGTTTAAAAACAAAGATCACATGTTGCTTTGTGTCATTAAATTTAGCATGCTAAGCTAACGGCAAAAGCTCAGGGCGTGTGATCTACTGGTCAAGACTGGGAGGTTTGCTGTCAAAAAACAGTGCTGGTATCATTCCAACACAGGCATGGGGGCATTTATACTACATGGACAAAAGTACTGGGACACCAGTCTGTCCAGCATCTCACTCTGAATCAAGGGGATTTAATATGAAGCTGGCTAACCCTTAGCTGCTATAATAGCCTCTGATCTTCTGGGAAGACTGTCCATTAGATGCTGGACATCGCTGGTGGGATCTGCTGCCATTCAGGTTGGGTATCGATGTCGGGTGATCTGGTCCCTCTCTGTGAGCTTGTGCAGCTGAACTTGCCCTCAGATGGTTCCACTTCACTTGTGGTTGACCGGGGCAGCTCTAGCAGGACAGACAAGTGGAGAACCGACTTGTTGGTGTCCAATGAGGGTGTGGGGCTGACTAACCTGATGAGTCTGGATTTGTAGTTTCTGGATCTGAAATGCCCAACAGTGGGCAAATATATAAGAAATTAAAAGCTCATGCCCCCCAGCTCAAGTTGTCTCAGTAACAATACTGGGTTCAGAACTATGATCAGTGGGTGTTTTTCATATTGCCCTGCAGTTCACTAAACAGTTCACTTTTAAGGAATGGTCAAGACACTGGTGATTAATCTGCCCTTCACTTCGCTTCACTTCATTTCAGTTCACTTTGCTTATCTTCACTTCACTTTACTTCGCTTCACTTGACTTAATTTTCCTTCACTTCACTTTGGTTCACTTCACTATTTTTAAGCCTCAGCTTATCTGAACATAAATATACATTCACATGAATTTTATGCAATATATAAGAAAACTCCCAAAGATTTCAGTCTGCAATCTAGAACAACACAGTTAATGTATACAGAGAGCAGCCAGAATTGCTTGACTACAGGATAATACTCATACTTTTCTGCTTGCAGAACTAGGGTTTACATTTATCCATATTTGGGTAGAGATGTCCTTACCCTTGTCCAGACGTTAATCACTGAATTAAAGTATTGTAACTGTAAGCCTTAATATTTTAATGAAATTCTCATAAAACTGATTGTGACCCTATACTTGATAATCAGTTATAAATGAATGGATGCTGCACATTACTATGCTATACTAAGCTTACAGAGCGTGTTTCTGGCAAGCTGATAAGGTATAGCAATTGATGTTTCTTTTTTAGTTTGTTACTATGGCGACATTCCTGTGAGGCCACACTAGCAGATTGCCGGTTTGAGTTTGTCACCTCTGTCGCCATGGAAGGGGAACCTTTACCACGGTGACTGAGGCATCCCAGACAGCCCGCTGGTGTTCCTGACTGCACACCTCGCAAAGGGTGACTTCACAACCGTTTAGCTGATCCTTCCATATTATGAGGTCAAAAAAGGTTTTGGAAGATACCAAATACATTCTAATCATATACGCATGAAGACAGAATCATGGGATATGTGTTACCATAGCAATGAAAATCCATACTAATTATGAGTATCGTGAGTATTGTGACTATTATGAGTATTGTGAGTATTGTTTCCACTTTTTAATATGTTGGCATCATGCTTTAAAACCACACGTTTAGAAATATTGCAGTTAGCATTATAATTTATTTTCCTTTCATATTTCCTTTGTGTTTGACATTTGATCTGAATTCTGATTGAACACTTAAGCATTTCTCTGACATGCTGATTTTGGCCACTGATCATTTTTCATGTGTCATTGTATTCGTATGACAGTGGTCCAGATCTGCTTGGCGTGATTGGCTGCTGTTACAATTGACGTGTCACTGAAGCATCTCAGAAAGTGTACTCTCGCTTGAAAAGGTATTTTATACACTGCAGAAATTTGGTTCAACGTTCTGGCCTCTGTTAATCCCATAACTGCTCCTTCTTGTATTTATATTATAAGCCACGTTCATAAATCGTTCACATATTTTAGTGTGTAGTGGGTCTTTACAGCTTCAATCGCACCCCATGCTGGAGCAGCAGTCAACTACATAGTCAGAGTATGACTCAGCAGTCGAGTCACTGCTTGCTGTGACTCGCCGCGACCTGGGCATTCCCTCTCCTCAGAGAGCTCACTGAGCACCAGATGTAAGGACATTAGTATTTAGAAGCTCGGGTGTCATTGTAAGGCCTCAATTAACTTGTTACAGGACATGCTGAAAATTAGCTTAAATTGCTCAAGTTTGGCGCCCATTGTGTTGAGCGATTAAGTGGAGAGGGAAGGATTGAAGGAGTTGGACGTGATAGTGCTGTTTTCATTGTATGACTCTTCAGGTTTTTGTGTTGATGATGCGTTATTTAATTGTAAATGTCAGAGTTGTTTATCTGAACCTCCATTTCGGTCACCGCTGCCTGGTGGGCTGGCTCATACTCTTGACAGCCTGCATGTTCTTGTAACTCAATCTAATGAGCGACACAGAGAGCCGCGAGGTTTAGGGGGGGTTGAGTGGGGTGGGGGGGGGGGGTCTTCCACTGTCTAAGAAGTCTGAATTTATCCTCCTAACTCACTAAATGCTGTAGCCTGAAGGTGAGATTTTGTTAGACGTATGGTAACACCTAGGATTTTTGCCATTGCGTCTTAAAAATTACTGCATTGCCCGTAATGTTTATAAACAATCAAAGAATGTCACAGATATCATACATCGGGTGATTAAATAAGTAACTGGAGCAACAGTTGAATGAAGTTCTGCTGTATCTATAAATTCGAGGTGTTTCCATAGTTTTGGCCACTATGTATGGTCAAGCATGTGGCTGGACCTGAAGCATCTAATCTTATGGGGTTTGAATATAAGATAAAATATCTCCTGTTCGTGAACAAATAAAGAATGATTATTCTTTCAGCATAATCTATAGCACAGAACAGTACATAATGTTTCAAACATGAACATATCCTGTAATATAGTCCAAAAGTACCACGAAAGGTTACTTATGTAAGGTGTCGTTATGATTCTCTTAGAGTGCATTGCCTGAAGAAAATCATTGCCTCCATATCTTATCAAATCCAACCACGACATCCAAAAAAAAAAGAAGCCGTTTCATCCCTCCTTCGTTCGGCTAATTCTCTCCGAAGGTTCCTCCAATTAAGCCCGTTATCGGCCCGCGCCTGACACGGCCCTTCCGATCGCGCGGGGGCCGGCGGATTCTGCCGGAGGGAGAGCGAGCGGCAGCTCGGCCGTTAGCCAAGTCAGCAGCGACACGAGGAGTTACCCCCTTGCACAACTCGGGGTGGGACGCCGAGCCGGATCAGGCCGCACGTGGCCTCTGGGGGCAGGCGGTCGATGCCGGGAGATACTGGCGTCTGGCGGGAGCGTGCCGGAAAATCCTTGAGGTTTAGGGACCACGGTGGCGTACAGCGTGCGGGAGTCGACACGACGTAGGAGTGGCTTGACAGTCGCCACAGCTGATTCACCGGTATTATTAAAGTGTTATATAAAAAGCAGACCTGGCTCTGCTCCAGTGACCTTTTGAAGGCTGCACTGTGTTTCGGCACTTTGACCCCCACCAGACCCCCACCCTCGTCCCTGCCGTGTAAAACGATCCAATGGGCAGAAAATAGGCTGCGCTTGGGGGCAGCGACGGCTTTCTGCGGGGAGTTTGAAGTCGACGTTTACGCTCTGAACGTTTTACGCGCTGCAGAGCGCATCTGCAAATGCATCAAAAGGCTAAAGAAATATTGAACGTCTTAAGGGTTTTTCGAACGATGATTTATGCGTTTATATACGACTGTTTCTTTTTTCCTTCCAGAATATGGAACATCTGCAGGTCACACACTCTGTGTACCCACCTTTAAACTGTTGCTCAGTAACACCACCACAGATCAAACACTGATGGGAAAATCTCACTTGCTTCCGGGGCACCCGTCTGTTGAAAGCGCCGCTCGCAGTTCCGCGTTTGTTTGCTAGCAGGCTTGTGGAGTTCACAGCTGCGTACCGGATATTTACTG
>JAODLC010000052.1:5454563-5467121 GCA_026781145.1 Hippopotamyrus pictus | reverse complement strand
CACCCCCTCACCCGCCCCCTAGAACTGGGGAGGAATATAGAGTATCATGTCTGCCATGAACCTGAGTATCAGTAACACTTACAGAATTTCAATGAGACTAAATATAGCTTTAGGTGGCATGTCCAGCAGACTGCCTGAAGTACCCTTGGAGTGTTGATAACGTTGTTAAAAAAAAATATCAGCTGATTAGGTCTGACAGTATCAACAACCCCAGAGGAAAGACGAAAGACTTCATCGGACTTTACCAGAAATCTTTAAGTGGGGAATTTCTATTATTAAAACAGAACAATGTTACTCAACTAATCACACAGTATGTGTGTGTCATATGTGTATGTGTATAATGAATAGCTGGTTGGAAATATTGAAATATATATGTTATAAATAATGAGTTGAATAATGTCCCGTTTTCCATGGTTGGTTTCTACGCAAATTCTCTCCTGTTGGGAAACATTTTTGCTGGACGAGCGCGTATCGCATATCTGTAAATTTTGGGAAATAATGCAGGTCACATATTTGTATGTTGAACCACAGGCCCCTTTCAGATGTTGGCTTGAAACCGACGCGTTTAGTGAATAATTTCACGTGATGCCGTTGGAGATTTACGGCTCCGAAAAAAGAGGAACGCCGGAGGGTCCCATTAATGCTATTTTGGGTTTTGCATTTGGAAATGGCTTCGGATATCAGCACGCTGACCTATATGTCCAGTGTGTATGGATGTCGATTCTCATCATTAGAATTGCAAATTCAGTAAATGGCTGAGGTCACGGCGGCCATGAAAAGGTCAAGACGCAGTCTGCCAGCTCCTGTCGAACGTGATGATTATAAAAAATCCCTAAAATTACTTCAAAACTGTTTTCTGTGCGTTTCCTACATTACGTCCTCTTAGAATTCAGCCTGTTCTCCTTTGACATGCTCCCTAATTTAATCAATAATTATTATATTTCAGTTATGATATGGCTAATTAATGAAGGTACCATGTAGGTCTCCTTGATTAAGAGCTAGCTTGATATTTAAAAGCAAGTTGTAAAAGTATAAATAACACTAGCTAGCTAACACTAGCTAACTAACACTAGCAAGCTAACACTTTGCTAGCTAGGAGCTAATGCTCAATCTCAATAAGGACAATGTTATAATTGGGTTCTCAGCCTTGCATAAATGACTGTGATTATGCTGTTAAGTTAGTATACTTGTCCTGAAATATTCCCTGCTGTCTCATCAAGCACTGAGAACTCCCGATGCAGCTTTTCATTCATGTCTCAAGACGAACAGCTCCCTGACCGGAAGGAGCAAAGTGACATCACAGAGATTTTTATTACATGGCGGGCAAAGGATAATCTTAAGTTTTAAATGTCCGAATTGAACAGCTCCCGCTTCACGAACGAGAGTAGCGCCGGATTTTGGCCAGATAAATGCAGATTCATTAGAATTCTCAAATGCGAGCATAAGGAAGCGACTGGCAAGGAGAAGGTGTTTGTAGCAGAAATGATCACTTATGACGGGCCAGTAGCTGTAGCAGCTATACTTAACTTCTGATACTTCGTATCAGTAGCTTCCTTGCAGGTAATTTACACTAGAAGGATTCTCCTGAGAGCATCTGTGGTAACACTACGTGACAGGGCGCAATTAAAGTATTATGCTATTACTTATGTATTAATTAACCACAAACTTCTGTCTTAGTTACATACTGATCTCATGTTAATTCACCACTAATGATCATGACACGTGTTTTATCTCAAGCAGTTACTGTATTTGTTACTGTATCTGTTAATTCTGTAAACCTTTGCGAACTACAGAAGGAACCAGTCATGAATAACACAAGTGAAATACTGATCTCGCGTTTGTTCATCATTAGTAAATCGTGAGGCATCTTCCATCTCAAACAGTTACTATGTTTGTTCATGTTTTGTACTTCAGTAGTAACTCAGTTATTAATAAGTATTTGTGCCCCGTCAAGTAAAGTGGTACCAAATTTATTTTTAGCCTGAATAAGTCCGAAGGAAAATGCCATCACTGAGTTTTAACAGCAGCAAAATAGAGCATAAAGTTTTATGGAGAGGAAAAAATAAACATGGCCAAATAAACACGAATATCGGATAAGTAACAGGCAGACGGGCATGGATGGAGAACACAGTGTGCCAGCGGCACTAGAGTTATGTCTGAGCAATTTGGTCTTGGTAGTGGAAGGGCAGCATAAAGTATGTCTAATGGACGGCCGGATGGTAATAACAGTTCACAGTGTCACGAGGCTTTTAGTCTCTATGGACATAATGCTGGCGGATGCCCACAAATCAAAGAAGCCTGACTTACTTTTTGCATTTCTAGCAAAACTGAATGGAAAATCAAATCTTCTATATAATGTTGTTATTCTTCCCTTCTGGCCTGCTAACGGGTTGTGTGTGACTCTGTTGGTTGGGATTCTGTGCCTTTGATCAGAAGGTCGTTGGGTCAAATCCCATGAGTTGGTTCGTATGAGATATTGTATCGCTGCTGGGGTCTGATAAATGCTAGATAAATGGCTGCACCTGCGCGCTGCTCTCATTGCTTCATGAGAACATGAGATGGAACGTGTACCCGCTATGTGGTGGTGCGGTGGTGAGCGCTGCTGCCCCGTAACTTTGGGACCAGGGTTCGAGTCTCTGCCAAAGGAGTGGAGTTTGCATGTTGTCATTATGGGGTTTCCTCCTGGCACTCTAGTTTCCCCCCCTCCACAGTCCAAAAATATGCTGATGTTAATTGGGGTTACCACACTCCCCCCCCCATTAAAGAGCCCCATTCTCAGCTGCTCCCTGCCTTACACCGTTAGGCTCTGGACCCCCTGTGACCCTAAATAGGACAAGTGGACACCAAAGACAGCTGGAAGAAAGCTACAGAATTCCTATCTGCTTGTACGAAGTCAAATGAAGTGTTATTATTAAATTAACATGCTGTGCTTGCTTTAAACAAGGCTGCTTATCATTACAGGGGCAGGAACTGCTAGCATAAATAATTATAAGCTATTAAATTTCTCAATACCAAATCATAATGGACTACCCAAAGTAAATACAAAATTAAATCCCATTTCCTCCCTATGATTGGATTGGTTCATTCCTTGCAGTACCTTAAGGCAAACATGAATAGCAGATGCAGGAGAGGTGGTCTAATCGTAGTATTAATATAATAATTTTAATAACGTAATCATGTACAGGGCCAAAGTAGGGATATGGAGACCCTGGCAGATTTTTTTTGGGGGGGCAGCATTTTACTTCAATAGGTAAAATTGAGGAGGGGGGTTGAGTGGCCCCCTTGCCCCTTACATCATTGTCTCCCAGCCCAGTCCTCGGGGACCTTCAGGCTTCCAGCCAACCCCCTGCCAAACAGCCCAGATTCACGTGTGTGGAATCTGCACGTTCTCCCCGTATTTGCGGGCAACCTTAAGTCGCCACTCCGAGTGCAACTGAAACCGCTCACAGTTTTACAGTACCAGCTATCCAGCGTGGCGTCGGCCACCCCGGGCCGGGACCCGGGGGGGGGGGCTATTTTTAATCCAAATATTATTTATAATGCTGCCTTGAGAGAAGGTGCTACATAACAAGAATCATTATATGCTTCATGTTAACAGAAGCACGAGCTGCACGAAGGACGCCGACCAACGTATCATTTGGTGACGAGTGTGTTTGTTTGTGGGCAGAGGTGGGTAGTCCAGCTCCAGAAAGTAAAAGTCCAGACAGGATTTTGTTTCAACCAACCAGCTGACTGTGACTCTTTATACTCAATTGGTGGGTTGAGACAAAATCCTGGTCTGGACTTTTACTCTCTGGGCCTGAATTACTCGCCTCTGACGGTGGGTATTTGGACATCCTATCCTGGGTGTCCCCTAATTGATGTCCCACGCTGGGTCAGTGGTCTACAACCTTTTTTAAATGTTTTTACAGTGAGAGCTAACTTTACAAAAACAGTAATCTGAGAAGCAACTGAGTCGCAAAATGGTAGATTTTTTATTGTTCTCAAATTCTTTAAGGTCAGATTTTTAAATCGACTCGAAAAACGGCAAACAGATATGAAACGGCATGATTGTACAATGACAACTTCCAGAAGAAAAAAATCTTTCTAAGACACCAGGCTGTGGCTCCTCTGATGCTGATATACCATCCATTCATTGACAATCCAGTACACAAGTGTTTCCCAACTGGGTCCTCGGGGACCCACTGAAGGTCCATGTTTTTGCTCTCTCCCAGCTCCCTGCCAGACAGTCCACATTTTTGCTGAGGTGGACCAAAAACGTGGACTGTCTGTGGGTCCATGAGGACTGGATTGGTAAACCCCGCAATACACTATCAAATTAAGAATACTTGCGTTCAAACTTAGATGACTTACATACTTCTTACATACTTCTTACTTACTTGTTTGTCACCCATCCATGGTAAGTATGCTACACTCATGGTGGTTAATCAATGCATTTAGTTCGGACCTTATTATTGTTGATACGTTTGCACAGTTAGATGTGATATCAGCTACGACCTTATCATGTCGTTATCCTTCACAGATCAGGAAAAAAAAGATCATCTAATAATGGGTTTTTTAAAACTTTTCCAGCTAATTAATTGTAGCCTCAGGGTGACATGTAACAGATCTCAAAAAAAACATTAGCAGAAACATTTCCTATACAAAACATCCATATTTAACATAAAACATTGCAGAACACAGCCATCTCAAATGTTAACTGTCCCCTAGCGCTAAAATCCATCAGGAAAAGGTCTCTGGCTCTAAAATTTTAATCACAAAGTTAAATTTACACTAGTTGGTGAACATGAAGGTTTTATACCGAACAGAAGAGGGATTGTACTGTGACTTTCATTCTTTACAGCTGGACTATAAGCTTTTATTCACTAATATATACAGAAATCGTTTGAAAGGAACCCAGTCACTTGGGCTGCCTGGTGCTGTCTGTCATTTAATAGAGATTCAGTGAAAGTGCCTTTTTATTTAAGAGCATAATAGAGGCTAAATCCTTTATGCGTTTCTGCAAAAGTGGGTAACTTTGGTCTGTAGGGCAAGCTTCAAATGCATTAGATGCCATGCAGGTTTGTTAAACGGCACGAGAGGCCAAAGTGAGTGTAGGACGGGGACCAAAGCTGTTGCTATTACACACACTGCGGCATGTGCTTCAGTCCCATGCGGGCCAGTCGTGCCCCTTTGTGCATCTGACACACCTCTTACCCTCACGTCGAAATCCCATTTTACCAAATGTCCACAGATTGGTCGAGTCAGGTCCTTTAAACGCAAATGTGATTGAGGGAGGGATTTTAGGAGTTCTCTAGTAGGCCGTTTGGGCTGGAGAACGCTGGCACTCAGCTCAGGGCTAAACGGACGCAATTTGGAAATCCAGCAACAGATAAAAGAATTAATAAAGGAAATTATCTGTGAGATAAGTTGCGGGGGGGGAGGGTATGGATGTCCTGGGGTGGAAGGCGGGTGGTGGTGTGGGGGGGTTGGGTCAGGTGCATTAGGTACGCCTGTCCCTTATTCCCAAACCCTGTAAAAGTTTTGTTTCGCTTCGTCTTGTCCCGCCCCTGGCATTTCCACACTGCGACCTTTCGTTTAATTTCATTCCCCTCTGCTTCTTCGGTTAAGCCCCATGTCCGCATCACGTCCTTCATTTTTTTTCTGAGCTTGCCAGTTCACAGCAATTGATGCACAATCCTTAAAAATATCTTTGAATGCCTTTCAAGAGAAACTACAGCCTCACGAAAGATTGTGGTGAGGGGGCGTACTCCTTCTGATGACGTCTTTTATGTGATCTCAAAAAACACTGGATGGATCTAAGCTGCGGCTCCTTGAATGATCTCCGCTCCACTTGTCCTTCAATCATGAAAAACATTATAGATACTTTTGGCCACAATCACTGCTGCATGTCCTGCAATAGACCAGCGGCATCGCTGGGATCCACCCCAGCCGGGGCCCTAAACTCCCTGGGACGAACTCCAGACCCTTGCAATCCAGACCAGGATAAACATTCAGAAGACGGACAGATAGATGGAATCGTTCATTATTCAGCACCCATATTAGATGCAGCATAATATCACACGGAACCGCGGCCCCAATTCAGAACTGCCCAGTAAACATATAATAAACATGCAAATGTGAATAAATATACAAGGTCCTGTTATATCTTTAACTGGGAAAATACCACAGCAGGGTCTGAAATATTTACATTTCATTTATTCGGCAGCCGCTTTTATCCACAGCGCAGAAAGGTTGCATTTTTTTTGCATTAAGTAATACCTGGATTTCATTTCCCCCTCTGCAGTGGAATCATTCCGAGGTGACTTCCAGAAATTACACTGTAAGTTTAAATGGCTGGGGCACCATTACAATTCGAACCTAAAAATACTGCATTCAGACATCAGGGTTCGTTAGCAGTAACATCTCAGAATATATTAATGAAGAGAGAGAGAACCCAAAAAAATGAGGGTGATAATAGAGGACAGAGTGATATTTGAACTTTAGATTGTCTGTCGTCGTCTCTGTTCTTTCACCGGCCAGCCGGGCCCTGTGTGACTGTAAGATAACGAGGTCTCTCTGCTTGAGAGCTGCAGAAGCTTCACTCTACATGCTGATGTGATCAAGAAAACTGCAATATTTGTAGGACAGCTTCAGCAAGGAACAGCTTGCTGCGGAAAGCCAGGAGCTTAATAAAGAGGTGAACAGGTTTTTTACTTCTGTATAGGAGGCTACACATGTGCACAGAATGTACAGGGCAATATATGTGCACAGAAGGTACAGGGCAATATATGTGCACAGAAGGTACAGAGCTGCATATGTGCACAGAATGTACAGGGCAATATATGTGCACAGAAGCTACAGAGCTACACATGTGCACAGAATGTACAGGGCAATATATGTGCACAGAAGGTACAGGGAAATATATATGCACAGAAGGTATGGGGCAATATATGTGCACAGAATGTACAGGGCTACACGTGCACAGAATGTACAGGGCAATATATATATATATATATATATATGCACAGAATGTACAGAGCTACACATGTGCACAGAATGTACAGAGCAATATATGTGCACAGAAGGTACAGGGCAATATATGTGCACAGAAGGTACAGAGCTGCATATGTGCACAGAATGTACAGGGCTACACTTGTGCACTGAATGTTTGAGGCTATATGTGTGCACAGAGGGACATGCTGTGAATGCAGATGCACAGCGACAGTGTCCTTATTTGTATGATTGCTATCGCCCTCGTGATGGTGACACAGTAATGTACCTATGGGTGCCTGTCAGTGTACATGTACGTGACACTGGATCCCGGAGTTTCAGGCTCACTGCCAGCCCGCGTTGGGAACGCAGCCATGGGAAGCGGATGAATGGATCTCATGAATGGTGAATCCAATAATAGTCCCTAATAGTCAATAATTCATAATAGTCCCTGGTGGGATAAGCGTGACTTAAGTGTGACCTGTTGCATCCGTATCTGTGGATGAGATCATTGGCTCAGTTGCTACAGACTATCACTTATTTCTTTTTCATTTTCACCCAAATCAACTTAAATCGCCACGAAACGTTGCAGAATATGTCAAAGAAAGTGACAGCCATGGATGGAATACCTTCTCCGTCCTGCAGGTCTGGTTTTGTTTTGAGAGACTGCCCGGTTTGGTGTACCCTGTTTTTGGTACCCTTGAGGCTAAATAACCATTTTTCCATTTTCATATTAATATAAGAGGTCAGGAGTGAAATGGCGTCCGTGTACCGTCTACATCCAGCTGATAAATGCATAAATATATTCATTTTATTATTCTGAGTGCCGTTCAGGGGGGAATGCATTTGGGCCACTCTCTAGCTTGATAACCTAATTCGATGGCTGTTCCTCCCCCAGACTTGAATTGACTCGACCGTCTACATGAGGCTTTTGAAGGGGCCATTGTTATTACACGCTTTCCAATGATGAGACTAAATAACTCATAGGGTCTATATATTGAGTTCTTCGCCGTGTTCTCATAGATCAATGCCGGAGTACTTAATAAACATTAAACAAAAGTACTGCAAAAAGATTACGGGGGGACACTGTGTCATTTGGAGCGGACAGGCGCGGTGATATAACAGGCAGACGGACTCTGAAGAGTGGCTTGACTACCCTCTTTGACTTTGAAATATTCAGCCACAGTGTCTAACCTAAGCGCAACTTTAAATCCATCCATTCATCCATCCATTTTCCAACTTCTTGTCCAGTGCTGGGCCACAGTGAACCTCAGCCTACAGACAGGGACATAGCTAGAAATTCAGTGCCCCCTGTAAAATGATGGACCCCCTGCCTGGGTGCCCGTGCCCGTCTGATTACCCTGCCTACAATCTATCCTATGGCAGAGGCCCCTGGCACTGGATGCCAGTCAATCACAAGTCATGGATAGCATAAACATGCCAGTTTACGTAACCACTTGTTTTTGGACTGCAGGAGGATGGATGGATGGATGGATGGATGGATGGATGGATGAGAGAAATTAACAAGATGAAATCGTAGCTTGAAATGACACAAGTTAGGCTTTTCCACAGTCTCTCCAGAACCAACCAGGGTAAAGGAATGTACTGAAATTATGAAGGCAGTAATTACACGCAATTGTGGTGCAGATTTGCATGACTGAGTTATGAGAGGGGGGGGGGGAGGTCTAAAAAATAAAAATAAACAAAATAAACTTGCCCTGGGAAATAATTTTCATTTCATGTTTAGAAAGATCACCAGGTGCAGACTGGTGCTCCAGACATAGACAGAATGTTAAAAATATGGAGAAACGTTGTCAAAATTACAACATGAGATTAGAACGACCCCGAGCTTTCATTTAAAAAGCCTCATTTTAGTTCTTATCAGACGGTAGTTTCTAAGTAAAGATGCCTGTCAATTGAAACATTATAATGGATCAGAAAGCGTCCTGCTCGCTAAAAGCCGCAGATTGAATATTCCTGATTTGCCCACTGAATAGTCGCAGACCTGTCAACGTTAAGAAGAGACTAAAACAAGCGTTTTAAAGAGATATTGAATTTTAATTATTTTAATTCCACAGAAACTATTCTTCAGCTGATGCAAGATTTCTTAAGAAGTTGGAGGGGCATAAGGTGTGTGCAGTCAACCTCAGCTCCTGGCTATTATAAAGGAAATAGGTAAAAATTGAAATTAGGGTGATGAATGGAGGGGTTCAAACAGAGATTCCATTCTTCCATGGAGAACTCAAACACACAGTGACCCAGTGGCTGAATTTTTCTCATCACACCTCACCTAGAGGGATGCCAGTCACGATCGATCTATCTATCTCTTGATTTGTTTGTTTATTTGTTTGTTGGTTGGTTTGTTTAACATGGACCGTGATCCCTGATCCTACGGCTGCTACATGTCAATGTCATTTATTTATTTTTGTCTCTTTACATTTACTTCATTGTCACCTAAGATAAGTATTATCACCTCAGGCTGCAAGGAGAGATGCAAGTAAGAATTTAATTGTATTTAATACATCCTGTGCTTAATACATACAACAATAATAATCTTTAATATTGAAAGATGAACCAGCACCCTCCTACCTAAAAGAACTTGCCCCCCCCCCACACTGCGCCACGCTCTCTCCCATCCTCCAGCATCGCTCGACTGGTCCCTCTATCTCTCAAGGCGCAAGGAGGACTTGCATCTCTTTTGGAAGTACTTGTTTTAGCACTTGCAGAGTTATACTCATTTTCATCTGCTGCCCCTGGCCAATTTCTTCAAAAAGGCAACCTAAAATCAGAATAAAATAGCTTATCAGAAATGTCACATACAAACAGCATATATGCATGCCAATGGCCAAACAGATATAATGCACTCACTCAAAAAATAAAGATCACTAAAAAGCTTTTTTAGAAAGAGTAGAATCTACAGAGTCTTTATGGTCCTGCTTTGTTTGTCGTTAGGGCCAAAATGGCTGCCTTGGATGTCACTCCTGCCCATTCAGCCTGTTGTATCCCATGCTTCCCAATAAACTCATTCCATGCACCAGTGCCCCTGTAAAATAATTCTGTTCATGTTGATTCCAATACATACAGACCTTGTGGTTTTATGGCCGCATGTAATATTTCACACGTCTGAAACTCCAACTCTATCTGTCCACAGATCTTCGGTGATGGACCGTCTGTCACCGTGACACGCAATGTTGTAATTGACGGCAGCAAGGTCGGGTCACACAGGAAGGGAACCTGTGAAACGGCGGCAGCCCATAAAGCTTGACCATAAAATATTCCAGCTGAACATCCATCAGAACTGGGACGTAATCATCAGAGCTGAGGAACTGAAAGGGCAGGTCAGTTACCCATCAGCACAGGTCATTCCAAGGAACGGCTGTAAATGAACACAAACCGGGGCACTAAAGACATTCTAGACCAGGTGTGGCCAATCTTATCTGCAAAGAGCCAGTGCTTATGCAGGTTCTTGGGATAACCTTTAGATCATCTGTTCAAACCCAGGTGTGAGGACTCTAATCAGTCCTCTAATTAGTAATATAATTAGGGAGTTGCAGCAAAAACCTGCATACACACCGGCCCTTTCTGGATAAGATTGCCCACCCCTGTTCCAGAAGCATGTAGATCTTATTTTGTAGATGCTTTTACCCAACGCAACACATTCTCGAGCAAATAGGATCAGGTATTCCTTGGAGAAATTGAGAATTGAAAGACTGGCTCTTCCGGGGACTTGAACAGACGACCTACTGATCATAGGCACAGTTGGCTAACCCATTGAGCCACACATGCCCCCTGATAAACTCCTAAATTATATGTTATCTTTAGGTTTGGATGCATATACATGTTTGCTTTATAAACTATAATTAGGGGATTCAGTAAAGTCTGGTTCTGAGGTCCTGTACATGACAGAGAATGGACATGAGATCCATTTTATTTGAGGTGTACTGGACACACTGGGTTCAGCGTAGCGACTCGGTGCGTTAACTCAGACCTCCAGGGTTGGTGGACTGAATCCTGGCCCTGAATCACATTCATCGTCTTCACACGTGCAGGAAATTCGACTCCGGTTTTCTCCGCCCTGTGCGTGTAGACGTTGCACGTTCTCCCTGTTTTGTATGGGTTTCCTTTAGGTCCTCCAGTTTCCTCCCATGGATTAGGCCTCTGCGCTTGTGCTCAGAAGTTGGCCAGTTTGAGCCCTGACCTTGACAGAATAATCACATGTCTGTTGGGTCCTTGACCAAAGGCCTTTAATCCCTTAAAAAGGTCCAGAGGTGCTGAATAAATGGCCTCACCCTGCCCTCTGACCCCTAGGTAGGCAGGCATTGGCTGTCTCTAAATTACCCATGATGCGAATATGTGCGCCCCTGCCTTGCTCTCTAGGCTGCCTGGGACAGGATCATGACCCTCAGAAGATGGAGAGATGGCTGCATTTCATTTCATTCTGACAATTTCATTCAGTGCCATTTCATTCTGACATGCTATATATTAACTAGAGCAGTGTTTCCTAATCCAGTCCTCAGGGACACACAGTCAGGCCACATTTTTGCTCCCTCCCAGTTCCCAAACCCGGTCCTGAGCAGAAAAGTGCACTATCTGGCAGGTAGCTATGAGGGAGCGAAAACGTGGACTGTCAGTGGCTCCATACGGACCGGATTGGGAAACACTGAGCTAGAGACTTGAAGTAACTGTATCACAGACCCATCTGCTTCACAGAAGAAAGGTACAGAACAGGCAGCTGTACGAAGGCAACAAAAGAAAGAGCGGAAATAATCACCGGTTCATGCAAATGGGACGCAGTGAGTATTTATACCTTAATCAGACATGGAGCAGAAGGTATTTGAATTTAATTATCTTTCCAGATCTTAGCGGCCAATCGCTGGCTGTCCTCTAGAGGAAAGAGGAAAAAGGCTAATGGAATAAACTAATGCAAATGAAATGACACTCTAGTGGAAGGAGAGCAGGGGGAAAACCAACCCCCCCCCCACCCCCCAAGCTAATTGGAGGCTTTTTTAGGTGTGATTGCAAAAAGCTGGGCTAATTGTAGAAGCACATTTAAAAAAAAAAAAAAGACAGAGCGAAATGTCCGGAGAAGGCCCGACCAGACAAAGGCCTTCCCAATCAGGGCTCCAGAGGCCTGCTGCGTTCTGCGTGAATGCGAGAGCGAATCGAGAGCGAGCGGCAGCTGTTAATTAGAGTTTGTGTTGCAGATAAGTGCTTTATGTAGATCCGGTCGAGTACGTGGAGAGTATTCAATGTCTGCAACAACATGGCACGTAGATTAATGAATCCCCAGCAGGGAAATTGCCGTAATGCATTCATGCCTGCTGCCGTCCATGCCTTCAATGTTTTCTTCGGAGAGGACGGTCTGGGATTTATCAATTTACCGTGAGTTTGTTATGAAACTGCCAGACGGTGATGCAAAATAGGGTGTGGAGGGACGCATTAAACGTCTGTGTAAAGCAACATGCTGGGCCGGACGCATTAAACGTCCGTGTAAAGCGACATGCTGGGTCGGACGCATTAAACGTCCGTGTAAAGCGACATGCTGGGTCGGACGCATTAAACGTCCGTGTAAAGCGACATGCTGGG
>JAODLC010000052.1:5433857-5451520 GCA_026781145.1 Hippopotamyrus pictus | reverse complement strand
AAGGAAGCACTTCTTTACACAGCGCGTAGTCAGAGTATGGAATAGTCTTCCTGATAACGTAGTGCAAGCTGAATCCTCGGGTTCCTTTAAATCAGAGCTAGATAAGATTTTAACAACTCTGAGCTATTAGTTAAGTTCTCCCCAAGCGAGCCTGATGGGTCGAATGGCCTCCTCTCGTTTGTATAGTTCTTATGTTCTTATTTTGTTGTTATGCCGTGGAAAACAATCTTTTACAGAAGTATTTATACATGTGGATTTTTTTTTAATGACTTTCAGTGAAACAGTTCCCTCAAACCGACAAGCCAGCAAAAGGGTTAAATTTATTATAACTTATATAAGGTATATTTATGTAAAATCCATGCTGTTATCTCGGCCAGAACTCTTGTTTCCAGGCCTTTTCCTTAATGAGGGCTAAAAGGTGACAAAGTAGTTACTGGAGGTAATTTCACACAGTGAACAGACCAAGCCAGTGGAGATAAGGACAAGATCAGAAGGTTGCCTGTTCAAAGCCCTGGTTTATTAAGCCGGAGCCCTTAACCCTAATTGCTCCGGGGATTGGCTGGCCTTGCTTTCTCAATTTTACATCGCTTTGGATAAAAGTGTGTGCAAAATAAATTAATACGGCCTCCGCGATATCCGAGAAGACCCCGCCGATCCGTGTCCCCAAACCAACAGCGGATCTGGAGGTGCCACTGAGAGGACCGTCCATCGCGACGACGACCGCCTCGAAGATGCCGTGCGTGCGTGCGGCTCTCTCTCGCTCGTTACGCAGCGTCAGGCTCTCGGCCAGGGGCAGCTTAACCACTTTAATGTCGCGCTCGTATTGGCAGTCGCGCGTCGCACGCACGTAAATGCCAAGCGGGCGATTGGAGGACGTGCACGAAGGCAAGAGCCGGTAGTAATTGAGATTTGGGTTGACGGGGGTAATTACGTGTCAGAGCAGGTTAATGTTAAAGCCCCCTTATCGCAATTATTAGCGTTTTCTCCCTATATGGTCATGGGAGGTGCGTTCTGGAGATAACCTCTGCTGGAGGTATTTAGCGGCAAGCCGTGCAATAAACGGAACGGTATTATAAGAAGAAGCGACACGAAAAGGATACAAAGGAGGACATATCACCGTGAGAAGCAAAAGTTCCACAAAAAAAAAAACATGCTTTTTTTGCCTGACCATTCCAACTAATCACACAAAACGAGACGGTGACATTTGCACGGCTTTCCAGCTGGGAAAATACTCTACACTTTGCAGTGATGCAGTGATTGGAAAGTGTGCAGAATCTAGGACTGGAAACAGCCCAAAAAAACGCTAAAAAGCCCTTCCATCGATTCCCTCTGACGTGCTGATTGCATTTAAACAGGTTGCCACCTGCTGCTCCTCCAGTCATTTACATTTTGGATCGATTATAATAAAAACTTCGTAATGGGCACGTTGACGGCG
Source organism: Hippopotamyrus pictus (assembly GCA_026781145.1). Taxonomy (NCBI): domain Eukaryota; kingdom Metazoa; phylum Chordata; class Actinopteri; order Osteoglossiformes; family Mormyridae; genus Hippopotamyrus; species Hippopotamyrus pictus. The sequence continues at coordinate 5,450,085 of JAODLC010000052.1, read as the reverse complement.
TTCCAAAGCGATGCGCTGAAAGCGATATACCAAAAACAGATTGTGTTTCCATCTTTTGGGATGCTGCCGACAATGTCCTCCAGTAACAGGATGATGTATAATCCCCAGATAAACAATTACCCTGGTACCGTGTGTTCTTTATGGAACTTAGTAACAGGCGGAGCTAACGTTAATTCAGGGCTCACCCGCTAACTTCAGACAGCCAATCACAAACAAGTCTCCAAGAGGTGCTGGAAGAAACCAGCAAAAATGATCAGGTTCCGGAGGGAGGTGGTGCTTGAGAGATAGAGTTATATATCATCTTTGTGTTTTCACCGCACTTAGTATTTATCCAGCTGGGTAAATTTATGACCCATTTCAGAGCTATGAGGTCACATGACTCGGCAGGTATGCGATTTTGTTCCCCTTGCACTGACCGCTGATGATGCATCAATTTACTGTATATACGTTTAGCTATAGCTGCGCACCAAGGCCGGGGCCTGGGCCAGGATGATACAACATCACCAGTGGATGATTAAGTAGGTATTATGGAAAGGTAATGGTAGGAGTGGTGTTCACCAGTTCAAGGCCGAGGCCCTACAGAAGAAAATAAGACTGTACAAAAATCAGGAAACACGGAACTAGGCGGAAACATGGTTTTCGGTGTAGTAGTGTGCTGAAGGAGAAGACTGAGATGACCTCCATCAACGTCAGAACAAAAGCGACTTAACGTCGTGAGAACGAATGTATCAAAAAAGAAATACGAGTGCAACATCGCCACTGGCCCCTGGGTGGCAGTGTTTAAACACCTTTTTGAAATAGTTCCACCTCCTGTGATTGGCTAGCAGGCACTCTGAGGGGCAGGCCTTCAGGGTAATCCTAAGAATACCACTGGCTGTTAGCTATGGCAAAAACAGATACTAATAAAATGGTTTACCAACACATATATCAACAGCCATATTAGCTTACTTTATTGACTGCAGAGGAATCCATTATCAACCCCAGGGCAGTGACATTCAAACTCTGTGGTGACCATGTGCCCTCTGCAATAGCTAACCACATCACGGGAACTGCACACCTTGCACGACCGTGAACGTGTATGGGTGAGGGGCAGTCCCACAACCATCTACGTTTCTTTAATTTGTTTATTACACGTAATGTTTTAATATTTCAATTCTGGAATTCAATGTTAACTTTGTGTACATTTTCAATTGTAAAATTCTATACTGTACCTGAAATATCTGTGATGAGATTTTCCAGGAAAATGTCAATACTGATTCTTTATGTAGATGCAGCTGGGCTGTTTAATTGAATACGTATTGTAACACTTAGTCGTTTAAAGATGGCAGGTTTGTGCGCTGCGATCACATGAGGGTTACACTGTGTGGTTAGGACGCCTTGCCCGCGAATGGAAGGTCGCTGATCGAATCCCACGGTCTGCCAGCTGACCCTGCTTTCAGTTGCACATCATGTTTGAGAAAAGCATCTATGGTGGCCCTGGGGGTCAAAACACACATTTGCATTTCCAAAATGTATTTGTGTTTTCTGAAATGTTGGGTTTTCCAAAATGTATTTGAATTTTGACCTTCATGCATCCACTAGATAAATTACTGTTAAATAAATAATTGTGCAGTTTAAATGTAAAGTCCCTAACTCTTTTACGTGTCTTTTTTTTCACCCTGCCTGGAACAGCCTCATACACTCTTGATCCCCCCCCCAAGTGACATCACAGGAGCGGGGGCAGTTTTCGCTCAGGTCTTTGCCAATTCCCAGTATACCACCAGCTGCTCTGCTGGGGGGCCCAGGGAGATCCAGCCAAATTTACCAGATTACCCACAGCCCAGTAATTCAATTATCCATATCTCAAACAGGGAAAGAAGTCATCACATGATTACAGGATAAACCTGAACATTTCCCTTCGCGTGTGTCATTAATCGAAGGCACACAACAGTCCAGTTCAACTGTTAAAAACCAACAATGTACAGGAAGACTCCAGTATTCACTCCTAAATGAGTTTTGAGATGAATTTTCACCACAATGTGTGGTTCGTGGTTCTAAATGTGGCAAATAGTAATCATAGATTCTGCTCACGGAAGGCAGTGGCATTCCAGGGTTGTGTTGTGTCAGCTGATCAATGCTCGTTGCATACAAATAACTGCAGAACTCCGCACCCCATATATACGACCAGGCGGGGTTAAGGAATGCTACTGAACGGCCCAGTTGTTAAGGAAACCATATTGTTTAGAAGATGAATAGCAGGAATTCAAATGAGGCCCATTCAATTTTATTAAAGAAGAATCTCAGCTATTAAAAGTGGTAACGAAGCATACACGATATTAACGAGAATACATTTACGGTTCACGATAACGTCTTCGGCACTAACAACTCAGTATTTTAACAGTAGAAATATGGGTTTAATGGATATGACTGGCATTGCGTGGGGGTTGCAGTGAGTAAGTGAGCAGTACGGTCGCCTCACACCCCCAAAGTCGGGTCTTTCAGCCCCCCCCCCTGCTTTCTGTGGGTGGGGCACTTGCTTGCTCTCGCCATCTTGCCATTTTGTGGGTTTCCTCCACATACTCCAGTTTCCCCCTGTGGAAAATAAGATGAACTGTGCCTTGCGATGGACTGGCATCCCATCTAGGGTGTCCACTCCCACCCCCCCCCAGCCTACGTGGCCTGGGTCAGGCTGCAGGCCCCCAGTGACCCTCGGCAGGAAAACCGGTTGATATCAGTCAGATGCCGCGAAGAGAGTTTTCGAGCGGCAGGTGCTCGACCACTAAAATCTGCCGACCGAGGTATGGCGTAAATTTGGCGTGATGGTCAGTGATTGCAGATGGGCAGTACGGGAGGGGTCCTCCTTGGTAAAATGAGAAGGGGCCCTCAGAAGGGAGTCACTCTCAATCAGCCCCCACCCCTAGTCAGATATATACCACAGAAACTGCCAGTGGAACTGAATAAACACACGACTGGAGCACACCATTCTGAATGCTTCCTACCGTAATTCCCATAACAAACAGGCAGCATTAATCAACCTGGAGCAAAAACCATATACACTTATATACCATAGGCAAGGCTGGCGTCCCCATCTGTACTTTGCTGAAAGTTCGTTCAGACTGAAATACAATTTAAAATGGACCACACGATAAATCACCAACCCACGCTCCTTCTTTTTTATTGTCAGGGATGCCCCCACCCCCCCCCCCCCCCCCCAGGGCAATTTTTCTCGAGGGCGGTGGACCTTGGCTTTTGTGTCCCTGATGGAATTTGGCCCCCTGGGAAAAATGGCCGGGAGCCCATTCCCCAAGGATTCTCAGAACGACCATCTTAACACCATGTGCTACACTGTGTACCTTTAACGCTTTGGAAGGTTCCCCGCTGGGATATTCGCTTTGCCCCTCTCGTCTAAGACGGGGAATACCAGCATCGCTGAGACCCCAAGTGTCCGTTAAATTGATCCTGTTGTGGATTTGGCTCCGTGTCACTCTATGGCAAATGCGGGTGCAAATGCAGCCAGAACGGACAGATGGCTCGAGTCTAATGCTTGGTCAGGGCTAACAGAAATCCCACAGGAGATTAGGAACTTTGACCTTCTCTGGGTCTCTGAATCAGCTACCTGCCATTTCCACGCCATTCTACTTTTTGTATTTACACTTTTTAATGGAAATGATAATCGGCACTTTGTTAGAAACAATTTGTCCGTGAGAGCTAATATTAGTTTACGGAATTGAAGTAAAATTTAACGAAACGTTTCACGTAGATTCTGTGCGATGCGACGGAGCTGTATGGATTTTAGAAACCGGCACTCGTGTTTAGACAATAAGCTTATATTGCATTAGTTGGTCGTCTGTATTATTTCATTAGGTGAGATGAGAGCTGAACGGAATTTAGTTCTTTAGTTTGCAAATCGCTCTGTCTTGTTCACACACCAATTAAATTAGAAGGTCTCCGGTGGGTCAGTTTATCTTTGGCACATTTTATTGAGTTTCTCCTCCACTGTCCTGCACTAATGATCTCTATCATTGACTTCGGTGCAAACAGAACAAAGATGTGCAACATGACTGCAGACAAATTTAAGGGACTCTTTCTCGTAAGGTCTTATGAAAAAAAACATAGGCAGTCCAAGAAAATTGTGTATTGTGAATTATTTTCATTTAGGTGTAAAACTTTGATATTATATCTGTCAAAGTCTATCAGCCATATCCAGACCTCTTTGGTAACTTTTTGAAGGACAAAAAAAAAGTGTTGTTTATTTTTATCTTCTTACTATTCATTTGGTGTAATATTAGCATTTTCTGCTCAAATATAGACATCCTGCCATGAAAGATAACTTCAAACATTTTTTTAGATTTAAATTTAGATTAACTTTTATTGTCCCGAAGGAAATTTGCTTGGGACACATACCACAGCTGCTATAGATAAAATCATTCAACACGTAACGTTACAAATAGCGCATGGATACTTGTCCACTTGCGCAGAAAATCCATATGTACAGATTGTGCCCCACATTCATATACATACTTTGCTGAAATATATTGACAATGGACCTGCATCACATCCAGGGAGTCCCTTACAATGCATCCTGGGTTCTTTAGCTCTGGTCTCACTAAAACCTTGTATTCCATCTTTCACCTTGGGGAGGGAGCGGAATCTATCCCCAGGTGAATGGAGCAGGAAGGACGTTTGTTCCTCACAGGGCACAAGCACACTCATAAACAAAATCGCTCTCGTGGGGCCATTTTGAGATGCCGGTGAGTCCAAAGGCATGTTTTTGGATTCTTGGGGGGAACTGGAGTACCCGAAAAAAAACCTGTGCAGCACAGGGGGACCATGGAAACGCAACACACAGAGCGGAGGTGGAGGATGGATGGATGGACGGATGGATGGATGAATTAAGGTAAGGGCTACTAATGACTAAAACCTAAGGAGGGGTGATACCTTCGTAGGTAACACTGTGGTCAGACAGTGTGCATGTCCTCTGCTGGACCCCCATCCTGCCATGGTGCCCCCCCCCCCCCATAATTTCTTTATGCACTTTGGTCAAAAGCACAATATTTAACCAGAATTGCTTAACTATTGCTTTCGATGTGTTGCCTGTATTCCTACGTGTTTTTTTATCCACTGGAAAATTTTACAGTACTGAAATTGGTCTGACTGAAACTGGCCTGAAATCACTTTTCAAATGCCATAACACTAGCACCATCTAGTGGTCATTTCGCCGAAGTGCAGCTTCCAGCTTATAATACATAGTAAATATTTTTACTTAGTCGACACTGTTACACAAAACATTTTTTTTGTCTTTGTGATGATGATGATTTTTATCAAAGCAAATACGACAATACAATTTTCTGTGAATTACTCAGATACTTAGGACTGTCAATGAACCCAAAGCACAATAAATGTTTTAGATAAAACCATATACAGAGTAATGGGTAACCTGGGTTACATTTGCATTTAAATATTAATGACCTACAAAAGTCAACTGAGGAAAACTACGAATTTTATGACGCAACAGTTGGACAGCTGAAAGCCACTGTAATAGACCACGAATCCTATCAATCCATCACCTTCAACTCACACTTAAGAGGGACAAAGAGCGAACAGGTGGCATATCTGCCAGATATCGGGAGCCCTCAGCATCGTCACAAACCCAACTCAACCAGCTCGGGAATAGCTTATTCCCGAAAGCTGTAGCTAAACTGGCTCCACCCGCACTTAGTATACCATACTGTGGCTACCTGTAATCTATGCTCCGAGTCACCGATTAAGGGCAGCACTCCAGAGCGCCCTATCATCAAACTACGGTTCCGATCTTGCATCTGCTCTCAACTGTACTCTGTTAAAAGTACTTTCTTTGTCCAGTACTTCGTTACCTAGTACTATTTCACCAGTCATGCTCAGTGCAACCCCACGAAATTCTGCCATATCTTCAATCCAAGTGCAACATCACCACACGCCTTCACTGAATCACGAATGTAATTATTGTGTTTTGTATGACTATATTATTTGTATTTTTGCACTTTGTTAAATTTCTTTCCACGTATTTCTGTAATTTGGGCGCACCAGTGGAAACCGTTTTCCAGATGTGTCATCGATCTTATTCTTCATGCTGTAGCCAAGGATATTGGGGCATGCTTATTCAATGTATTTCTTGGTGTTACTGTTTTATTTTATTTATGTGAGCGCCCCCCAAAACAAATTAAGTTCTGTGTGCATGAAATGCTGCACCTTTTGTTGTTGGTGGGGCGTCAAATCATGTTGCACCCCCTGGGCTGCACGTGGGCTGGTTTTGTCTTACGTTGTTCAATCGTTGTACTGTAATCGTAGTTTTGTGGGGAAAATAATTAATAATGTAATGTGGTATATCTATAACGATTTTACAAAGCATGCGGTGTTTTAATATTTGTAATGTTTTATGCGATCGGTTAGAGAAAGTTAGTGTGTCCGACCAGGACAGCCCTTCACGATATGCTAGTATATTGTAGGACAGGGGATGTATAATAGCTTCGTGCTCATATGTGTGTTTGCATGATAATACTAGCTTGCTTATGCCTATATTTTACATCGGCGTGGCAGTGTAATTTTTAGGCATCGTATATAACGGTGTACGATGTTGCGCTGGAGATAGACATTCGGTTTATACGTGCGACGCCCACGTGTTCCATACGTCATCCATTTTGTTAAAACTGTTCACGTTATTACGGGTCCGCAGCTGTATGCTCAATGGATCAATTGTATTGCATAATTTAATGAAGTATTATCAGAATACGGCTTGAGCTCCCCTGACCAGGATAATCAGTTACAAGGTAGGTGAATGGATTATTGGAGTACGTATTATATTTTGGAAAATAAGTATGACGTGATTATAAATAGATGATATATACGTACCGATAAAAATGATATCAGTGTAGGAGGGTACATTTTGTAAATTAGGTGATGCATGTTTTGTAATGCAAGTATGGTAATGAATATTGTATAAGTATTAAATATAATTATACTTTGAAACATAGACACAGTGCGCATGTCAAGGCAGGAAAGAGTCACTGAGTGTCTATGTGTGACACGCACCTGTTCCCTTATACCTGTGGCCCCGTGATGTCATTGTCATTACACAGTGGGGAACAGCTTGAGCTGGATGCTGCGATGCTTCTTCGTGTGACATGACACCGTCCTGCAGGTGTTGGCAGAGGTCATTGGTCAGTGACGGGAAGGAGTGACATTCAGCTCACCTGATGTAAGGTGACCGCTTGACCTTCCTCGCCACAGATGTTATTGAACCTGACAAGTGTATTACTGGGATCTTCACTCCAGTACCTTTTTTGCCAGGGACACTCTACAGCAGTGTTTCCCAGCCCAGCTAGGGAGCAAAAATGTGGACTGTCTGGCAGGGAGCTGGGAGGGAGCAAAAATATGAATTGGCTGTGGGTCCCCCAGGACTGGATTGGGAAATGCTGCTCTACAGTAAGAAAGTCACCGGGATGACCGATTGACTAGACTGACCCCAGAAGTGCCTTGTCTTTGTAAGAGCAAAAAGGTTCTGGGGTTGACTGACAGCCAGCTCTATCCCATACGTCGTAAAAACAGTGGCTGTTTTTCCTCTGTAATGTAATGTGTAATGCCATTATAAAGACGATCCCGCAACCTGAGACATAGACTACACTAAAAAGCACTTTCAGAGTTATAGTCTATGCAGCAAGTGAACTTGAGAGTTAACTGAAGGTCATTAACATTTTTATGGGATATTTCCTTTTTTCTGTAAAGTTAAAGCTACTCTTAGAGTATCTCATAAACCTCTGTGTCTCATGTGCTTCTGTTTCCCGTCATGCAGATTGATCCCGTCAGTATAGATTGACATATTTACACTCTGAGCCTTGCCCTGCACACAAAGGAATCGTGGTACACAATGATTGTGAAGCTCTTAATGACAGGACAGCTGTCTGTCCTTACGCAGCTGGTTTAGAGTAAAACTTAATAAACCACCTGAATATTCCTTCATGTATATTCTTCATTCTGCATATTAAGAACTTATTAACTGATGTGGTAGTGCTCAGATTAAATCAAACAAGGTCAGAGAAAGTGTATAATCTGTCTTGGAATTCACTGTGAACTGAAATTTTCTTGTGGTTGAGATGCAAAGGAAATGAATGGAGAAGTCATATCTGTCTCCAAAAATAAGTCACCATTATCAAATATAAATATAAAGTCATTATCAAAGGGCTTGCCCATCGTCACCAGCGTGGCTCCGCCGTGCCCATCGTCGACAGCGTGGTTCCGCCGTGCCCATCGTCGACAGCGTGGTTCCGCCGTGCCCATCGTCGACAGCGTGGTTCCGCACGCCTATCATCACCGTCATAATCTCCATCCTGCCCCCAGCCAAAATAACGGATGAGTTGCTCAAATGGAGAAGTGGAGAGGATTTTGGCTGGTAAGGTCAGGTAAGGTCAGTAAACAAAGCCTGCCTTTATGTCCAGTTACAGGTTTTTATTCTCTTTAATTTGAATAAAATACAATATTACTACTGTGGCCTGATCTGATGTGAGATAGGATTTAAATTTTGTCATCAAATACAGTTCCTTTGAGTTTTCATGTGAGTTCAATTTCCTAATAGAACTGACCTTATATGGTGGAAAATGCTTAAATGGGCAAAACTTTTTGGATACTGGTGGTGTTGGGAGGTGAAGCAAGATTCATTTTCTTAAGGAATAAGGAGTTGGGCTTGAATCCAACCCCAAATAATGACATTTTCAGTGTGTTTAGCAGTTTTGTCCAAAGAAATGTACAATAGGGAATGTACGAACAGGGTTACTGTAGCAAATGGGGTTAAAGGCCTTGCTTAAGCGACCAATGGTGAAATCACTCTGCTGACCAGGGGACTGGAACCAACAACCTTCCAGTTATGGGCACAGCATCTCAAACCACAGAGCCATACACATCCCATGACTATAGGTTTATGTAGGTGACTATAGCAGGACAGGGTAAAAAAATATAGTCACATATCTATATCTGTCTAATCACACGTAAAAAAGAATGGTGAAATGTTTTTGTACCTGCGGGCATTATTTACCTTAATTTATAAGTCTGACTTAATTCACTTAGGTGAATTAATTTCAGCAGCATCACCATACCAGTCATTGCTAATAAATACAAAATGAAGAGACTGATAAATACAGAAATCTGCTCATTCTACTCAGTCATCTGTGAGTTAAATAGGGGTTCCACATGCCTTAGTACTCGGACCAATATCTTCCTATGTGTCCATATGTAATTCTTTGAAAAGAATATTATAGAAATATCATACACATACATTTATCTGCAAGATATGATGATCCTATCACGTACTGTAGCCTTTAAACTAAAGACGTCAGCTCACTTTAGGTATCCTGGATGTTTACTTCAGTCGGCTCCCAAGATGTGCTTGCTGTTGCATAAAAGCCCCCAGAAAATGAATACAAGTGCTCATGTATAGTAGAGCGGTGTAGTTCAATACCACCTTTCAAAGGGGGAAAATCACACCCCCTGCACTCCGCAGTAGATTCAAATGGGCTACAGCATGAAATAATACAATTCAGAAGCAGCACGGGCGCTCGCGGGCCTCTTCCCTGGCTCGTGACTCTCCCTGTAAATCACGGTGCACCGAACAGCTTGGCGCCCACTTATCTGACTAAACTCATTTGCATGCGCGAGCCGGAACGTACTCTTTTAAAATCAGCACTGAAGACCTATTATTTTAGTCTAATCTACCCTAATTAGAGCTACTGCTGCTACTGTACAGAATGCCATGGTATCGCCTATTGCCAGTGCATGCATCTGTTCTCTGACTACTTCACCAGCCCTCTCCCAAATCCCACCCACAGCACTAACGGCGAGCTTTCTGCACAAACAAGTCGGGTTTTATTGTCATCTCGCACACGTGAAGCGAGATTGCGTTTCTGCGGATCATCGGGCAGCTAGAATAAAGGGCAACTGAGCAATAAACAATGAACAATAAAAACTGGATACAAAAATACACAACAATGACTCGGTGCAAGCAAACAGTATATGCATATAGACAGCTGTCACCTCTTTTCCAGTGTCTCTGGATTTTCCCACGTCATAATAATGATTTATTTATTTATTTATCATCATTATTGTTGTTGTCGCCGTCGTATTTCCTGGCTTTATTATAAAAGAGCCGGTGCCACTCTATAATAAACTTAATGTATAATTAATTGATATTGACAGTTGTAGAATCTTTACAGACCTTCGCGTCCATCACAAAGGTACATTTAGACCTCTGGAATAAAGTACGTTTACAGTGCTATATAAATTTAAGCAGCGTGTACTTTCAACGAAGCAACTGCCCTCGTATTTCATTTTAAATGCGCCGCATTAACCAAGATGACAGATTAATTTGCCGCTCATAGGTGAGAAATAAACCTGCGACAAGCCCCGATTACACCAGTATTACCCAAAGCTCATTGGAAGTACGTTCCTTTAAAAAGATGCCGTGGGCGCCGCAGACCAAAGCGTTATACTGCACTGCAGAGACAAGAAGCCTCATCATCCCACATCAAACAATTTTATTCCCCAGATATCTGCCACTTTCCCCCTTTATGTGCGCAATAGCCAAGAGGAAAGTCTTTTAGGATAATAAAGAGAGCGACAGATTTGAAGATTACAGTGAAACTTTTTCAGCTGTTTCCCCCCAACTTGCATCAAAACCAGAGGTTGTGCCGGTCACACAGAAACGGCTCATGGGTCCAGTCCACTAAATACTTAATACTGCAGGAATAAGAAGCCGAGGTCGGCAAACAGCGGACTCGCAGATGGGGGCTCGGCTGCGGTGATCGCCCCTCAGCCCGGCGATGCTGCATGGCTCTGCCGGCCGTCTTCGCTTTAAAGCGGTCACCCCGTGATGATGTGTGCACACCCCGCCTCTTCCCAGGCGATGCTGTAGCGCTGTCAATTTCTATTATAAGAGGAACAGTTGAGAAAAGGGAAGGGGAGGGAGGGAAGGGGGGGATAGAAATCCGGAGAGGGGTTTGCGGGGCAGCGCAGTCAAAACACCCATGGGTGGCTGCGTGGGCAGTCACCATGACTCTTCGGGAAGCCTGAACGAAATTTCAGACGGAACTGGAGGTAGGAAATAGGCCGTGTGCGCCGACTGGTCCTTAACTGAGTCCGGGACTTAGGATGTCGGGGCTTTTGTGTGCGTTTCTGCGATCGGTGTTGTTATCCGCGCCGTGCCTCTTGTCTTTCGCCCCCCCTGCCTCGATCGCAGTCGCTGGGGCAGAGGAGGCTGTGCTGCCAGGCGCTCGCCTTGGGGCCTCCTGCTCCTGATGTTGGACGTGTCGCTTCGGGGAGGAAAACGAGAAAAAAAGAAACCACGCGATCCACGCCGCTTAACATCCCCTTGTGTCTTTGCTCTCCCTCAACCCCCCTCCATAAGCATTAGGTCCGCCGTGCCTTTGCCTGGGTGCATGAATTTGGGTCACCGTAGTGGGTTTAGGGGATGCGATCGTGCGATCATGGTGGTTCGGTAAATAAAGTGAATCACGCATTGTTACTGTAACATTGACCGGAGGTAAAGTAACTTTTTTTTTTATTATTAATTCCCATTCTCGCAGCACGCTTCTTCTTGTTCTTACGAATAAGGATGGTGGGGGAAGGGTGATCGTATCTCTTTTGCACGGCCGCAAGTAAGTCTTGAGTAGGTCTATTTAAAGCCGCGATGTCTGCTTTGACCGGCCGACAGCGCTGCGTTTGTCTTTCCTTGAAAGTGGAAGTGAAAGTGCTTCAGGAAAACTAGAGAGAAAAGCGACCGTTTGAAAAAGAAATGGGTACAGAAAACTGTTGGGGAAAAGTTGATAGAAGCTGCCGGAGCTGGTTGCAGGGTTGCATTGCTGCTGCGCTTGGGTGTGTGCATGTGTGCATTTACTGCAGGTGACCGCCTCGGCTCCGTGTCGAAGTGACGGCGACTTATCAGTTAAAGAAAACAGTCCGATCGGTTCCTGGATACAGGGACTGGGGAGCCTGTGATGTGTTGTGGGACAGCGTTATCGTTTTTTGTTTTGTCATATTGTTTAAAGGTCGTCTCTTTCTTCTTTCTTATAGTGAAACTGCAGTTATGCTGGTAATCCAAGGGAAGACATTATAGCTTTAAATGTAGCCTCCCCCTCAAAAAAGAAAAAAAAAAAAAAAACAATAAATAAAATAGTTACCCTGAAATGGGTCGTGTCTATACAGTATTGCTCTTGTATTTAGATCTTCAGAACTTTAAACACTGAATAGAAGCGTAGGCATCTGTGCAACGGCGCACAAAACGTGAACAATTGAGATTAGCCTCGCAGTGCTCGCTCAAGCTCTCGGCCTTGGGGCTGGAATTAAAATGATACATCCAAGCCCTCCGTACACGTTACCAACAATCCAGGCGACATCCTGCAAGTAAATTGGCCTGCTTTGTGGTAGGCAAGAAGGATGTTGACTATGCAAAGACGACTATTTCCTCTCCATTGGGATATCTGTTCTGCTTACATTCTAACGTACGCGCCTGTACTGCGTCTCCAGGAAATATTCTGTCATTTAGCAGTAAATGCTGACTTTGTTGTCTGTGTAAAATAGATCCAGGTGTTTTCCACTGCCTGAATGGCCCCAAAGCGCTTAACAAAGAATCAGACACTGGGTTTGTTGATCACTATTGTTTGCATTCGTTTGGTCCTGTCTGGACACCTGCAGTAATCTGATATTCTTATCTTCCAGGCTTAGTACATTTGTCCAGCAATCATGTCTTATGTACCCATTTTTAATAAACAGTTATGTAAGACTGGGTCAGAGGCAGCCTGAGGTCTATATCAGCCGGCTCGGCGTGCGCCCTGAACAGGATGTTGGTCTGTTGCATGGCTGACGGACATCAGCACTTGCTACAGACAATGTAGAGGCAATAACCAGTCTTTATACTCTGGGAGGAAATTCGCCCACACGTACACACACAGCTGGGGCAGGAATCGAACCCGCAACCATGGAGATGTGAGGTCACATTGCTCTCCAGCGAATCATCTTATGGATCATCTGTCATGCTGTGGTGCACTTCCACCTCTGCCAGTGATCATAGCATCTGCACTGGGGCTTTTTTAACATCGTTTTCCTGTCTCAGGGAAGCCTTTCTGGGGGGTAGTGTGGCAGAGATCAGTCTTCCGACGACCTGTGCATTCTCCAAAACCGTGTTTCTCAGCCCAGTCCTCAGGAACCCCCAGACAGTCCACATTTTTGCTCCCTCCCAGCTCCCAACACACCTGGACCAGGTATTCGGCGTTCCTGATTGGCTGCGAGCTGGGAGGGAGCAAAAATGTGGACTGTCTGGGGGTTCCCCAAGGACCGGCTCGAGAAACTCTGCTCCAAAAGACATTTTGATAATATCGCTTTTTTTTTTTCTGCAGGGTCGCGTGTTTTCTGTCGATCTTAAAACAAAAGATCCCTCGGAGCACTGCGACTCCTTGGATTCCTTCTGGAAATTCCCTTCAGAAATTCCCCTTTCATTTTCCCTCAATACTACGGCTGCCTCACAGTAATGTTACATGTCGAGTGTCAGATATTCTGACATATTTCTTAATTCTTTCCCTTCGTATTCCTTTATTTCCAGTATCGCATCTTATCCATAAAGGACTCTAAAACTCAGCTGAAAATCCCCTGAATACCTCATGCCCATGTTTTGTGTGCTTCCATATTTGTTCCTTTGTTGTTCCCTACCGCCACGCTCAGATCTCTTCAGTGTAAACAGTGATTTCAATTTTCTTGTGCTGCAAATGAAAACAGGAAGTCAGGACAACCCCCCCCCACACACACACACACCTTCTTATTTTGGTCTAGCTGCATGTATATTCATGTATTTATAAAAGAATGCGAGAGTCCTCTTGTACCATGGCTTGACCACAATGGCGAAACCAGTTAGGGAGCGTGTTAAAATCACACAGTCGGGGCACCGTCTGGTAGCTTCTTTTTGAATGATTGCAGCCTCTGGTCCGGCCGCTGGGAGAAGGAGAGAGTCTGGGAAGACGGGGAGAGGCACACAGTGACCACACTGTGGCGGAGGAAGTGATGCATGTGTGATTTTTCAGGTGCGGTGGGGGGGTGTGCTTCGATGGCTGCCAGGCCTCCTCCGGTGACGGTTTGTCCCCCCACTTCGCTCGTCTGCCAGAGTGCCTCCCGGCTCCAGGAAGGCTGGTGGTGCAAGGACAGCAGATGTGCAAAACGTTCTCCGCGCCTCGACGTCCTTTGCCCGAGTCCCCGATCGCGGCCCTTTTTTCTGGGTCCTGGGATACGACTTGATAAATAAGCGAAATTCCTTCAGTAAGCCTGCTGCACTCTCTGTATCGTTGTGCCGGTATGTAGGGGATTCTGCTCCCTTCCGGAGCGATATACGGCGCACGGACGCCGGCTGAATTCACGCCGTAGTCGCGGTTTTCTTTAAACGCATGCCTTTTCCGACTGTATGCCCGCGGCTGGAGTGCGTTTTCCCTGCTTCCCGCGGCTGACGGAAGCGGCGGCCTCCTCGACGAATTCCCGTCCAGATGGCACTCATTTGGGATTCTGGTGAAAAAAGAAAGAAAAAAAAGAAATGAATTTGCATGTTTCGGTTCTGTAAAAACATCCCCGGGTGCCTTTTGAGGACGCCACGCAAAGCAGCAGATTCGGGACAGACGGGGCTTGGGATTTGAGGGGTCCTGTGAAGTTTGACATTTTATGGACTACATGGTTCATGTCAAATATACCGCTGTTTCTTTTTCGTGTACGTTTTTTTTTTTTTTTTTTGCAGGTGCAGTCCTGTCTTGCCCTGTGTCTAATCACAGCACTGTGCCCTCTGAACAGAGCGAGCCTTACAGCATTTGGGACAGTGTTAGGCTCTGTGGGTTAGCATGCTGTACGTAAAACCGGAAGGTCGCTGGTTTAAATCCCCTCGTCAGCAGGGTCATTTCACCTCGGTTGTCTAATTGCCCATCGCATTTGTTAAGAGCGTCTAATAGACAACTGCAATATGAATAACGTTTCATCTTTCACAAACACGCCAGTTCTCTGTTAGCCTGTGCTAGGATTCCTGTTACTGGGACTGGGAAGGTCACCTTAATATGGTACTTTTAATTGTCCTCGTGTGGCTCCTGTCTCCATTAATACACACACATGGGCCGCTGGTGACTTTGTGTCTGCAGTACTGCTCGCATCGAGCGAGTCTCATTCCGGGAAACATCGATTTCAGTCCCGAAGTGGGAGGAATTCCATTAGTTTGGCTGTATGGGGCGGGGGAGAGTGACTCGCTCTGTCTGACGGTCCGACGTTTCAGGAGAAGGTTAATTAACAGCCCGGTTAGGGATTCTGGGAAAGTTTCTGCTGCATTCCTGTCCCTTTCTGAGAGGGGAAACCACAATCGCCTTCAAGCCGGTGCTGTGGATCCAAGCGCCAGTGTTTCCAGTTTAATTCTGGCTTTGGCCGCGAGCTTTTATGCGATTACGCGCCGGTCTTTGGGAATCTGTAATACCCCCAAAGGCCACCGGAGGCAGCGGTCCGGAGTAAGGCCAGGGACCAATCAGCTGCCATGACCTTAGTGTATGCTTTAAGATCCCCCCCCAACCCCAGAACAAAAGCAGGTAGAAGGATAGCAGTCTGTATCATGAGTGTTCCTTGTTTCCTTTGTACAGGGAAGGCATAAATGTTTATTTTCTACTGTAATATTTTCTGTGCTGCCATCTTTGGTGCCACAGGAAATAGAAAGTGTGGACTTTGGTGTAAGGGGAGGATACAGACCCTTTCCTGTCCTCGTCACCAAACGGCAGCGGCTGTCGGAGTGATTTAGCGTCCTCCTCGCTCTACCTTTGTGTTTTATGTTGTGTTTTCTTCCTCCTCCTTGTGCTCGTCAGTCACGGATCGAGGCCCGTGGTTCCAAGCTGAATTATTAACGTACGCTGGACGTTGCGTCACTCGCCGGGGCCCGGTGTCAGCGTCCCGCGGTTTTGTGGCTGTCCAGGTAGCGCTCCGCAGGTCTCAATAATTAATCGCCCGCTACCTTCCTGGCCAGTGATGGCCGTTCGGGGGCGGGTGGGTGTCCGTTGGCGTGCCTGACTGCTAATCCAGACTAGCCAATCCGAGGTCCCGTTCTGTCCTTCCGTGCTGCTGGCAGCCACTGTAGCATTTCGACGTCCTTACTAATTCATCCTAATTCTCTAGAAGATTCCGTCTGAGTCAGAAAACATTGGGCGGGGGGGGGGGGGGGGGTGGTGTT
>JAODLC010000052.1:5390344-5406534 GCA_026781145.1 Hippopotamyrus pictus | reverse complement strand
GCGTGTATTAACATATATAAAGATTAAGCAGACAAAATGTTTAACCATAAAAAATACGGCTACTTTGTTCTGAAATTTTGCTCGATTGACAGGATGAAAAAAGTCAGCATGAAGACTGTCAGGAGAGGTAGGTCTTTGGTCGTGATGCATATTGTATTATTACGCAATAGACAGAATTTAAATTAACTGTATGTTAGATAAATGTTTTTTTTGTTGTTTTGACAGAGCGACTGAATAATAGGCATAAGCAATTATGACAAAGCTGACTTGGTTCCTCCATGGTGTCAAGAAACAATGGACCAATTAAATATTTAAGCAATATATATTTTTTTATTGTATGCTACTAGAGGTAACAAAGGATTTCCATGTGGTAATTTAATATTTATAAACATGTTGGTATGCTGTTTGTGAAGTCACTGAATTACTGTGTATTGTGTGGACTAGTAAAGATTCTCCATGTCGTTTTGCTCTGTGCGAAATTAGCTTTAATAAAAATGGCCTGAGTGCATTTAACTCAAACTTTGGTGAGTTTATTATGTAGCCATTTGGGAATTTCATTGCTACTGTTTCTTCATTTAAATATGTCATTAACAGAAAACACAAGCAACCATCTTACAAATGAAACTAGGTGCAGTGGGGTGGGGAATTAACAGTCTCTTGTACCACCCCCACCCCCACCCCCTAAGAAGAGTTTAAATAATCTTTCTTTTTTTGCTACAATATAGAAGACTAGCTTTAAGAAAAAGACTCTTATTTAGAATATGTTAAGGGTATCTGGCATCTGCAACAGACACCAGGCAGCCACACAATGGGGAACATTCCAGAAGGATGCTATATGCAGTCAAAGGGAAACTGAGTTGGATGACTGTAACAGGTCGTCGTTCGACGGAGCTGCCCAAGAACGACGGAACAGCTGAACTGGACGTCTTCTTCAGAGTCTGTTGAAGCCGACATCGGAACGTCTCCCAGCTCCCAGGGACCAATCGGTGTCCTTCCTCACAAACTCGAACCCTGGAATCTTTTTAAGGAAGTCGCCAGAATGGTTTGTGACAAATAAAATCAGTACACGTACCTTCTGCTCCTAAAATAAACTCTCTCACATTAGGGGGTTGGGGAAGCGTTAGTTATTAATAAACACCTCATCATTTATGTAGACCTACTGCTGCAGACTAGAGTTATGGTTGGCCGGTTTGTGCATCAGTTATGACACAAGTGACAGACAGCTGCTACACAGAATGGGTTTTTTGACACTACGATGACCGTGAAGCCGGTTACATAGACAATGCAGGACCGCACATGGCTTCTGACAAAGGAGCGTAAGCATTCTGCCTACATAGGAACTCAAGGTCAGACTGCTTCCCCTGCAAGACCAAACTTCTCTGATGCATTGTGGGTAAAATTCAATTCATACACATCAGAGCACCAATCACCTTATCCAAAAGGCACTTGACCTGACATCTTGACGTTGAACTATAGGAGAAATCACACAGATACCACGCAAACTTACACACACACACCTTATTCTTCAAAAAGAATGTTTATTTTATGATACCACTGGATACTCCATATCCAACACAATGTTGTATAGTGTCAAGTTCATACAAGCAAACAAAAAAACTCCATGACAAGTCATACAAACATTCAGGGTCCGATCTCATGCCATACTGCCCTAAGTGAGAGGAGGGAACTGGTCTGAGTGTTTAATCACAAACAAAAGAAATAGATGTAAAAACCCTGCTCTTTCTATAAACACCTGTGTAAACCAAACAAACTTGCAAAACAAAAAAACAAAAACAAAACAAACAAAAACAAAAAAATAAATCATGCATCGTCATGCATGCGAAGGATGAAATATGCATTTGGGAAACGTCAGAGCCCTCCTGCGGAGGCTGGGTGACAGGCTCGCGGTGGGAATTCCACAGAATTCCACAGTTTGGCAGTGACAGTGGGGATCCTCCAGTGCTCACTGCACGGCGCCTCGCGAGCTTCCGCACGCTAAACGCACATGCGGCGTGCCGATTCTCTCGCCAGGTCCTTCCAGTTTGGCTTCGACTAACTAACTAACCACTGGTGAACTCATTAGAACCTTAATTAAGAGAACTGACAGATACACTAGTCTTCAATACATGTATCATTCGAAGCACTACATGAAGATGTTTAAAGTGGCTTTTTAATCGCTATTGTTAATTGAAAGCATTGTGGTAATAAGCTCCATTATCACTAGCTAAGAATACTGATATTTTGGCCATTGCAACCCACCCTTTGCCTTCTGTGATAAATCAGATGATCTACACACTCTGCAATGTGCCCATTTCCCGCGATAACATTGGTCCGACGACTCCAACAAGTTAGCTTCTTAGACTGAAATGTAGACCTGCAGACGATCACTTCATAACTTACTGTCCTTCCACATCGGTGCCACGTTAATTTATGTCACTGCTTTATGTATTTGAAATGTATATATTGTAGTTCATTCCATAACATTTCTCAAATAAAAAAAAAAACACTGCATTTTATTTTGATATACTGCATAATTGTCTTTGGAGAAGATTTAAAAATAAATCAGTCACCACAGACATGACTATTTTCTCTCAATAGTGAATATCTTAGAGATACCCGTTAGGAGAGCAGGTTTATCTAATTATGACTTCAAATCTCCACTAAAGAAAAGACACTGCCCGACAAGTTAGCTCTCCAAAACACACTTCCACACACCGTCTAGAGAACAAAAAAAAAAAAAAAAAACACACACACAGAGTTCGTACAAACGGGCTGGGATCCAGGCTGCAGCTTCCCGGACCGCTACCTTATTTCGGCTTTTGATAACATGCGGCAGCCTGTGCAGACCTGACCCCCATACTCAGGCCGAACGAATATAACAAATGTTACTTTTGAATTACGCATTTGCAGAGGAAGGGAGCGGTAATGAGCTGCATTCTCACACCTCAGCTTCCCGGAGCGGTAACTTAATACGGCTTCAGACAAGCGGCACCCGAACAGTACAGAATCCTAAACTCGGAGGAACAGGGGGAAAGAAAAAACACCTAGCAACCGATTTTTTTTTTTTTTCGCGTTACAATTTGCCAGACAGAACTCTCTCCTTAAAACTATTCATAGAATATTTACTCCATAAATGTCCAGAGGATCAGCAGCATATCTCGGGGGCATTATACATTTCCCGGCGGTGAGAACATTACTCCAGACATACATCCATTTGTAAACTGGCGGTGAAGCACAGCGCACCAAACTCGACAACCGTTTCACTTCTGGTACCATTAAGATTTTCAGAGACAGCTTCAGCAGTTCAAAAGAAAGGTGTCTAGAGGAATGAATGTTTAGACCTGAAACGCTAATATACTTGACTGTGTGAGGCTGAGCTCTCTTTGAGGAGAAAGATGCATGGAGACTGTGGTCCTTCAGGGGACTCTAACAAGCTCCGTACCAACAGACCGGACCGGCACCAAGAAGCAAAACGCTGATGTAGAACAGAAGGCGAGATGAAAGGAGAAGGTGCAAAGAAGATAAGGAAGGGAAGGTACAGAGACAGAGAGTGGGAAAGACGTAACGAGCTTAATGTCGACCAGCAGTAGTGGTTTGGCGTGACCTGCAGTGTCCTGTACTTCTCCAAACGGTCTCGCTCCCAGTTAGGGATTTCTACTGGTTCTGCTTCTTCGAGAGGTACCTGGAAGAAACAGCAGGCAGCAAATGGCAAGTTATAATAAGGACTGGAATCCACAGTTATTTTAAGTAAAGGTCCTGCAAGGTCCTCGTCTAATTTGCCGACTCGTAGCTCCGTTCATTAATAGCTGTTATCAGAGCCGGCCGACCAAAAAGCAGTATTAGATCCAGGGGTGATTCTAGGGTGAGTTTAAACAAGGGGGTATAAGGAGGGCCATAATTCACACAGAGGGCCCAACCTTAATATTATCCAATGATATGTTTGGAATTGCTGAGGGACAGGGAAGGGGGCCAATCAGCTTTTAGTAGGGGCGGGTGCCCCTGAGGCCCCTGTATATGCCACTGACTTTAGCTGCGTCTCCATTGGCTGTAGGCCTGACCAGTATGTGCTTCATTCTGGGAGATATCAGACGTGTGTGGATGTGTTCCCTAGTGAAACTCACTTCGGCCACATACTAAGGCATGCCTACCTTTCCCAGTGTTTGTGATTTAGGCCGGAGAAGTCCTCCAGTTTCGCAATTTCCTTGAGGTACTGGGACAGTTTGAAAAGCTCCCTGTCTTTCTCACGGTTTAGGTGTGCCTTCATAAATGGCCGGATCTGTCATGGGAAAACAGTGGAATAACCAACCAATGACTACAACTGAGGAGAGGAGTCTGAGAGCTTGTGGGAGTTTTACTTACACAAAAATGTTCTGAGGGCCGAATGAAAAATTATTGGTTATCTCTCTGGACCAATCAGAATGCAGAGGAGGTGGGTCCGAACTAGAGGAGGCGGGACCAAGATATCTGATTGGGTGGTCCCACTTCCTCTAGTTGCCAACAATCAACAATCTGATTTTTTTATTTCTCTGAACCAATCATATTTCTTTCTGCCCTCAGAACATTTTTTGTGCAAGTACAACTCCAACGAGCAGTCAGAGTGGCTGGAACTGGTACCTTTAATCCGTTCTGTGGGTTCATAAGGAAATTCCTACCGATGTCATCAAACATGATGGTGTTCTTCTTGTTGTAGAACGTGCCGTATTTGCCCCAAATTACTCCCAGAGGCTTTACCTAAAAACAAAACATTTTGGTAGACAGTTTCAAATCATATCTGAACCACATCCTGAAAGGTTCTCGCCACCATTGAGGCTGGACTGACCTCCACGACACCTCTCTTTGGCGTGTGCACAGTGATCATAGCCGCGCTGTCCAGCATGAAGGTGATCTTGTAGTTGGGGTTGTCCGTCACCCCAAGCTCCTGTGGGCGAGCAGTCAGACAGAACTAATCGCTTTCCGATCACGGCCAGTGCTGGTCACAGTGCTGACTGTGAACTGTATGAGGAAGGCTTGTGGTGACTCAGACGGCGTTTTATTGCGACTTTACTGCATATTTAACAAGCTCAAAAAAAAAAAAACAAGAACTGCAACTGCAATTGAGCTAAACACAACACATGGGTGTAAATGTTAAAAGTCTGGACACACCTAATGAAAATCATTTGTTTATCAACAAGCTAATGACCACAAGCAAACCTGGGGGGGGGGGGGGGGGGGGGTTAGGCGAGTACTGTATTATCCTGCAAACCAGCGATGAAATGGAGTGATGTGACCTGCCCCCCCCCCACAATCCCCCTGACCTAAAGCATACAGAGCTGGTTTGAGATGAGTTGGATTGAAGAGTAAGAATAGAGTAGCTGACTTGGGCTCAAGTTGTGGAAACTCCTGCAGAACTGTTGGCTACGTCTGGATGCTGGTTGAAAGAGCCAGGAAGGCTGTCATGGACACCAATAGGGGCTATTTTGAAGAGTCAAAGGGTGCTTTTCCACCGCACCAAGCACGGTAGGTTTGGTACTTTCCCATTTCCATTAAAATTTAAAAAGTATTTTGTTTGATATACTAGAACAGCATGCATTCAGTGGGCTGTCCTAATGATGTGATTTTTGTTGAAATAAATATTGGGCAAAAGCAAAACAGTTCATAAATTTCTCACAAATCTGTCAAGGAGTGATTTAAACAGCAAGGATGAAAACGTTTGTCTCCGAGAATGCATGCGGCACTCATGTAAAAGCAGCGGAGGTGAACTTTGAGCAAAACTTAAATTCCCTGTGCTATAATGTCCGTACAGAATTGAAAGTAAGAAAAACCTGATCTTAACTTAGCTGACTAGCGATATGAAAACTGCACGAGTATAACATGCGATGTCAGTATTAATATTATTGTCCTGCCCAATAATATACTGTAGCCATTTTTAGAATTCAGTACAAAATACCCCACCTTGCACTGTGATGTCGTTCAGCACCAGTACCAGTCTTTATACCAGTGGATAACCAACACCTTGAAGTACCATACTTTTGGTAGTTTCTTGAAGTACGAAAAGTACGATACCTGGTGTGGCGGAAAAGCGCCAAAAATCTGAGAAAACAGTGATGGTGAACACCACTCGTGATTGTTGTAATATTTGATGTGTTTCACTTCACTGCCACACAGCCTTTTACTATAAGGTGAATAACTAAGAGAGACAAATGCATTGCGACTAAAAGCTGATTTTTGCCTGGTGCTGTTATTAAAGGCTGTCATGTCGCTCATCCATAACAGCCTCCTTAGATGCACTTACTTTCATTTTGGCGTCGATCCACTTCATGCTGGTGGCCGCTATTAAGAGAGAACAGCGTTGAATAACTACACTGAAACCAGACTAAATGAATGTGGAAGAAGAAGCAAGGGACACTGAGGATCACGACCCCCCTCCCCCCATACAAGACCACAGTCCTCTATGCAGCACAAACACTTACACCAGATGACAATGTCGTAGTCCTCGTACGCAGAGGTGAGAAACTCATGCAGGTATGGCCTCATCAGTTCTTGTCCCGTCTCCGCACAGGATTTGTGGTCTGAAATGAGACCCAAGGTGAAGTGGAGACAACAGATTCAAAGCAAAGTCCTTTGAAGCCCCCTGACTGAAGTTCTAGAACAGCCTATCGTCTGATGCTTGCCAAAGGGATATTAACCCCAACTGCATCAATAAATATTCAAACAAAGCAATCAATACAGATATTTAAAAATGGAACCATTTGTTAAGCGTATTAACCGTTTTAAGATTACTACTGAAGTATAGCGCCGTTAATTTTGCATTTTAATCATGAGTCCAAAATGTAGTGCTCAGTGTACAGTAGTAACTTGGAAATACAAGGGCATAATTTAGATGGTTGTATATTACATAAAAATGTCTATAGTAGAAATGACAAGACAATTTAACACGCAAAGTGTACAGTACAGTAGAAAATGGTAATAGACTTTATGTTATTGCTCAGACTAGCAGACTGTTATGGGTTGAGGTCGGGGTGGGGGGGCAAGTATTACTCATGAGTTTTCACATTTGTGGGGATCTTCAGAACATAACCCTTGCATATGTGGAGGAGTGACTACTTTTTCCAGAGCCAGTATAAAATTCAAAGACAAACATGACTATCAAATATTCATATTTTCTGTTAAAGTGTGTCAAATTAAAATGTCAAGTTGAAACAAACATAAAAATATACAGCATTTTTCATGTTAAAGGCAGTGAAACTAGTCCACATCCAGCACCATCTTACCAAACAGAGTATAGTCCACATCCAGCACCATCTTACCATACAGAGTATAGTCCACATCCAGCACCATCTTACCAAACAGAGTATAGTCCACATCCAGCACCATCTTACCAAACAGAGTATAGTCCACATCCAGCACCATCTTATCAAACAGAGTATAGTCCACATCCAGCACCATCTTACCAAACAGAGTGTAGTCCACATCCAGCACCAGCAGTCTCTTGCCGTCTCTTGGAGGGTTCAGCTCTTCCACCCTGTACTCTTTCACCCGACGGGCGATCTTTGCCAAGTTCTCTTCCCTGCAAACAGAAAGACAAGGTGCCAGGTGTCAGTGGAGAAGCATCCTGCTCCCAATACATCCACATCTCTCCTTGTTCGACGGAGAACTCAAGTCACGGTGCCAGGGACTGATGGATGGTCCACGTCCTCAGACAGAATTCAGGGCTACGGATCTGTGGTGGTGTGACTTGGTCCAATCCCAACGTCCCCTCCTAAGGCCTAAACCCTGAACTCTCACAGACTTAACTAATGTCACCTGGTAAGTGATTGAGTGTGAGAAGCTGCAAGGGCTCAAATTGGCATAAATAGGAATGGGACAGCAGATTGCAGCATATCACATTCCCTTGACAACGCCAAAAACAATGGAATCAGCTGTCTAATTTGAACGCGTTTCAGGTTCTTGCCTTACAGAGAGGACAAGAGGTAACTGTCAAATAATTACTTTATACTTTTTTGTCAAAACAGCAACTTTAAGTAAAAGAAATAGTTTGTTTACAGTTTAGACTTCCGGGCTTCCCCTGGTAATCCCGTCTGTCGTGTCACAGTGCTATGAACTGTGGGTAATCCCCTCAGGCAAAGTCTGCAGAAATGCAGACTTACGGAAAGTGTGCACAACGGCTTGAAAATGCCTGTGAGAGAGCCATCATGCACTTGCCGATTTGACAGTGGGACAGCCCTAAGCCCTCAAAGGCTTAGTGGGAATGCATCTCAAAATCCATGAGTTCCTGAGTGTGGACACTGGGATTAGGCCCAATTTCCAGAAAAAGTGATATGAAGTGAACTTTAAAACTTTAGGCCTGGGTTCACTATTCCAGGCATGAAAGGCCAGTCTGCAACACATTTTCACATTTCTCAAGATTCAATCACTTTATTGTTATTGTGTAACACTACAAAATTACGTTTATGAAGACCCCAAAGGGACATTAACAAATACAAAATTGATAAAAGATAGAAGCTAAAAATAATAGAATCATACAAATATATTTAAATACATAAACAATGTTATTCTTAAAAAAAAAAAAAAAAAAGACAGAACAGTTTATTACTGCCCAGTCCACAGCTGCAGTTATTACTGTACATATTAGTAAGAAGGTATTTCACATCACCAGCATAAGTTATTACACACACTCAATGAGAGATTATCTCAGGCTGAGGGAATTCAGAGTTCAGAAGGTTTATGGCTGAAAAAAAGCTATTTTTCAGTCTGCTGGGATTGATCTAAAGCACCGTCCCAACGGGAGCAGCTAAAACAAAGCATGTCCAGGGTGAGTGACGTCCTTAATGTTTTTTCACCAGCTAATTGCCAGGTTTAGCAGGTATATCTGAGCAGGGAATTCTGGAGACTGTGGTGCGGTGAGGGGCCCCAGGACCGGTACCGGGGGAGCCCCGATTATGGCAAACACGGACCTGTTTTCTGCTTCGATGACCTCTTCCTCGATATCGAAATCGTTGACGACGTCGTCGTTTTCCGGCGGAGGGGCCAAGACGTCTTCCTG
Organism: Hippopotamyrus pictus; assembly: GCA_026781145.1. Classification (NCBI taxonomy): domain Eukaryota; kingdom Metazoa; phylum Chordata; class Actinopteri; order Osteoglossiformes; family Mormyridae; genus Hippopotamyrus; species Hippopotamyrus pictus. The sequence goes on along the minus strand of JAODLC010000052.1, from coordinate 5,397,512 downwards.
TGCAGGACAAAAAAAAAGGGGGGGGGCACTGAAGAGTCATTCTGGTAGGCAGTCCTTATCCCAGTGAGCCGGTACACAGCAGGTTTTCCATCCCACCTGATGAGAGACCCGGTAGGATGGAATAGCTGCTGCAGAAGATCAGCATGAAGTAGATCAACGCCGAAATGAAAGTAAGTGCATCTAAGGAAGACTATTCTTTTTGAACAATGTGAGTTTTTGTATACAGTGCCAGTCAAAAATGGGGAGAGTGGCGGCTCTGAGGCGAGAGGTCTGTGGCAGCAATCAGAAAGTCGCCGGTTCGAATCCTGTGAACGACGGCAGTGATCCTATTCCTTTGGGGCCTTGAACAAGGCCCTTAACCAGCAATTGCTTCATCCTGGGTATGATGTTAATCTACATTCAGCCCTATAAGGAGGTCCTCCAACTTACAGGGAATTTTTGGTGGCAGGATTGGTACTCCAGCCACTGGAAAAAAAACTCACTGCAGTGAGGTGTGGTGCTGAGGTATCACCCACTGCACGCCCCCACCGTACCTCACCAGTCAGAAATCAGCTTTTAATGTATCTGTCTCCGTTTCAGCTATGTTATTGACCTTAAAATAGTTGCTTACCCCTGCTCTAGTTTACAAAATTAAATCGCAAGGGACCAAATAATAATCTAGAAGAAAGTATGATATGATTATAGGGTCACACAACAATATCAGTAACTGAATGTATTTGGGAAGAACTTAAAGTAATTAATGAAGAGCAGAAGATACTCACCAGGCTCTCCTCTCTGCTACCCATCATCATGATCTTTGTGTTTGGCTTCAGCTTCAGGCTTCCCAGTTTGATATCATCCTCTGCTGGTTTGCCTGGGAAGATGAGTAAAAATGAGCCGACTCACTGCACTGAGCATGCTCAGTCCAACCCTCAGAAGACAGACAGACACACATTAAGGTACGGTCCCCATATCCCTGTCATTCTACTTTACATGAGTGAAGCTGTATTTGCCAATCTCAACAATGGCAACCTTAACCCCAACCCAGCCCTAACCTTAACCATAAAGAACCAAACAAAAAGGAAGACTTCTGGCATTTTTATGGCATTTTGATTGTAGTCACAAATTTTTTTTTTTTGAATGAAATTGAGGTTTATATTGCGGCAACCTGAAAAATGTATCCCACAAAATGATAAGTCCCTACAATGTAGTGTACACACACACACACATCGGAGATTCTACCTGTCACTGCACCACCCCACCCATCTTCACCCAGTATAGCCCATTTCGGTAATGCTGTGTAATGCGTATTCAGGCAGGCCTGGGCCTTCGACGCACAGAAGCCGAATAGCGGTTATCGCGGGACACACAGGGTAGCTTCCGCTTAAACATACCTTTGACTTTCAGGCCAAGGAGCTTCTGCCTCTCTGGCAACACGCCAGTCAGGGTCTTGATGGACTGCTTGAGGTCCAACACGGTGTCCTCCTCGGACAAGGTGCTGATGAAGTATTCATGGCCGCCCCACTTAATTATCACGGAGACGGACATCGCGCTGCGAGTCGCTGGGCGGACGTAAAGGGCAAAGGAGAATTACAATCTAAACAGTGCCCTCGCACGGGAAACACTGCGGTAAATTCATGCACTGGATGTTGTTGGTTTCAGATTTTAAGACATAAATTCACATGTTTTGAACAGAAAAACTTGCATATAAATAAACAGCAGTAACTGGGTTGCCAGCTCTCATGCATCTGGTGTGACACACAAGAAATCTTACGGAATATCTCATTATTGCATTATAAACCTAATATTTACATCCAAAGCGTTGGGGTAGTTTGCAAACCCTACAGACTATTTACAAGGTAACAAAACTGTTACATGCATGTAAATGCGTGTGCATGTGTGTGCAGACTTGTCTGGAGTTGAAAATCTCACTCCATCCAGCTGACCAACGTTGCCAACTCTAGTATTACTCTGCCGAGTTACATTGGAGCACTTAATGTAATTAGTGCAATAGTGGCGTATTACTGAAGGCGATCCTGTGTTGTGCCAGGATTAATTCAGATAGGTGGAATATCAATCCATCTTCGAACCGCGTGTCTTGTGCATGGTCGCAAAAGGGTGTGAGGTGGACTGGAAACTATCCCAACTAGCAAATCCACGTGAAGCTGTAATTCTGTCGTCTTTGCTTCATCTCGTTCCGATCTACGCCGTATTTGACCCCCGAACGACCTGCAACGGTACACTGCTCTCGTCCGAAGAGCCGACTCGGGTCAATGGGCATCACAGCAAATCGGGTGAAGCGGATAACGTACTTTAATAAGAAGCGTAATCGTGGACTGTCATCGCATGCATTTCACCCCGGGGAGGGAAGGGGGGGTGACGAATATTTCCAGGACGCCATTCATTCGCGCCATGCTTTGAAATAATAAAAACCCGCGAGCAGAGCACACGACCTAGTAAAGGTAAATAACGAGCAAAATCAGCGTTAACAGTACAGCCGTGAGCAGCGGATGTGTGCAATGTCGTTCCTGGGCAGCCTGGTGGCTTTATGCGATCCCCCCCACCCCCCCCACCCCCTATTTCCCCGGGGCTGCACCGTTCAGTTGAGGCCGCTGGTGCATTTACCCCGCAGATCGCGCCTTAAACTTAAAGCATGTATATAGACTCATACCGATCTGTTCTGTTTTTCCCCAACACTGGGCCTTTTTTCTTTGCAGCAGTGCGGCGTGTGAAGCTGATAAAGAGACGGGGTACTGGGCCGGCGGTTTGAGCGATGCGATCCCATTCAGCGCGGACACTCCTTCCTGTCTCCCAGTGATGCCCCGGTTTGTTACCAAGCGCCGTCCCGCCTTCAGCTTCCGGTGCCGGAGGAAGTCGGGGGTGCGTCGGTGGGTTCCTGTACTTCTTTTACTTAAAAACAAATCTAGCAAATTTGCATCTCAGAAACCAGCTGTTGCTACATTCAAGGCATACTTTAAATCATATTGTGCTACATTAATATCCAGTAAAAATACAAAGCTGTGAAAACTCTCTCCATATGTGGTGAATTTAACTTGTGTAATGTATTATTATAATTTTTTGTAATTATATTCTCCTTTCTCACGGTCTTCCTAGAGCATTGTATTCCGTTTTTGTTTATTTCTTCTTTACTCCCTGTGTTGATACAGTGAATTGTATTGTAAGATGTTTGTAAAAATGTATGTGTATAGTACTGCAATACATTTTTTAAAAAATTGTAATGATTGTAATGTTAATCTCTTTCACTACGTCTTGCTTTGACAGTATTATCAACAATTCCCGTTCAGATTAATTATCCATAGGGTTGTCGACTTTGGTCAGCTGGCTGGCGTGAGATTTCAGGTCTGCACACACATGCACACGTATTTGCATGAATGTAACAGTTTTATTGCCTTGCAAATAGTCTGTAGGGTTTGCATATATTACCCCAACGCGTTAGATGTAGCTAATTTTAGGTTTTACAGTAGAATAATAAAGATTTGCTGCAGAATCTCTTGCGTGAGCGTATGGATCGAAGGCCGTATTAGTGTCACGCCAGAGGCGTGAGAGTTGGCAAACCTGTATCCAATATGATAAACATAATATAAATGTACATAAATGTTACAATGTTCATGTGCTACATTTCAATGTATATTTGGAAGCGCCCATGGACTACTGAAGTAGCGGCTACATCTATATACGGACAACATGAATTAGTTAATAATTATTAATGTTAGAATATTACATTAATAATTGGATTATCTGGATTATTATTTAGTAAAACTAAATGCATGATCTAGTTGTATTACAGGCAATTCGCCTTAAAATGTCGAAATTTTAGTTCGTTTTTTTTTTTTTTTTTTTGTTGCCGTAGTGTCAACAAGCAATAGGAAAGTACAGATCCACAGCTGTCAACAGATATTTAGTGATGAGTGATGAATGATTGCCGTGACAAGTTGCCGTCAGGCAAACTGCGCTCCTATCGTCCTTATGTGTCTGCTCCGTGATGCCTGCTAAATCATGCACGTCTTGACTGACTGCTAGAAACTCCTATGGGAATGATATTCTCTAGTAGGTTCCCCGCCTAAAATTAGATGAGAAACGAATTATTAATGAAATGCTTCGTATTCTTTGATCCTGCCGGTCAAGTAAGTGACATTGGATTGTCAACGTGCATACATGTATTATCGGATACGTCACGTTAATACCGTTTGTCATACATCTGTCGCTATTTTTAAAAGCAGTTCTTCAGACTATACATTATAACATTTCTAGCAGTGTGCCATGCAATGTTGTCATCATTACAGGTAAAAAAAAACTTTATGATTTCCAGTAAAATAAAAGCCATGTCTCTCCATAATATATATTTTTGGGGGGACAACGTAACCAGCTGTCAATTCCGTGTTTGCTTTTATACTTTAGTAGGCGAATCACCCACGCCTAAAGAAAGCATATTTGTCTGCGACAATTCAACGAGGACGTAGATATACATCCCTTTAATAGCCGGAGGTCGCGCATGCTCAGTAGGCACCTTAGCGCTTCTAATGGCTGCTGGATGACAAGGGGAGGTAGCCCGTTGTTCTGCGTCTCCGTGGGCAGCCTAAATACCGCCAGGACCGAAAACAGTCGACTTAAAATGGTTGATTTCCGACTGGAGATGCAACGTGAGTCTGAAGTAAACGGAGTAAAGTAAGTGCTATTCACGGAAATCGACTTTATTTCTGACAGTTTTGGGTTACGGTTAGGAGGGAGTAGCTAAATGTATCGTATAGCATTGTTTGGTTTTTACACGGCTGTCTCGGTAAGCACGTAGGTAAAATAGACGACGCTAGGTACGCTTTACTTTTTTTGGAAGTGTAGCGGAATCTTCTGAAATAGATGTTGTGGTCGTGCATACACGTTTCGTGGGATTTCTGGCTCATAAATTATGGGCTGCGCGTTCGCTGCTTCTGTGCAGTTAATCTCGGGTTGACGAAGATGATCCGGAACATTTGGCTGCGCATGAAGTTGAATGGAGTTTCCGTCGCTCTTGTGGCTAATTTCCTCCTGTTTGCGTGCGCAAACGGTTTTCGCTGCGGTGATGCATCTCGTTAATGGTAATATTAAAAGCGGACTAGCTGCCGCTCCCCCCCCCAGTCCCCGCAAAGCGGCTAGCGTGGGAGTGGAGCGGTAGCGCGCGTGTTAATAGGGCTCCTACAGGCGCGAGGTTACTGCAGTTCACGGCGGGGCGGCGCATGCGCGCTCGTGCTCGCCAATCCGTCCTGCCGCGCGCCGCACTCTGCGTCGCCGTGACACCTCCGCGGTCGCCATCCGTAGCCGTCCTTATAGTTACATAATGTCAGTGTTAAGAAAAAAAAAACACAAGCATAGCCATTGATTTCTCCTTTTTCAAATTAACTGTTAATTAGTGCTGCGTCGTTAGCGTGACTTTCATATAATCCTGTTTTTTTTTTTTTAAAACACTTAAAAAAAACCCCAATCTTAAAGTGCATGTTATGGGCATGCGGTACACGCGCTTCACATAGATCATGAATGTCACTAACGATCGTACCACGCACAGGGGCCTGCTTTAAAGTTGTGTGTGAAGAGGTGCATGCTTGGGGGCAGCGGGGCTCAGTAACGTGCCAGAAATCTGTATAATTTTAGCATCCCTAATTTGATCGCGAAGGTTATTTGTAGTGCGTATTTATAGTGTTGTTGCTTTACTGCATCTCTTTAGGGACTGAGAGATGAAACTGATGTAGCAGCACATAACTGATAAATTCATCTTTCAGAACTAGCAGTTGTAATCTATGTAAAATCTTCATTCTCAGAATTATCTATTGATTTTTTTTCTTCTAACATTACAGTTTTCAGGAGGGGTGCAACAGATTATAAAACTTGTCAGTTTTGAGTCACGGGTCGGATAATTTTTCGGATCAGCTAAGAAAAAGTCATACGGTTTTTCTTTCCGTGTATCACTTAAGGAACACTTAATGCAATGAACTTTTAGCATGCCCCAGTCACGTGAACACACTATTGCTTTGTCTGCATCTTTTCACCGCCACTCTGCATCGCATTATCTTACTCTGTCTTGTTACCTCGAGATGACGACTTATTTTTCTCGTGATCTCAACATGAACAGAGATGTTTTCTCGAGATCACTAATCGTTTTCTGGATCGCAAAATGAAATGTGTAATTCGACGTACAAATAGCATTTGTCAAAAGAATGGGGGAGTGGATTCCTCTGAAAATGCCATGGCTAATGCTATTGAATCTGGGCAGTTTTTTTTTTTTATTGCATTACCACTGAAAATCTAACCCCCTCCCATGTGGGAATTCTCCCCCATTGTGAGAAATGCATTTTAAACCCCCCAGTGCCTGTCCTCTGTGGAGTTCCATAGCATTGGGATTTAGGAAATTATTACTTTAAAAAATAATGGACAATGAAACTGGATTTTTCACTTTTATGATAAACTTAGCAATTAATCCGCTGTTCGCAAATGTGCCAAAGCGTGGAGGTGGATGCATATAGTTTAGATGAACTGTTACACTTGAACTACAGCCTGTTACACTGTTTGTTTTCAAAAGAGGATTTTTGGCAAACAAGGCTGTCGGTCGTTTATACATTGTTTTTCTGTCGGTGCACTTGAATGATATTTAAAACTTGCTCACAGATTACAAGTCACTCATTTAAAATGAACTTTGATTTTCAGAATTCAGGTAAATGTGGAAACGGCATCTTAAATTGGGGCAAATGCTCATTTGCATAGTGTTTCTCCCGAAAGCAGAAACGTAGTCACCGAAGGCCGTTTTTCTATAATGAAATGGGGACAAATTCCAAACACTGGGAAGAGTTAAAATGCTTGAATTCCTGTCGTGTCCTTGTTTGGAGAATAAGAGCGGAGGGTCATCAGCAGATTCTTCTTCCGTGGCTTTTGCCCGGGTCACGTCTGCCTGACTGAGTCGAAAGTAATGAATGAAACGGGGGAGTGTCACTGTCACTGCTTTCTGTTGACAACTTTGAGACACAGAGAAACTGATCTGAGCACAGGGGTCCCTCTAAGGGTGTACTCACACTAGGCAGTTTGAACCGTGCCCAAGTGCAGTTGACCACCAAAGCGCGGTTCGTTTGACTAGTGTGAGTGCTCCCAACCGTGCCCGGGCGTGGTTCGTTTAGCCGTCCCTGGCCCGCTTGGAAGAGGTGTGCCA
>JAODLC010000052.1:5378555-5388914 GCA_026781145.1 Hippopotamyrus pictus | reverse complement strand
CCCCCCCCCCCCCCCCCCCCCCCCCATAGAGACCTCTTTCCCGTAAAGCAGCTGTTTTTGTTTCACTCTCGGTAATCCCCCACCGTCTCACCCCAGACACACTCTAAGACTGCGTGTTCCAGGATAGGTCCTCCTGACCTGCTGCCTCTCTCTCTCCCTCTCTCCTCCCCTCGACCCTCCCCAGTTAGTGTTTAGCGCCGTGAACCTCAGCCATGGTGCTGAAAGAGAAGCTGGAGGCGGTGCTGAACGTGGGCCTGCGGGTGCCCAGCATCATGCTACTGGAGGTCCTCTACAGGTGGGACGTCAGCTCTTTCTTCCAGAAGATCCAGCGGAGCAGTCTCAACAACAACCCCCTCTTCCAGTACAAGTACCTGGCACTCTACCTGCACTATGTAGGTCAGTATCAATCCCCCCTCCCCCATTTCAACCGGTCACTTAACTGTTGATCGATTAGCATGTGGAATGTTTCTTAATTACGCTGCAGAATCACAAGGAGAGGAGTGACTGCAACTTATGTTTTCATTTTTTTTCTATTTATTTGTTCATGTTACATTTTTCTTTGCTTTTATGTTCAATTTAATATTCTACTTGTTTTCTGTATTTATTTTATATTCTATTCCTCTTATATTTTTCTGTATTTGTATCCTTCTTGACTTTTCCTCCCAGTTTTGTTGCACCTTGTCCATTGCATTCATTTATTCATTCGTAGTCTGTAGCTCGACTTTGGATTCAGCTAGTTGGGACATCACAGGACTGAAGTTAAATGTATCTCCGTTCATGAGATGTAGAGCCAGACTGCGAGCGGGTGGTGTTGATGTTCTGGATACGGCCTCTTATGTGCTGCCCAAATAATCTGACTTAAAGGTGCACGGTCTATGTGCACGGTCTATGTGAATATGTTGTCCTGTGGCAGGAGTCGTCGAGAGAGGTTTTGCCCATTAGCACGAGTTGATGGTTTTGACCTTAACGTTTGAAGGGGACTCGATATCAGACTGTCTAATCGCGCTGTGTTGTGTTGAGTAACGCTGTTGTAGTGCAGGAGTAATTAGACGATGGATTTTCGAACCTGTGGAACTGTGTCGCTTAACATGGAATGTCGAGGTTGGACCTCCTGCAGTATCTGCCTTCAAGGACCCACACCTGCTCATCACCTTCCGTAATTTCAAGTTAATATAAAACTTGAAAAGTATTTTCTGTAAAATATGGCTGGTTTACTTTGGAGAGAACTTTCATGTGAGTAAGAGACCAGTATGAGGTCCTCCCTTCTTCGGCTCTGGCGACTTCCCCTATCTCAGAGTGCGATCGTGGAGCTGCTGGCGTTAGACCTGCCCCCTTCGGTCACGTGACACTGATCTGTGAGAGGAGATGCGGTGAATCTATTATGGGAAAGGTGAAACTTTTGTCTGTTAAATGCCCCCTCCCAAGTAGATTCACCATGATCATTATCTTGCTTTTTTTGTTTTCAGGGGAAGTGACAACCAGTTAGCGTAGTTTCTGTTCTTGCTTTTCCAAATCATCTGCCTCTTAATTTGGCTATAAATTATGTGGTTGTGTTAGTTTGGTGCTTCACTGTGTGTGTGTTTATGTGTGTGTGTGTGTGTGTGTGTGTGTGTGTTTGTGTTCCCTTCCCCAGCCGTGCTTACTGCGAGGGTTCTCCACACTGTAATACCTGGAGTCGCATTCTGAATGGGGAGACTGATCCATGCGATCTCCAGTAACGCATCCCATGCCGAACTCTGACCTCATGGCTTATTTACAAAGGGCACGTGCGTACGTGCGCGGCTCATTCAGCCGCCCGACCCTCCCCCATCTCCCTGCGGGGGCGGGGGAGTCTGTGAGATAACAGGTGAGGGGGGGCAGGCAGAATGCCCAGAGTTGGATTCCACCGACTAAATCGGACAGATAATCCTACGCCCTCCCCTCTGTCCCGGAGAGTGGGATAATCTCCGGTCTTCTCTTAAAGGGCAGCAGTGAATTCCTACCTGCTGACATCAGTGTTTACCTGCCTGTCACAGTGTCCATGTTTATAACGCCGCATAAGGCGCTGGCCCTGGGTTTTAGTCCTGCATACTGCACTCATGGGAGTTTTACTTGCACAAAAATGTTCTGTGGGCAGAAGGAAAAATGAGTGGTTATCTCTCTGAACCAATCAGATTGTAGAGGAGGTGTATCCAAGCAACTAGAGGAGGTGGCACTAACCAATCAGATGACTTGGTCCCACCTCTGGTTGCTTTTTTATGCTGTATGTGTGTGGTAGTATATTTTAGTACCACTGCGATGGGCATTTGAAATTTTATTGTATTATGCACACAGTGACAATAAAGGCATCTATCTTGGATCCACCTCCTCTACAATCTGATTGGTTGTCTCTCTGAACCAATCATTTTTCCTTCTGCCCTGAGAACATTTTTGTGTAAGTAAAACTCCCACGAGTGCGCATGCTGTCCTGTGTGTATATATGTTTTTCCCTTGTAATCTCTACACCAGAGTTCGCCGTTTTAATTATATCAATGGGGGATTTAGATATTGCTAATTAAGACTTGGTAATTGGGTACCCTGTGACAGCCTCAGAACTGTGACGGAACCCTTAGCGTCCGTGCTCTGGAGGCCAGGGGATTTGACCCTGCAACCCTCTGAGCTACACGCTGCCAGATGAGACAGTGTTGCTAGATGTGAGCAGACTGAGGTGCAGACAGTTTTATTGCCCTGCCCATTATCGCCCAGTTTTCCTTACTGGGTGAGTAAGAACATAGTGTTATTTTTCTGAAATGTAAAACTTGTAGAGCAATGTGTCCCAGCCCGGCACACATTTTTGCTCCCTCCCAGTTATTTGCCTGCACAGGCCACATTTTTGCTACCTAGCAGGAGCTCTGTCCCCGAGGACCTGATTGGGAAACACTCTTCTGGAGCTATGGGGTTGGGGGGTGCATTTGCCCTGTGTTCAGCGTCGGGCAGCTGGGTCTGGGTGGCAGCCCTGCCTGGACTCGGGCTTGAATCTTGCCGCTGACAGCTCTGAGCGAATCAAGCAGTCGGTTCTGTGACGTAGCGCTGTTGAGGCCGGTTGCCAGTTTCTCAGCAGTGTGGTTAGTATGGTTTATTTTTGCTTTGGTCTGCATCATGTCACTGTTTGTAGTTATCAACTACCGACTTCTGCTGTCTCTTCCACTACGAAACTGACTGGCGGATGTTTCCTAGAAAAACCTACGCTAGTAGGTTTATGACTGTGCATCAGCAATATAGAGGGCTCAGGACAATGCAAATAACTGAAAGTCTATGTACTAATATGTATGCCTTTTTTTTTTGTGGCAGTTTTTTTTATCAGCAGGGGCTCTGTAATTGGGTACCTTTTAATGTCAGTGTCGGGTTTACGGGTAACGTTGGAGGGGATTTCAGTGGCGTGCGTGGGTTGCCAGAGATGCTGTGGGATTGTGTGCACGCGCACTGTGTGTGCGACCAGCAGCTAGCAGATTATTATTATTTCAGTTTTTCTTGAAAGAGAACGCGCTCTTTATTTCCTGTGGAGTCGCGGCTCAGGTCGCCTACGTGTCAACGCGTCGGCGGAAGTTTCCGCAAAGCGAGGAAGCGGCTGAACACGGAGGCAGGTTTTCTGCGCCGTGAGTCTCCACAGCCACGCACACCGGGGTGTCTCGTGCGAGCTGCCCGGTGACCTGGGGGTGGCCTACATGCAGACGCTGGCATAAGGGACAGTGTGACATTCTGGGAGAGCCGTGTTGCCAATAGTCAACAAGTTCCATTTCTCCCCAGGACACTATCTGACGTCACTCCAGAAGATTCTCCTGGCTGATTACACTCCCCATTCTCATTGTGACTTCTTCCATAACTGAACATAGGGCGTGCTCGTCATAAGTGTTTTTTTTTTTCCCATAACTGGGCAAATCCAGCGTTATGAATGCGACGTTGAGACTCCTATTGCCCAACAAAATGCCTCGGAGCATGGGCAAGCTTAGAGTCCAGGAGTCATTTTGCTTATTATTTTGTGTGTCCGGCTGGGTTGGATATGCAAGGCAGGTCCCAGGTTACGAACGAGATTTGTTCCCGAAGTCTCTAAGTTGGCAGAGTATTTAAGTTAATAAGTCGGGGGGGAGGGGGGGGCACTGTGACACTGTGACTCTGTGACTCTTTATGTTCAGTTGGTTGGTTGAAACAAAATCCCAGTCTGGACTTTTCTCTCTGGACCTGAATTACCTGACTGCGATGATAATAATTTTCTTATATAATAAAAATAAAAGTAAATGCAGTACTCTTGTACAGTGTACAACGAACCGCTGAAACCACGCAATGTTTGCACAGGCATCCCAAAGTAATGCGCGCGTTTGTTATTAGGAATTATCGTGTGTAACCTGAATTATTAATATAACAGGCTTTATGGCAGTCTGTTGGTAAGTACAACTTGTCTGTAAGTCGGGCGTCCTTAACGTGGGGGTTGTCTGTAGACAGATCCTTAATATTCCTATGTTAAATTACATGCTAGAAATGCTTGACGCTTTATCAGCGTTACGGGAGTGACGTCAAGCGCACCTTCGCATGGAATTCCCCGACTTGAAAAGCCAGCTTAGTTTCGAGCCAAGTCTTTATCACTCTGATGCGTTAGACCGGGGCACCTTTAAACACAGGCAGCCGAATTGCTGATTAGATGTGTGCCGTAAAGGAGAGAGCACATTTCACAACCTCTGTGTTTTGTGCGCCTCGGTGACGATCAGCTTAGCATTCCTAAGATCGCTGAGGTCACAGAGCAGCGTCGCGGGTCTTCATGTCACGACAGTGTCCCCACGTGGAGGAGGAAGTTCGTTCTCGCCCTGGGATGACCTCATCGCCTGGGGACCTTACTGTTCAATGGCACTTCCCCATTTAGACTTGACCTGCCCATCGACTTAAGAAAGAAAAGAAAGAAAAGCCCACAACTATAAATGTCAGTTTCAGAACGGAACTTGGTGTTCAGAGTAACACAAAGGAGAAGACAATGCCTCCAGTGGACATGATTTTCTCGTTGTGCATTCAGGTTAGCTGTTGCAGTTTCAGCGGGATCATCCAGAGCTGGATGTGTGAGGTGTTTTAATGGGGTGTCATATGAAGTCAATGGAGCGATCATCTATATATAGAAATCTGAAGCTGTTCGTACTACAGCTGCTCGCAGAGAGGTGCTGACTCATCGCATATCTTGCGCACTCATGCTTGGTGATTCGGCTGCGCCCAGATCGCACGGTGCAGTCACGCCCGGTTTCGTGCCAGGTTCTGCTCATCCGTTTCCATTACCTTATTCACCTGACGCTCAATGGTATCGGAACGCCAATTCTGTCCGGCGAAACTGCGACGCGTGGCAGCCCTGCCGATTACACCGTCTTAACGCCCTTGTTAAAACTCAACTCTCTGCTCAGCTAGCAAGCTTACTTACAGCAGGGGTTTGTTGTGTCATTATAATATCGCTTAAATTTATTTCAATATAGCACTCCTCTCTTTCGTCTGTTTGTGAGCCTTGTTCTCGCGAGTCTGTTGTTCGACAAGGATCATTTCCTTCCAGCAATGTGCCGTAACTGTGTACTTACTCGCATCTGTTGCCGCTAGCGACGGTGTGTTTATGACCTCACAGTGGGGTATATGAACTTGTTTTGCAGGCTACATCCTAAGTCTAGTTCTTCTGACGCTCCCTCGACAGCACCTGGTCCGACTCTACCTGTACGTCCTCACGGCTCTCCTCCTCTTTGCTGGACACCAGGTCTCCAGGTAATGAAAACTCTTGACCTCGGATGTCCTTAGCAGGGGCCTGGTTCTGTCTGTCCTCAGAGGTCCGGCTTCTATAATGACCCGCATGAGTTTGCCCTGCCCACCTCATCAAAAGGCTATTCGACGCTGTACTGAATGAGATGGCCCTGGGGGGGGGGGGGTGTGTGTGCTGGAGCCTTTTTGAATCCTCAGGGCAGATGCAAAGGAATCTGCCGCCGTGATATGCGAGGGATGGATGGATGAATGAACGGGTGTGACTTTGGTTTTGTCCTTTAATCTGTGCATAAAATAACCTTTAATGGGCGTGTGAGTCTCTCCTGCAAAGCTGAATGCCTCCGGAAGGTCGCATTTCATGATGATGCAAGATGACAGTCACTCATATTCGGCAGAGCGCGCGCAGTGCTCCCTGTGATGCGCAGTGCTCCCTGTGATGCGCAGTGCTCCCCACACCTGTTCTCCGATTTTCACGTCCTGATCCCCTGAATGCCCCTTTTTTTCCCCCCATCCTCCTTGCATTCTACAAAAATCCGCATCGCTAATCACGGATGCGTACTTTGTCCTCTGAGGACATCTGCAGGTGGTGGGTTCAGTGATTTTAGTTGATCATTTAGAACAGATGTTCGGCCAGGAGAAGATCTGAAGTGTGTTAAACTCGGAGAGAGATTCTGATGTTATATCTGTCGCATGCTTGTTTACAGGATACGACAACCAACCGCCTGCATCACTTATGAAACTGTATCGGAGGGAACAGTGGAACCTTAAAGTCGTGTGATTTCTTGATTGTGACAGGGCATGTTACACGGCAACCATTGGTGTTGCCACAGAGATCTTACCATGGCGACGTCTGTTTCAGGGACTATGTTCGCAGCGAACTGGATTCTGGGTACGAGGGACCGCTGTACCTGGAGCCGCTGTCCATGAACAGGTTCATCACGGCTCTGATTGGTGAGCTCGCACCTTTAAAACATGTCCCCCCCCCACCCCCCGGATGTTTTGAATGATACCGGAGAAATAAGGTTCAGGTGCCAAGAGTTTAACATAAACGAGGATACTAAAATGAAAATCGAAACCGGAGCTACATTTTGACAATGCGGTGCGGATCTTTCTCCTGACGTGAGGTTTGGATAAAACTCACTGCTGCGGAGTCAAAATGACAGGTCCTCACCCTCCCTCCGGCTCTGGTCTCATTTATACCCCGATGGCTACTTCGGTCCTGGGGCGAGGTGACACGGTATGACATGCTTTGCTGCGCCGCGATCTCTGTTTGCTTTGACAATATGCAAAGTACGTTTTTGTATCTTTTCATTCACTGTTCGGCCCTGTTTACACTTGGTTTTGCAATGCATTTTGGGTGATGGAATTGCAAGTTGACATCGCCAAATACAAGTATAAACGACCACCAAGGAGCCTTGGGATCCGATTGCGCAAACTACTTGCCGACGTGGTCTGGGACACACTCGACCACATATCTTTTGTAGCGTAATCGCCGTTGTGGTCTGATGAATCCCCGACGAGGACTTCACAATAACTGTGTGGAGCAGCAACGGAATCTGAACACAAGCAGTCGGCTGGAAACTTTGGAGACGCATGGCAGACGCAGGTGTAGACGGCCATGTGTCTCAGCTGTTCACTTGTGATCCGATCGCCCAAAACGCATTTTTTAATACGAAGTGTAAACGAGGCCAGTGAACGTTCACACTGAAAGTCAGTCATCTTACCGGCTGCTGACTTGTTATCCGCTCAGTATCCTTGGCGCCAGACTTCTCTCTTTGGGTGGTGGGTCACTCATTGCCGCTTTCCCCAAACTTAGGAATTCTCTTCCTCCAGTCGCTCTGTGGCTGTTCTTTACTTTTCACATTTTAAATCTGACGTAAACACCTTCCTGCTTAATGGACATTGCTCTCCCTGTACTGCTTGATCTTTTTCTTCTTACCCTTCTCCTTTTAAAGTGACCTTGGGTTTGTGAAAGACGTTATATCCGTGTAACATTATTTTGTTTTGTCAGTTAATACTAAATGATTGATTTTTATAACTCTATCCCTCTTTGGGGAGTTTCATGTAGTTTCCCCTCGTTATATTATTGTTTTATTTATTTTTTGCATCACGTACAAACTAATCCACTTCACGATAAACGGTCTTCCCTTGTATTGTTTTACCCGTAGTTAGTTAGCGACAGAACTTGACGTATTTGTTGTATATGATGTTACTGGTGATCAGGGGGAGCAGCGACAGTGACCCGGGGCCCTAATCATAAACAACAAGATTTAAAGCAAGGTGTAACGACTAAATCCCCACCCTGTACTACTGGAACGCTGTAGTCCAAGTATTTCTTGGATCCGATCTCCATCTGCTGGGCTCGTCTGAAATCCCTGTGCTTGGATGGTCTTCACTGGTGCCGCGGGGCTCTTCGGGAGGGGCGGTGCTTCCCGTCAGATCACGCGGTCTGACCTCTCGCCCGGCTCCGCAGGTCAGCTAGTGGTCTGCACACTCTGCTCCTGCGTCATGCAGACCAAGCAGATCTGGCTCTTCTCGGCCCACCTGCTCCCCCTGGTGGCCCGACTGTGCCTCGTCCCCCTGGAGACCATCGTCTTCATCAATCGCTTCGCCATGATCTTCACGGGCCTGGAGGTGCTATACTTCTTGGCCTCCAACCTGCTGGTGCCGTACAATCTGGCCAAGACGGCGTACCGGGAGCTGGTGCAGGTCAGAGCGTTTCCATGTCATGTGATTGATTTATTTATTTGTGCAGTTGGGAGCCAAGACCTAGAAAGATATGAGGTGCAATAACCCCAAATGATTTGTCAGCTCAGATGTTTGAGAATTCTATGTCCGTTTGAGAATTCTATGTCCGTTTGAGAATTCTATACAAACAGCCGTAGTCCAGTGCAGCCTTTTTCCCAAAACTTTTGTAGCACTACGATTATCATAACACAAGGCAAGCCAAGTGTATTAATATAGCGCAATTCAGACACAAGGCGGTTCAAAGTGCTTTACAAAGGCACAAATACGCATTTAAGGCGTTAAAATCACATTTGAAAGGCAAAATAAAAAAAAACAGAAACCTGAAAGACAGACATTGTCTTTGATCTTTTTCTTTTTACCCCTCTCCTCACTACGTGTTGTAGTGACTGTATATGACTAAACTGATTTAATTTATTGAAAACTGCAGCAGACCGTAATGTTTTAAGCTCTATTTAAATGAGGTAGCAGTTTTAGCAGAGAGAGAATTCTCTAACAAATTAGGCCTTCTGGCCCCAGACGTCTTAAGATCCGAGTTACTGCCCAACGTATGTACCAAAAAATTAATGGAAATGATAATTGTTAGGTATAAGTATTCTATGTCACTATGTCGTAAAACAGTGTAAGCGTGGAGCCCCTGAAAGCTCTGTATTAAGATGTGTCCCAGCTTTGATTAGGCTTGGAAAAAATTCTGCGTTTGGCCCTCACACGTTCCGGAATTAGGCCTAAGTTCTCCACGTGTGTTCAGCTCGCCAAAGACTTACTCCCATCTATGCTGTAATTTTAATTCCTTCCTCAGTGATTTGCCTCTAAGCCATCACTGGCTTTGCCTTGTTAGTTGGCTTTTATCGCCCCCTGCAGGTAGTGGAGGTCTACGGGTTACTAGCACTTGGGATGTCCCTGTGGAATCAGCTGGTCCTGCCGGTCCTCTTCATGTGCTTCTGGCTGGTGCTGTTCGCCCTGCAGATATATACCTACTTCAGCACCCGTGACCAGCCCACATCACGCGAGAGGCTGCTATTCCTCTTCCTCACCAGGTGGGGGTGCTGCTGAGTCGTAGACGTCTGCCCTTGATTTTCGGGAACGTTATGTGAACAGCGTGTAAATATGCAGGATTTGCCCGGTTGCTTGCTGTGATGGCGCTATTGCTAATCCTGTGCTCCTGTCCCCTACCGCCCCCCCCAGCATCGCAGAGTGCTGCAGTACCCCCTACTCTCTGCTCGGCCTGGTCTTCACCGTGTCGTTTGTGGCCCTGGGCGTCCTCACACTCTGCAAGTTCTACCTGCAGGGTTACCGCGCATTCATGAACGACAACACCATGCACCGGTGAGCGGGGGGGCGGGGGTGTCGGTCTGTCCGTCCCACCTGTCACTTGACTGGGGGCCGCTTTACGATCTGCCCGTTTTCATCTCCGTCGGCTTAATGTTCTCCCTGTGGTGGGAACGAGGGTAAACGGTACTGTTAGTGGGGAGGGGCTTAAGATGGGAATAGAATTATTGTGAAATGCCAGCCATGCTTGGCCTGCTTGGTTTTATGGCACAGGTTTGTGACCTGTCACTTTTGCCACACTTGTGACATTTTAGTTTGTTTTTTGAGAGACTGTCATCGACAGGCCACTAGGACTCTTTCAGCCTAAAGGCTTGTGTTTTTAATCTAAAATGTAATATTGTAATATTTTATGTGTTTTATTGTAATATTTTGTAGTATCTTAAGCTCTCGTCTCTGTTTATTGTGGCGTTTTGTCCCTCTCAGACTGGCCGTCTTCCTGTGGTCTTTGTCCCTTTCAGACTGGCCATTCTCTTGTGGTCTTTGTCCCCCTCTGTCTGGCTGTCCTCCTGTGGTCTTTGTCCCCCTCTGTCTGGCTGTCCTCCTGTGGTC
>JAODLC010000052.1:5362665-5378455 GCA_026781145.1 Hippopotamyrus pictus | reverse complement strand
CTGTGGTCTTTGTCCCCCTCTGTCTGGCTGTCCTCCTGTGGTCTTTGTCCCCCTCTGTCTGGCTGTCCTCCTGTGGTTTAGTTCTTACCTGCAGGTTAGTATCTGGTTAGTAGCATGAGATGGTTTATGTCTCCCTGAACTTCCCTGCTGCCCCAGGGGGATGACAGAAGGCATCACGCTGCTAATCCTGGCCGTTCAGACGGGTCTGATCGAGCTGCAGGTCATCCACCGGGCCTTCCTCCTCAGCATCATCCTCTTCATCGTGGTGGCGTCTATTTTACAGTCCATGCTGGATATCGCTGACCCCATCGTGCTGGCACTGGGGGCTTCCAGGGACAAGTAAGCCAGCTTCCGGCACCTTCTGCCATATCTGAGGTTTTTTACCCGTAAAATAATCTGTCTTAGTTCCGCAAAGATGAGACAATTAAGGTTCTGGATAGTCCAGAGCTAATATATGCAGTGTAACTCATACAAATTAATGTTCATTTACTGACACTGTGCCCTTTTGGAAATGGGATGATATGTTAACATGGTGAATAAAATGTTTAAGCTGTCCCTCCAGCTGAGGATGAGTTTCTGATTTACTGGGTGGTTTGGGAAAGCTCATTTATATTCATGAGAGAAACTACCTGATTGGCCACGGGATGTGCTCACATCGACACGTGCTACCTGTTTTTGTCAGGGTGGATGGAGGAACCTCATTCAAGAGGAGCTATCCAATTGGCCATTGAACTCTAAGGCATTCACTGGCTAATCAGTGGTAGTGCTGCTTATGAATATAAATGAGTTTTTCTGAACATTTGCACGTTACCCGCCGCTAGGAGCACTTCCTCCTCTCATCACTTCCTCTTCCTGTTCCAGGAGTCTCTGGAAGCACTTCCGGGCGGTGAGCCTGTGTCTCTTCCTGCTGGTCTTCCCAGCCTACATGTCCTACATGATCTGCCAGTTCTTCCACATGGACTTCTGGCTCCTAATCATCATCTCATCTAGCATCCTCACCTCCCTGCAGGTCTGCGTCACATTCGTGGAGGGGGTGGGGGGGTCACACGCGCACGTACACGTTACAGCCCTTCGGAATTCTACAGGGGTCGTGAGAGTTCTGTGTAATAATATGTGCTAGTAGTGGGAGACATTAGGTGTTTGAAATCCATCGTCTTTGTTTTGCGCCGATAGCGAAGGTAATTCTACCCTGTTTCCATTTCAAAACCTTTGTTATTCTGTCATTGCTAAATACTACAGTCACCCAGGGAAAGGTCATCCAATACAGTGAAATGTTTTTTTAGGCTAACGCTAGTTAAGTGAGTTACAATGGGTGTTTCTCAATATGCGTACCTGTGCTTTCACGTTCCCGTTTTACGTCGTCTTCCATCGCCGAAGCCCAATTCCGATATTAGTAACAGAAGTACAGAGCATGGTTAAAAAAAAAAAACAATCCCCGGATGTCGTTCTCGCCCGCCCCAAATATCAAGGATACTTCGGATGCATCCTCGTCAAACGAGACCAATCCCATGATGCATTGTGCCCAACGTTTGTCCTTGCGAGGCAAGTTAGCGATCGCTTCTGCCGAGACCACAGATGCGTCCTTCGCATTGAGAAGCACCCAGTTATTCGCATGAATGTTTTTGGTCTGATGCCTTTGGCACTTTGACCAACGACCTCTGAGTTATGAGTCCGTCTCTCACCACTGTGCTCCTGACAAGACAGGACTTGACAGGAGTATGCTGCCTGTAGGTTTTGGGTACGCTGTTGATCTACGTGCTGTTCATGGTGGAGGAGTTCCGCAAAGAGCCGGTGGAGAACATGGACGACGTCATCTACTACGTGAACGGCACCTACCGGCTGCTGGAGTTCCTGGTGGCCCTGTGCGTGGTGGCCTACGGCGTCTCCGAGACGGTCTTCGGCGAGTGGACCGTCATGGGCTCCACCATCATCTTCGTCCACTCCTACTACAACGTGTGGTTGCGCGCGCAGCTGGGCTGGCAGAGCTTCCTGCTGCGCAGGGACGCCGTCAACAAGATCAAGAGCATGCCCATCGCCACCAGCCAGCAGCTGGAGCAACACAACGACATCTGTGCCATCTGCTACCAGGTGGGGGCGCCCTTCGACACTCTCGCTTCCTCAATCAACGTGTTCTGTAGTTCCGTGTCAGCTCCATGACTCCCAGTAAGCTGTAGAACATAACTAATGTGTATAACAACCTATTGCTGCAATTATTTTTTAACGGAAGGACTAATGCACAATATCAATATTAGATTAGGATAATTTCCGTGTCTTAAGAAGTAGAAGCCAATAATAGCTTGTAATGGGGAGTGGTGTGTGACTCAGTGGGCTAGGACACCAGTGATCGGAAGGTTATTGGTTCAAATCCCATTGTCTTTGGAATGATTTCACTTCGTCGTGCATTTGAGCAGGACCGTAAGCCCCCCAGTTGGTCCAGGGATTAATTCTCTGCTAAATAAACGCAATAAAATCGCCGTAGTAATACGAAAGTGTTGACGTCTGCACGTCTCTGTGCCACAGGACATGAGGTCGGCAGTCATCACACCCTGCAGCCACATCTTCCACGCCGGATGCCTGAAGAAGTGGCTGTATGTGCAGGAGACCTGCCCACTCTGCCACAGCCCGCTGAAGAGCCAATCGCAGCCAGCCTCTGCAAGCCCGGCCGCGCAGGACGCGCTGGAGCCAGCCAATCAGAATCAGCGGGAGGCGGGGCAGGCGGGCCCGCCTGCTGACGTCTCCGAAAGGCGGGAGGAGACTTTAGACGAGGTGGACGCTGATCTGGAATCAGATGGGAGTTCGCAGGTGTCCGCAGAGCCTGAGCATGATGTGCCTCAGAATGGGCCTCATGTGAGCGCGCGTCCTGAGCCCACACCCAGCGTCGCGCAGGCTGGACAGCAGTCAGGAATGTAACATGGCCGCCAGCACTATTAACATGGGCCAACGATTGAGATCTCTGCTGTACGGCTTCCTGGTAGATGCTAACCTCTCTCACCATGCCTGTTGAGCCTCTCTGGGCTTTGCGTCCATTCAAACTGTGCTCACCAGCCTCACCCCTAACATCTGGGTCATATTTACATGTAGGGTTGCGGTTCCTTCATGCTAAAGTGTGGATTTGAGAGCGTGCCAGCTTCCAAATCCGTTTGTTTCAATGTGAAGCAGCCCCGTCGATTTTCAATATTTATTTGAACAAAAGTGGGCTAATCTGTTTTTCTGTGTCCATTGCCGCTGTCATCTAGGCTTTAGACATTTTCGCCTCCCCCTTCACCCGGAGTCATCCACTCATTTTCAGGCGCCTCTGTGTTGCGCTGAAAGCCACGCCCACTCAAGCCACGCCCGCCGCTACGGCTTCCCTCGCGGATATCTGGATGGTCAGAATTACGGGTGTTGAAAGGAAGGTGTTGCTGGAAGGGCCACGTAGAACAGCTTGTAGGACGGGGGTAAACTTCAGTTAACCTGAAAAGGTAACGGCAGTTGTACAAGCTTTAAGCACGCTCGAACTAGCACGCTGTCTGTTGCGGTAGTTGTAGGATTTTATTTTCTTTTTTCCTTTTTGACAATATAGCCCCTGCTCTAGTATTAAGCAAATGCGTATGCACTAATGTTGGTTATAGCAATGCTCCAAAGTCTGTCTTTGTCACATACCAAATATTTTTGGTTTGTATGAGGAAAATGAAACTACAGATGTGTGTGCGTGCGTATATACGCCCATACACATGTATATACACGCATATATCCTAAAAAGGGGTTTTGATATCCAGTACTTGCTGCATCGGGCGATGTGAAGTGGAGTGCAGCTCGAATGAGCACTTAAATCCGAATTAGTGTGAAGAGCTCGCTCCCATGGATTCGGAGCTGGTGCAAGCAGAGTAAACGGCAAGCGAATTTACAGTATTATTTGGCATTTTGCATCTGTGACAATGAATACACGAATTGTATGAACGCACTGTGTAAATGCCACTTTCGTTATTTTGTAGCAACTTGATAGCTTTTGCACACTTTCTTAAAGGAAACGTAAAATAGCTATGTGTATAAATTTTACATTTTTTTTATCTTTAGCATTTGTAATGTGGCGTTGACTTCTTTTTCTTTTAAGAGACTAATCCACGTTTTTTGGATACAAATGAAGATGAAACGTGCTCTGTGAATGCTGGAGTTTTTCAGTTGTGGTCAATGAAATGATAGTGATGTCTCATTTTTATGACTGAATGTATTAAAACAAAATAAACATTGAAAACTTGTATTTTACTCTCGTTATTTGAATGCCTCGTGCTTGTCAGCCGTTTATGTAACTCCAACACATGGCCCACGTTACGGTGTTAATCAGCCTGCTAATTAATGCGGATGGTGTTGCTGTTGTCGGCTCAGCTGGGGCACCTTTCTGCCCAATTTGGATGAGCATCTTGGTAAATTCGCGCAGGTATTCAGCTGTAATGATATGTAAGTAACATTTCCCTTTAAATCCCGAACACAGCGGCTTCCGTGCTGTATTTGTTAGGCGTAATTCATACTGTAGTTATCAAGCCCTGTTACTAATGGGTTGCTAGTGACTATGTCTCACTATGTAACGCGTCATTTCGTTTTAAGGGGTAATGAAAACTGGGCTCTCACGGCTGGTCTAAATCATATAGCCACATAGCCAGGAAAAGATGAAAACGCCATGCATTTGGGCGACGCCACGTTAAACGCTACCGGGTTTTGTACGGAGTTTAAGCGCGCGCTCCCGGCCCTGACGTCACGCGATACCGACAGGTACGGTAATGCGTTTTAAGATCTTTTTTTTTTCTTAAGCCCTTTTCCTGGACCGCTTTTACAGTGATCGCAAGGTAAAAACCACACTGCTGTGAGTTATTTACGGACGGCAGCAGATAATATATTCCGTGCTGCGAGCTGATTAGTTTAATGCGGTTGAACTGTGTAACTTGACCGATACTTTTCTCCACGGGGAAGCCTGTTTCCCATTCTTGTTTACACGATACGACTTAGTATTTTATTCTGAACAGCAGCATATTTAGCCTCCGTGTATGTGAGATTTATCCAAACACCCGTATTGTGCCCGATCCCCAATTTCTGGGTCACGAAGCCGATCTTCATTGTTATTGTTTTTTCAGGTTTCTTGTTTTGTGAACACTAATGGCGTTCTTTTTGGACTATTATTCAGCTGGAATAATTGCACTCTTTTCTGCAAATGAATCTTTTTCACGCTTTCAAAATAAAAGCGTGACAATTCGAGCATTATAGTGTCTCGTGTAACATTATGCAGACTATATAGTCACCTGTACTTCCAATGGTATGTTAGAGTTTGGTGGGAAAAGCCCAAAATAAGATTTTGTCTTTAATTTCCCATTTCGTGTCATACTAACACGGTTAGAATTAAGATCATATTTCGAAACTAGGACATTAGTTATTTATATATTCGTTTAATTGCGTTAAAGTTTTACCTGACGGGGTGCAAGATCGAGCGTAGTTGGCAGTAAGTAATGATTTAAAGAACACTTATTTCGGCCAGTAGTCAGTGTCTTTCTATTTATTATTGAATTATTAAAATTAAAATTCCTTTAAACTCGATTACTGTTGTTATTATTGTGCCATAATAATTAAAGCAGAAATATGTTTTGATTTCTTGCTTTGTATACATGTAAGAACAATGCCCCTAAAGAAATCATGAAGTAGCGGGGAGATAGCTGTTAAATACACCCACGTTTGATGTTACTGGGTTATGAATAGAGCGTGAAACAATACTGAACTCATCCGTACGCCGGTCAAATTGGCTCCATGTTCTCTGATGTTATAGAAAGCAGGCTATGGTTGGTCTTTCAATCAACCGCAAGAT
Organism: Hippopotamyrus pictus; assembly: GCA_026781145.1. Taxonomy (NCBI): domain Eukaryota; kingdom Metazoa; phylum Chordata; class Actinopteri; order Osteoglossiformes; family Mormyridae; genus Hippopotamyrus; species Hippopotamyrus pictus. Next base: position 5,372,625 of record JAODLC010000052.1, on the reverse strand, counting down.
GGCGCTATTGCCTCACATTTTACTGTCTTTCGGTAAAGCTGTGCAAGTCGTTAAATGTGCCGTGTGACCAGTTTTATGTGTACAAATAAACCATCCACGTTATCTGCTAGTATATATGAACGATAATTTGCTTGTATGTAGCTATCAATTATTTAGGGCATTTTTGCGGCTGTGGCTTCAATAAAATTACCACGAAATGGCCTCCTAATAGTTTATCAAATTTGGATTGAAACAATACCATTCCGGCCTCTTCAAATAATTGAGTATTACATACTTCTTCATACTGTAGTCTGGAATGGCTTTAAATTTTTTTTTTTAATCTCATGTCATCGAGTAATCAAAAGATCTAGCCAAGGATTCCAAAAGTAAGTCGACCTGAGAAAGACTAGTATATTCTTTCAACATAATAAGTCTGCATTCTCAATTAACTGTATGTTACCAGTGACCGCGTGAACACTGCACAGCAGTGTCGAAACGTCCTCGAACATATATGTTGCATATATTTTTATGCTTCTGAATAAGTGCAAGGTCATTATTGGTGCACTTATGACTTGTTTGCTGCTTGCTTAAATACACGTGTGTGTTTACATACACACACACACATACACACACACACACACACATATACATAGTCTATACACATATTTTGTGTATAATATGCTTTGAAGTATGTTTGTATATTTAATTTGGTAATGAGAATGCGGAGATATTAATGTATAATTTATAGACCGCGTGATAAGTAAGTAATAATAACATTAAGATTATTATTATTAGTAGTATTAATTAATAATAATAATAATAATAATAATAATAATGATGATGGTGATGATGATGATGATGATAATAATAATAATACATGAGAAAGGTGAGAATAGAATTGGACTAAATTGTGAACAGCACGTGTGAAGCGCAGTTATTTACACATAAACATACCCTAGATGATGACGGTAGCTGGCGTGGCATCCGAAGGTTTAAGTGGGTTAAATTGGATTTCAGTTCAAATGACACATGCCGAGATAACTTACGTATTGTCTGTGGCACTACAGGTAAAACGGCCCCTAAAAACCGCTGGGGAGGCTCTACATTCATCACTGGGGAGTGTCAGGGTCTACATTCATCATCAGCAACTCAGCAAGATTTGTAAACGCATCATTTTCGTTTCTTTTTTTTTCGTACTGAGCGTTAACGTCTGCATGTGCTCAAGGATTACAGGAAAAACACCGGACTATTCCTAAAATGAATTCTCAAGCTTTAAATGCTGTCTAAAATATATAAACGCATATGGTTCGATGCGCGAGCATTCAATTTTGGCTTTGCACTGCATTATTCTTCTTAAATTATTTATGCATTGCTTTACTATATTATTGGTTACTGCCTAAATAAACAGGTAATATTCAGAATATTTATTACCAGTTACCGGGAAACTCCCTAAAACCGGGTAGGACCAATAAGGAAGTTAGTGAAATGAACATTGAGACCTGATTTTTTTAAACTGAAGCTCTAGATTATTTGTGCCACCCAAATTATTTTTGGGTCGATGTCAATGATCAAAATGGAATATGCTGCGTTCTACCTACATAACCCAACTTCTCGAAATTCTATAGCAGCTTTAAAGCGCGCGAGGAGCTAGATTCTATGATCGCGCGCCAGTCAGTACTGCTACCTATATGATCAGACCTGCTGACGTACTTTTTAGGAAATCTGCTTATTATCGATTATTATTCAAGAAATGATTAATAAATATTGTGTTGGAGAACGGGACTGGCTACCAAAACACCCTTTAAAAGGATTTTAAAGCTGCGCTTTTATTATACAGTTTTTCTTGTCTAGGTGGCCGAGATGTGCCGCGTGTAAAACTTGCCGATTATTTATTATACAGCTGACAGTTTGTTTTATTCATTCGAATTACGTAACTTACAGTTTTGCAGTTGACCCATTTTCTGCAGCTTGATGTTTCACTAAACGCAAGTGCGAAACTTTGGCCAGATTCTAGTTCCTTAACCACTGCGCCCAGGGGAGGTATTTGTATAGTTGTTTGTGTGTTTTGTGTAGAAACAGCCTGCGAACACTGCGTAAATTAAAGTCTAAAGCGTAAGGAAACCCGAAATGGTCTCTCTTGAAAAACAAATTGTATAACCACGGTGACGAATTAGTGAACTATACCTAACGGAATCAGCTACGCTTCTCTACAGACATCTGTCGATAACACCGTCCCATTTTTTTTTTTTTTTTTTTTACCTATTCAGGAGTTTTGTGGTATTTTATTGAAATGTTAAGCTGAAATATCCCAGTAATATATACATATTTATCTTCATACAGGGAATGGTTGTATATGATTGTTGTCTCATTTTTATTTACAAATACAAAAGTACGAAGAGTACGATTTCTCTTCCGTTTATTGTGTATTTTTGCCTTACAATGCAAGTTATGTGACTAAAAACAGCATTGTAATTGAAAGTTGGTTTCGGCTCCAAATGTGAAGAGCAACATTTAACTTCATTTTGTATGTGTATAAAATTTTAATTATCCTTATAAATATGTTTGCAACCCGCAACAATCCATAAACGTTGTCGTAATACATGCACTCTTTAAAATGTAATCGCTATTTATATACATATTTGTGTAGCGAACACTGCTCAACTTGTAAATTTCTCATGCATGAACTCAGCAAAAAAAAAAAAAAAAGACAAGCAATTAAATCAATTACGCATTGTATTTTTCCCGTGCATTATAAATATGCAGTTGCGTATTTGTTACAGGAAGTCGGAATTTAAAAATGCACTTTAATAGATCTCCAAACGATTTCCACGATGAGCGTCTCCCTTTTGATGCAAAAGGTGTTACCGTAGATTGCCTTCTCGACGGGAATGCAGACTATAGCATCACATCTAAGTTGAGGTAATGTATCAGTAATGGGTCTAATGAATTGTAGTATAGCGCTACCCATGCTGTAACAGTACTATACGCCAGGTGTGCGGCTATTTCTGACATCTGGCGTAAGGAAATATGTTTCGGCTGCTGTCTGACTTTTCTTTTTTTTTTTTTTTTTTACAATGACGCTGCATGTTTAATGAAAGAGGGCGGACAGAAATATGTAATGAGCCGACTGAAGCCGCGGTTGGCGTACGGAGAGCAGTATTCAAGGCCGGCCACAGTTCAGGGTTGGCCTGTCTTGCGTGGTTACTCCCCTCGCCTTTGGGGCTGGTGTGCTTGTGTTTAGCTCTCAGAACAGTCAAATCGGATTCCTTAGGGAAGGGGGCACAAATCACTCCAGTTTTAACAAGGGGATCGAGACGGGATACGCGTCCACAAGGGTCCATCTCGTCTTCATTTCAAATTTCTCAATCAATTTGCTTTGAACAGAGGAAGTCGAGGCGGAAAAAAGGGAAGAAATAAGAAAATAACTTGTCTGAAGATGATGACACTTGATACCGCACAGTCCGAATGATCGACTTGATTTTTGTTATTTCTTGCATCGATATGAAAGGTTTTATTCTTCACCGCTTGTAATACAGAAGGGAAATCCGCAAACTGAAGTGACACGTTGCTTGTTTTCGTTTGTCCGCAATATATTTTAATTTTTCTTTTCTTCTGCTCCAAAGTGCTTTTGCGAAAGCTGGATTCTTTCGGCGTGTTTTTCCTCCAGTCTGTTTTTCTTGCGTGCATATGTGTGCTTTTGTAATTAAGCAAGGTCGAACAGGCGCATTTTCGCACATTCGCGATCGCAGCCCCGCGCTATAACCCACTTTACTCGTGATCGAGAGAAACGGGGCTGGTAGAATTAAAGGTAGGGGGATCTGGAAGAGTCCGTTTTCATGTTTGGGCTTCAGGAGAGCATTCAAAGGAGTGGAAGTAGCATGAAAGAGGAGCCGGTCGTGTCCGGGATGAACGCGGTTCGGACATGGATGCAGGGGGCCGGGGTCCTGGATGCTAACACGGCCGCTCAGAGGTAAGATCCGACGGGCAGCATCCGTAAGTGCGCGCCAGTGACTCCCGCGCAACATTCAATCTGTTCAAGTTTAATTCCTTTTTATCGAGGTGATATTTCCCCCCCGGATGACACGGTGATTATCCAGAGAGTACTTCAGAGACCATGTGCTCTCATAATTCTCATAAGTATTCAGTCAAAGCGGCGTTTCGATGCTTAACGATGCTTGTCCTGTCTTCGGCGGAGCGCACGGGGTGACGGCTGCTTGTGGTCCGGACTGCTTAAAGGAGCGAACTAGACCAAATTATGGCTAAAACATAAAAGCCCCCAGACTATTTTTAGGAACAACAACTATAATAACAATGGTGTTATTATGAACTACTAATACTGGCATGTTATTAGTGATATCATTGTAGCGCCATTAATAATATTATGAATTATTATAATAAAAAAAACGAATGATAAGCAATACATATTAAATGTTAGTTTTCAACAGAAAAATGTTTAAGATTAGTAAAATGTAGGAAAGTATCTGGACTTTACCCGCCGGGTAAAACTTACTTGCCGTTGAAGTATAAGCACGTTGTGTTTGGAATAGTTTTGCTTACTTTCCCCCTTCATGTTCCTTTGCTTACAAAGCTACTTTATAACAACTAAAGAAAAGAATAAAACCGGATAAATTTGTTTAGGTGATTTATTATTTATTTATTTATTTATTTAGAAAAAAATTAACAGGGTATCACAATTTAACGATAAATTAAACGACCTCTTAGCAAAAGATTCGATATTTGTTGGCGAAGTAAATAAATACTGTTTTAACTAAACGGCATGATTGTTTTAAATGTCCTGCAGCTGTAACGGCGAAGCCTTTCCCCTGTCTCCCCGCAGCGGAGTGGGACTCGCCCGCGCTCACTTCGAGAAACAACCGCCGTCCAACCTTCGGAAATCAAACTTTTTTCACTTCGTCTTGGCTCTATACGACAGACAAGGGCAGCCGGTGGAAATTGAACGGACATCATTTGTCGGGTTCGTCGAGAAGGAAAAGGTGAGCCGGATCATTCAAAACGTTTAAATGTTTACTTGGTGAGGTATTTGGAACAGTCTTTCAAGATCCACCCGTTTCTTTACTTAAAATAAGACCTTCTGCGATTGCATGAGACATTATCAAACATCTGGTAATATATGATATCAATAAATTTTCAATCTAAAGACCGCCTGTACTAAACCACCTGTTTTTGCGTTCGAACATTTTATTATCACATTTGAACATACGTATAGGGTTAATAGGATTCCCTTCGCTTATATAGGATTGCTTTGCTAAGTATTTTAAACAATTAAATTATCTTTGATTATTACAACCAATATTTTACTTATTTAATACACCCCAGAATATAAACACAAGAAACAGCAGTATGACCAGGAACGGTTTCTAACGCGTCTTGTATGCCTAAAAAATCCTCGTGTTTCTGATTTGCATGTAACTATTTCGCAATGCTGAAATAATATTTCGTAGAACCAATATAGTTAAATATCATTTTAACCACGACTGAACATATGGCGTACTGGAATCTTAAATATTATTCCCCCAGTACCCTTATAATTTAATTATGACAATGACTATAGTCAATGATGTTTGAATGACCGAGTTTGGTCGTCTTTACATTTTAGTTTATTTTATTTCGAATTCTTGGCTGGGTTTGTGTAAAATGCGAGCTGAAAATGCCTATCACACAGTATTATAAATCATGCAGTGAAAGCATGTGATGGTCGAACACCTGAAGAAAACTGACGTACCGAATCGTTGCTTTGACACTTTTAAAGTAACTAATTGACAACGTCACTTGATAATCACGGGGACGATAACCTACGCCCATTTCCCAGGAAAAAATACTACAACTCAAGGTCATTTTTTAGTGGGGAATCCCGCTTATATTATTACATATATTTCATGAACTGTATGATTAATTACTTTCCTGTTTAATCTAGATAATGCCGAATTGTTCTTTATGTATTTCTGTCGTCAACATTCTGGCCGTCCGCCCGTCTTTCTCCCTGTGACTTTCCAGCAAGTCCAAGCCCGGGCGAATCTTAGTGAGCAGATGACACAATTGTAACAACCATGTTTATCTGTGCAGGAGCTGAACGGGGAGAAGACGAATAACGGAATACATTACAGATTACAGCTTTTGTACAGCAATGGTAGGTGGTGTGTGGTTTATTTTGCGCGTGAATCCTTTCCTTATCGTTTCTAAAAGCTACGGTAAAACGGCCACGTCAAAATAGTAACGAATTTATGTTTGTAGTGTCTAAAAGCTCCAAATATTTAACATGGTATGGGGCAACACCAATTTTGGTTTAATTAATTATCGGTATTCCACTGCTCAGTAACGGTTTTGTTAATATTTTCAGTGTTAGCTATTTTTCATTAATTATTCATAACTTTTCAGGAAAAACCTTCTTAACAGTAATATAGATTTTTCATTTTTTCTAATTTTCCTTATTGCGATTTATTATTAATTTTATGTCATTATATTTAGCATGCTTATTTTGATAAATAATTATTTAAAATGTGGCACTGGGTAACCGAACAAAATGCTTAGAAAATATTAAACAAAAACAAAACGAAGCGATAATATGAAACGCACGATTTTTTTAATTCCGAGGTCAATGGAGCTGTTAATATATTCATAATCTAGTCATATTCAGAATTTCAAACATAGTATTATTTTAGAATTTTTCGAAGGTCACCCCATTTATCAGTATATAAGTATTTAGTCAATTATCTGTGATGAGCTGCTTTACTACTTTTTATTAAACGATATTAACTTTATATAAAATGGCTTTAAGAAATATAAAAAAAATATTTTAAAGACGAAATAGATCCCATTTCTTGAGTAATCAGTTAGATGAGTCTTTTTGTAGAGCGCATGCCCTGCAACAAAGGACTGGTTTGAAAAAATATAGCAGTGTTTTTTTTTTATGTATGTGTTTTGAAATTATTTGTATATAGGCCTAATGATAGTTGCCAAACGCAAACCCCGAGAATAGCGTAGATGCGCTTGACAACGATAAGTGAAAGTACTTACAAATCACAGAAAAACAACGTTGATATTAGGTAATTGTTATTTTTAACAAAAATAACCAGAAACAAACAATAATTACAATTGTGATACCTTACATTAATACAAGCAGTTTTTAAGCAATAGTTATTGAAATAGGTTTTGTATTTATATTCTATATATAGAACTTGAAGAATTGAAGTAGAATATTATGTCATGCATTATGTCAATGCATTTACACACGTGTCATATGAAAGATATGTCATTTACAAATGTACCTGAATAATGAAGACGGCGTTGAGAACCACACCATGTTGTCACCTGGGCCTGCTTTGTGGGTACCCGCAGTTGCGTGAAGCGTCGCATTTTGTTTTGCACGCATGGTGCCAGGTTCCTGTTTTTAACACTACGAATCTCTTCCCTCCCCGAAAAGGCATTCGCACGGAGCAGGACTTCTACGTCAGACTCATCGACTCCATGACCAAGCAGGTACGCTCCCTGCCCCTCCAGGTTCCCCCCATCCCCCTGCTGGGACCCCTCCCAGATAGAAGAGGGGTAAATAGTTTTGTAAAGATAGCGGCCGTGTGCATGACTGGCGTGTGCGCGCGGATCTCTGGGTGCCGCTGAAGCTTATGCCCCTGGGGTAGGTTGTCAGGCCTCTTTACTGCGGCGACGACATGTGGTGGTGGGTCCTGACCGCCTTCCCCTAAACAGAGAACCGTCTTCTCCACCGGGGGTGTCGTGAGGCGCTGACCGGGGAGGTGCCTGACGGCTGCTTCCTGTTATTTCAACACGGCCGTGCAGGAAGTCAGTCAGAACCTCATTTCATATTTCATCATAATAATAATAATATTAGTAATAGTAGTAATGTTGCCATTTCATTCAGTCAGAATTATATTTAGCGAGCTAATATGTATTTAGATATTTAGTGAGCCATTAACAAACGTGATTTGTTCTTGAAAGTTCCAATCCAGGTGTTTCTGGCATTGTATAAAAGCATTTTATATATAAAATAAATTTACTGTAAGTGGGGTAGCATAGTAGTGCAGTGTTGCCTCACACCTCAGGGATCAGGTTTCGAGTGTCCGCTTGGGCTCCATGTGTGTGGGGTTTGCATGCTCTCCTTGTTTGTTGTGGGGTTTCCTACAGGTGCTCCGGTTTGCCCCCCCACAGTCCAAAAACATGCTGAGGGTAATTAGGGCTACCAAACTACCCCTAGGTGTGCGTGTGCATGTGACTGAGTGGCGTGCAAGTGTGCCCTGCTATGGGATAGCGTCCCCTCCTGGGTTGTTCCCTGCCTTGCACCCGTAGCCTCCGGCATAGGCTCCGGAACCCCTGTGACCATGAATAGGACAAACGGTCGCAGAAAATGGATGGATAGAATTTACTGTAATATGTGATCTTGGGTGTCTGGACAATATCACACTGTCCGCGAAGTCTTTTGTCGCACGGTGCATTGAGCAGGCGGCGTCACTAATTGCTTGTTTATTTTGTATCGACTACTTCTGGCGTTATTGCCGCCGGGGCTTTAGAAACTGGGCATTTTTGCGCCTTAAGCAGGTGCGTCGGAAAAATCGCGGGCCAAGGAGGGATCAGCAGGGAGCCTTATGTTAAAACCAGCCGGCTCATTGGGTAATGAAGATGTTAGCCTGTAATGTGTAGATGCTGCTTCGATGCCATTTTCGGACGATTAAGGGGCACCGAGCGACGTCGATATGCTGTCACGGATGCGTGACGCGTGACACGTCCCGTGTCGTCAGCGTGACTGTCGCACGCCTCTCGCGGCGTTATTGCCGGGAAAGTATCAAAGAGCCCCCCGTAGATTTAAACCAACAAACAGCCCATCCGACATGTAGGAACAGTGCATTCAGTAAGACACTTTTTCTGCTAACGGCTGTGATGATAAACTGTTCTCTTCCAGTCCTTGGGATCCCGTCTACAGTGTGCGGGCCTCTCAGAATTAGAGCGTAAGTGGAAAATTACCTCACTTCAAATGAAAATCTGTTTCTTGCTAATTAAGCCTCCGACAACATCATTTCCTAAACGAAATCCGTCAAACCCTATTTAGGCCGGACTGTCAGATTGTCTTGCTTTAACTCTGTCGGTCCTGGGGGGCTGGGTTTTCGTTTTGGGTGTTGCTTCGGCAAGTCGTGAGTGGTGCAGATAGGCAGGGGGGCGTGGGCCACACCGAGGGCCCCGGAGATCTCGTTAATGCGGCAGTGAATCTGGAAGCAGGGAGTGAGACGCTTTGGTGCTCTGTGCCATGCTTTGGGGCTGAGGAATCAAATTTAGTCTGATGCAGGGAGGTCTGTGTCATTTGGCTGGGTGCATTTTTGCAGACACGAGGGGAGGTCTTCTCGCTGTGTCCTGCTTTGTGTCAAGCTGCAACGCTGGGTCGACATTACTGGTCTGTTAGCTGGTAAAACTTCTGGCGGCCTTTCAGGCGATCGGAGCACTTTCGTAATGTTTCCAGAGGCACCAGTACAGGCCGCAAGTCGCGGGCTCCGAGATTTCTGTGAGCGAAACGGCTGCTCAGACGCACGTGTTTATGTCCGTGGCTTCCTGCAAACTTTCCATTAAGTAGCAAAGTAGTACCGCAATTCTAACGGCAGCAAATTAGGTGAATATTAATATTAATATTAAGGCATTCTGTAAGCCTACCTTTAATGAGGGCTTGTTGAAAAATTAATGTAAGAATGATTGTAATAATAGCAATAATAATAAGAATAATAATAATGGTAGTACCTGTTTTTATTCATGTTTTCTGAATAACTTATCGTCGTCAATTTTCTTGGCCGTTCCCTTATTAAGACCTCCGCGCAGAACGGTTTTGATTGACAGACCCGTGCACGGGGCGGGCACAGCGTCGCCGTAGTAACAGGGCCCTGGGCGTAAAGAGCTGACAGCCGTACCCGGGATCGGTGACAGTGATGGCGACAGATCAGATGAGGCGGGCGAGTGAGAGCACGCAGC
>JAODLC010000052.1:5246475-5261502 GCA_026781145.1 Hippopotamyrus pictus | reverse complement strand
GGGCCGGGGATCAAGAAATCAAGGTGGGGAGCGGGGCACTGTTTGTCATTGTGTTTAGCAGGGACTGCCTCAAAAATGCGCCTGTGTCGTGCCGGCAAAATGTCTGTTAATTAAAGACGGAGGCGGAGGACGGTTCGCTCCGTCCGGCGAATACGCCGATGCCCCCGAGAGCAGGTCCATCATCCAGGACTCTCAGGAGAGCCCTGTTTAGACAAAAATATGCGTACTGATTAATCGTCCGTCCCAGCGTCTGTACACAAATCAACCAGGGACCGTGGAACTGGGGGGGGTAACTTTTAGAGCGATTTAGGAATGCGGTGGTGAACAATCACCAAAAAAAAAAAAACTTTAATGCGAGCCTGAATTATATCCTTGTTTACTTACAACCAAAAATGTGATTTTTTTTTTTTTAGGAAAGGAAATTGATTACCCGCAGAGTGGTGCAATTCATCTACCAATTATTTATTGATCCCATGTGGAGGAATTCTCTTCTTGCCTACCCCATCTTGTTCTCTGTGACACACGCATACAGGTGAGGGGGAGCCTGGCGGCGAAGGGCAGCCACCTGCAGCAGCACCCAAGTAGCTGGGGGTTAAGGGCCTCGAACCAGCAACCTTCTGATCGCAGGCACAGAGCCACATGCCGCCCCCTAAATGTTATGTCAGGTAGACACAGAAGGTCCTATCTCAGTTTTTCAGAAGCACATGACTGTATGTCCTCCTCCATTCCTCCCCCATTTTTTAGATGCATTGCACAGTCCATGGAATCAGCAACACAAAGCAGGACCCAGGAAGGCGCTACGGAAGCCCGGATGATCAAACTTTCTCTCCCCATATATTCGTGCGGCTCCGTAAATGTTCGGCGCCTGGTAACCCTCTTTCGGATTGTGGCCAAATGGTGCCGAAATGTGACTCACGCCTGTAAAGCAATTTGATGCCAATTAAATCTAATGGAGTCGACGCAGATGATTCGAGTTCCAGGATCCAGAGAGAGGAGGAGCACAGGAACCGGGCCGCGGAGCAGGGTGGCCAGGGCCGGGTGGGCTGCAGTCTGGATCTAATTTGACGGCTGACCCCTCTGCCCCCTCCCCATCCGCTCTGCGGGAAACCAGAGACAGGCATGAAAAAGCTGCGGGAGGTGTGGATGTGACAGGCTTCCTGCATGGCATCGCCCAGCTGCCCGCACTGGCCTCGCTATCGGGCTCCAAAGGCCGGAGAGCGGTGACCCGGCCTCCAGATCCCCAGCCGGCATCCAGGGAAGCGCATCTGTGGGTCAGAGTTTATGGAACCAAAAGTTACCACCACCCGCGTTTTCCTGCCACTTTACTGTTGCTTTGACTAGACTAAACAGCGTCAGGCTAGCAGAAGTAGCTAGAAAGGAAGGGCCTCCTTGTTTTCCATTCTTAGCCTTCGTGTCACATGACGTATTCTGTCACGTGACATTTTGTAAGCGTGCTGATTGGCTTGTCTTCGTCGACCCCAGTTGAATGGGCGCAATGTCCCCTAGTACCACCGTCCTATATAACAGCCACATTAGGGCGGAAATTGTCTTTGTCCTGTGTACTAGGCGGTGATTTAATCAAGTGGACTTGCCGTATATCACTTACCCAGAATGCTCCACCCTTCAGGATGCTCGATCTCTTCGGTTTAGTGTGATTTATTTTTTTCTGTTTTGTTTGTGCCGCTCGCCAGCGCAGCTGTTCTCCGACGAGCGTTGGGTGGGGAGGCCACTCGCTCGCCTTGAATCTGCTCCAGGGATGACATCGACGCTGGAGTCGCGGCCACCGTCAGAGAGTTTCAGAAAACCTCACACCCACATCGAGATCTCAGAAGGAAAGCCAGCCCCCCCCCCCCTTGCCTCCCCTGCTCTGATGCTGCTCTCCGTCTCGTTAAGTTCTGATGTTGTCACGCGGCCGGGGGAAGTTTGGCGGGGCGAGATGTTCAAATTTGTCAAGACCGTGGGGACAAAGTGTTTTTTTCCTTGTCTTTCGGCTATTTGGCCCAGGTTCTAAAATACATCCTTATTATATCACACCTCCCCCCAACAAAAGAGGGAGCCTCTGCCTTTTGTTTTTTTTCGAATCGCTCATTTTCACAGAAGTAAATAAGCAAAGTGATCTGCCTGCTCTCTTAACGTCCTGGAAAGCAGAGCAAACAGGCTGATTTGATTTTTTTATAATTAACCAGAGTGCAATAATTCACTTCTCCCACACCCCCGGAGCTATCGTGGTCTCCAACTTCCATTTTGTATGTTTTCGGGAAATTATTGAAAGGAAGTGAGATTCACGAGGATGGCGCATATTTTAAATTTATGTAACTTGGACACCTCCAGCGTTCCGAAATGATTACTCGGCGTAGAGAGGGGAAAAAAAAGCAGGAAAAATAAAATCTCATCTGGTAGTTATTATGTATGATTGTCTACTCTTCAGCATTTACACAACATGACAGCCTGTATGCATTTGCACCATATTTCAAAGTTATGGTTTATAAACATCTGGTGAGCCTCTCTAGCGCATTCTTGAGAAATCGTATCCCTCTCCATACATTGCCTTTTGTTTATTTTGGGCTGGGGGAGTTGAGAAATGGGGGGACTGGCTGTTATTTTATGATTGAATAGACAGGACCGGGACAGTAATGAAGCGAGCGAAAAAAGCAGAGACCCCGCAGCTGCTTCAGAGGATTGATTTATTGGTCGGTCCACGGTCCTGTTACGAATAACATGCTTTGACTCCGTGCTACGGACCAGGTCGTCACAAGGGGTTCGGAGCATCTCAGAGGTCGCCGAGGCAACCACACCCATGATGACGTTGAAGGTTATAGTCAGGCAGTCAGCTACAGGACAGCCATTATCTATTGTCCCCAGTGGATACCAGCAGGACTAGACGCTGTATGTCACCCAAGGTGATGCCAGTCGGCTTACGTTGCCTGAAGTTCGTCCTACAGTAAGTCCCACACTACAGTAAGTCCAGCACTGTACATAGACTACACCACAAGACTCTCTCGTAAACATTACTAGATGAAACATGAACTCTTGGCACGTCTTGGAAAATCATAAAACTTGTCATTTTTTCATAACGGAGGACACCAACAACTCCTTGTGCAACTTCCGCCGATCAAAAGAATGGCCTAATTTTTGGCTACAGCCCAGAGTAACTGAAGATGTTAGTGGAGTGGTTTTGTAACACCCCCCCCCCCCCAGGTGATTCAGCTTCCCCTGCTGCCAAATTGATTTATTTCGGCAAAAACTGATCAGGTGTGGCCTTGGGGAGGGAAAACCGGCACTAGAGGAACAGTGGACATACATCTCAAAGTATAACAAACCATCAGTTTTCCCGTTCATGGGTTCAACAGCAAGGAGCCAAAATCTGAAGATACCGGTGATCTTAACGACAAATGCTTAAGGAAATCTGGTCAAATCTGTGCCTTGAGTTTCCAAGACGTTTTTACGCGTAATGTTGTTTAAAATGCATTTATGTTTTTCCTTCGTAATAGTTGGCTTTCCAGTTTATGTTTAAGTTTAGTCTAAGTTTTACGTGTTAAAATCATGATCGTGTTAGGAATTTAGTAGTTCTTAACAAATAAAGGCAATTAACAACTAAGTGTGCCCTATAAAGAGTGACGAGTGTTAGCATCGTCCTTCATAACAGACTGCCAAGAGCGTGAAATCTCAAACAGATTTCCATTTTTTATCGTACTCATGGGAAAGTCCCAAAAGGTGAACGTACTGTTGTGATACTTTGCCCAGAAGTATGAATCACATTAAACCAACTAGTGGTAAACCGACTTACCACAAAAAATACCCCCCATAAATATATTTTCAGCTGTACCATCAGAAAGACCCCCTGTAACATTTTCACAACCCATTCTGAATTCTGCGGCTTCCTTCAAACTCCAGTTTTCACGCATGCACCTGGCTTGGGTACAATACAATGGCAGCAGCCTCTCTGTTAGAACATAAGAACATAAGACTCGACGGCAGGCCCGATACTGGGATAGAGAGAGAGATGCTGGCTGCTTGTTTGGTGCTCTTCATTACTAATGGTGTTATTTTGTATTTTAGCATGGCTAGGTGGCTCGCCAGAATTCCATCTGCGTTAAGCTGAAGGTGACTGATTAGCAACCTGCTTTGTGTGTTAACCAAGGGAACTTAAATGCAAAGCTTTACCTACGCTAAAGCCCAGGCGCCTCAGAGCTATCATGGAAAAGAGTAAGGGAGTCTCTGTCACCTCAAACAGCCTAGGGGTCTCTGACCATGTTAATGTGCCTTTGGTTTTAGGTAAATATCACCGGTAACCGGAGAAGCCTTTGGCGTTAGCTAAATAACACTGATAACCCGGAGAAGTATTTGGTGTTAGCTGAATAACACTGATTACCGGAGAAGCGTTTGGTGTTAGCTAAAAAACATTGATAACTGGAGAAGCGTTTGGCGTTAGCTAAATAACACCGATTACTGGAGAAACGTTTGGCATTAGCTAAATAACACGGATAACCAGAGAAGCGTTTGGCGTTAGCTAAATAACACCGATAACCAGAGAAGTGTTTGGCGTTAGTTAAATCACACCGATAACCAGAGAAGCGTTTGGCGTTAGCTAAATAACACCAATAACCAGAGAAGCGTTTGGCATTACCTAAATAACACTGATAATTGGATAAGCGTTTAGTGTCAGCTAAATAACACAGATAACAGAGACGACTTTAGATGATTTCTCACATATGCTGCATGGAACGCATCCTGAATCTAGAGAGTTGGGGTATCAGCAAAATCGACAGGTAACTGTTTTAGGCAGCTATCTTGGATACATCACTGAGAAAATATATTGCACGAAAGGAGGAATCATCCACTCCATTAAGATGTGTGATGCACAATTCATACGGACAAAGCATATTAGCATTTATGACAAAACCCTGCTTTTATTTAACATTCCAGCTATTGGAATTAGCCAAACTCAACTCGACAGCAGATGAAGGCATCATGTTGTAGAAGAATAACAGGAAGCGACAATGGAGATAGGCTGGGGACGCTTGTGTCACCAAGGCACGCCGGGCGGTTCCTGTCACACCCAGGCCGGAGTAATTAAATAATCATCCCTGTCCGATAGAGGCGGACCAGAGAGAGCGCGGAATGTGCCGGATATCAGATGCTGATTCTGTCCAGCTGGCTACTGCACTGTTTAACCAGCCTGGGCCCAGAACTTAGCCCACCCTGCCAAAAAAAGGAGGGGGGGCTATCCTAACCTCAGAAATGCTCGGTCGCTTTGATAGCAGCTGATTTTCACAGCCTGACATGGACACGGCCCATTTTCGGGGACATTTGGAGGGAAAAATAAACCTCGGCTAATGGCCGAAGCTCGATGCTAACACTTGCACATATTTCTCCCCGCAATGACACTCCGCAGCCATAGCTGGGTAACACAAAACATGCGGCAGGGGCTCCGCTAATCGCCCCAAAAAACATATCCAGTTCCATAAAACAAATATTTTGGGTCGTTTCTAGAACACAGCAAAGCCAAAGAGCCTAGGAAAATCTTTGCCATTTAAAGCAGCATCCCATTGCTTTTGGAATAAATTTCGGGCTCCCTTTGTCAAAATGATTTCCTAGTCAGGAACGGGCTGTTTGTTCTGGCTCTGCTGCCCAGTTTGTCTTGTATTTCGGCCAGAGGGACTAAGATGTGTAGGTTTCCTGACGGTATATTCTCCGGACCCGTTTTCCGAATTTAGAAAGGAGCCTAAATGAGGACTTCATAATTTGCTTCAGCGCCCCACCCTCTGCCCCCCAGGGCTGCCTCTACCTTTCCAGGGCCCCTAGGCAAAGCTTTACTTGGGAGCCCCCCCCCACCAAGGAAACTGAATCATTTCACTTCCTCCACGATGTAAGTCAGTCAGGAGCCGTAGGCAGCTGCAGCCCCCGCACCCTAAAGGTGTCATTGCTCTAAAGCTGCTTTGGATGCCCTGGACATCTGGTGTTTGGGTTCTGCTGTGAAAGGCTGCAGCACGGCCTTTGCGTGGTATATGTGTGACACACGGCAATGGTGCGGGAATCCCTCTCAGCAATGCCCAAAATGCAAGGCTTCGCCTGTCCATGGATTGTGGAACACATCTGAATGGAGGGGGTAAAATGAGCGGGAGGACCGGGGTGATGATGGGGACAAAATGAAGGGGCGGAGCATGATGGGTCATACTGAGGGGAGGGGCATGATGGGAGCATAAAGTCATGTGCACTACAAATGATCTACCGGTGGTTTTTTTGTAATACGTGTCCCCCCCCCCCAGTGGTCCCGGCTCCAAGGTCCATGGCCCTGACATGCAAACAGTTACTGCAACGAAGCAGCTAACTTGAAATCAAACAGCGACGTTTTTGTTAAGGAAAAAAAAAAACGTAGGTTTGACTCCCTATAAAGGAAACCAGCGGATGGTAAGCATATGTTCCCCCCAAGATGTCTGAGGATCGCCGTACATTTTTTCTCAGACATTCAATACTTCCTGTTATCAGAACGCCAAAAAATCGTATCGTCCCAAAATCTCGCTTCTCCTGAGCCGCAGAGAAAGAGATACATGCGTAAAACATTTCCCTTTTCACACTCTTGACCTCTGGGTGATATTTCGGGGGGGGACATTGAAACGTACGGTCCCAGACGCCCATCCGAAACGCAGGCTGCAGGCAGCCTGCCGGAAACGTAAAGTTTCCTGGCGCATAGCTTGTCGACGCCGTAACTTAATTGCTAGCTGAGTGAGTAGCTTGTCGCTAGAACCTACGAGCTAATTGCATGCGTCCAAGTGAAGGCTTGACAGTCTAAAGAAAATGGCCTGGTCCTGTTTTTCTGCCAGGTAAATCTGTTATTTTTTTGTCCCTTATCATTGCCTCCAGCTGATTCAGAGTGGATTTTAATCTGTTTGTCTAAGGGAGGACCCCTCGACCTGGCTGGGCTGTTCCCAGAAGTTCAGAATGTGATTCTTTCAGTCATCTAGTTTCACGAGTCACTCTGTTTTTTCCATAGAGTTTCTATTTTAACTCAGTTTGAACCCTGGATGTAAAAGCACTGGCTTTTCTCTTTGAAAACATTTTTCCTTACGTGACCCGACTTGACCTGACAGATTCTTCGCAATAAAATAATCATTAAACCGCAAAGTGTGCGCCATAATCCAAATGTTTTAAGAAATTTAGCTCAATAAAAGATGTAATTTAGAACAAATATGCACAGAAATGTGCACTATGCACAAGCAAGCAGAATCATTCATGCTGTTGATTTTTTTACTGTACATAACACGCAGCGAAATAAAAATTCCTCAGCCCAGAATGAAAGAACGAATTAAATATGCATTTGAAGCAAATGGAAACGCTGCTCTCTATATTTACAGTGTCTGTTTTTCTTGCTCCTGCACTTCTGGGGTGGGGAGGGGGGAGCTAAGTGGCATGTCATCTTCACACACGTTTGCAGGGACCCCGTTGGGCCGCGGTTCGGCAGCCATCTTGGTATTTCCCTTTGGCTGGGTACTTTTCCGTCCGCACTGAATTGCTGGTTTATAGCGCGGCTCCGACGACTCCCAGCTACCTATAATAATAATAATAATAATAATAATAATAATGAAACAGCCAGCTGATACACTTTAATTGGAGTTTATAGCATTTTAAGCAGTTTAAACCCTTCCATAAAGTCACGGATATTTATTGCCAAACCATGTTAGCTCTGGAGAAACTTTAATCGCTATTGCACCTTGTAACCATTCTCGATCGAAAAAAGGCGATTGTCCTCATTGGCCATTTTCGTTAGCTACACCTGCTTTATAATGCAAGCAGCCAATCACGGGGTGACAACCGCATAAGTGTTGGGGTAAGTACGAGATCAAGAGGTTCACCTGCTGTTTGGGGCTAATGCGCGAGATCCAAGAGATTCTGAACCTGCAGTGATTATTCTCTCCATTAGTGATGGTTTCATCACCTCAGAAACAGCCGCCCTCCTGAGATTTCCATGCACTGGAGTGTCTAGAGTTGTGTGATGAACCAAGAACATCCAGGCTATAGTATTTCTGTGTCTGAAAACTCCTCATTAATGAGGGAGGTCAGAGGAGAATGGCAGGACTCGTTAAAGCTCACGGCAAGGCCACAAGTGCAAAAATATCAGTTCGGCGGTGTGCAAAACTGCTCCTGCACGGCTAATCCACCGTTTAAGTGGTTTTGGAGATTAAAGAGGGCCCTAGCAAGTGTACTTAAGCAAATGTCTACTGAGTGAATATCATGGTACAGAAAAGGTCTATGACGAATGTTATCTGATTGAAAACCAGGCAAAATGTATGGGGAGCAGATGTTTATGAAAATGTAGAGATGCGGGCAGATAGGCAGAGGAAATTCCTGTTTCTTATGCGCAATATTTATTTATACAAGTAGATATGGTATACTTTCAACATGTAAGCAAATGCAATTTTTTATGTAGCTTGATGTAAGTGAATAATTGATGAAAAATTGCCCAAGTGAATTTATTTGCTTACAGTAAATAGTCACTGGTTTTGTGTACATTGTTGGTGTTCTGCCACTTGTTACTGAACATGCGAGAGAATCAATCAATCCTACATGCAAAACTCAGATTTCATCTCTTAGCATATTGTAGCATCTTAGCATTCCTTATGCTGGTACCCCTGTCTGTTCAGACATGCTTATGCTTCCTTAAAGACATCGAATAAAACAACAGACAGGAAATATAAGCAGGCAGATATTCATTGATATAATCTTTTTTTTCACGTTTTCTCAATGCAGAATCTCACAGAAAAGCACCTAGCAGACCAAACTGGAAATAATCACATTTTACTCTGGAGTCATGTGGAAGCAATTCTGTGTAATCTGCGGTAATTGTAACCATATTAACTAAGACACTGTGGTTTTAATCTTCTGTAACTTCTTCCCTGAGTGACTGTATCACTTCTGCTCAGTGTATTAGAGCATGAGGTTACAATCACGTTTATTTAAAATGTGCACCTCACTCTGTACATGTAGAGTTCACTGTGTGTGACTCAAATTTGAGTAAACACTTCTAAAGGGCTCAGTCTGAGTGTTAACTGATACTCCATTGCTAATTTAATCAAGACACGTGCCCCTTAACGGTCATGTTTTTCGACTTCGGGGGTCGGTCGTGACTCGGATCATTAACCTTATCTGTGCATATTTAATAACATATTATTAACGTGTACATCATGCTTGTGTGTCACAATGTTTAGTTGTCATTAAACAGTATTCTGGAGTGATTGTAATTTGGGACAAACACCCAGAATCGCTTTCAGCTTCCTCCACGTTCCGTGGGGGTGCATTTATTTTCAGCCGCAGGCAGCAGCAGACAGGATAACTGCGCTGTCACCCTAACGTGGAGATTAAGTGTCCTTTCACAAGCTTGACCTGTTAATGGTCGCTAAACCGCTTCAAACCGGATCTGACTGACACAGCTGAGGTATATATGCATTTAACTTACACGCACGGCTTGAGAACAACTGAATCCAACTGCGCTGGTAATTTGATTGATATAAACGGCGTGTTTTATGCTGAAATCTTCCTGCCAAAATTATTCCCATGTGTATCAACCACCATGGCCTGTTGTTAAGGTCAACAATCAGTTCACAGCATTCAACAAGATGGCTAACTGATATATGCACAAATCTACATTATCCAGCTGATTGCATTCATACATTTTAAAACTTGCAGAATTATAACCAAAAGTCAACATTAGTTTTATTACACTTTTCCTTACATGTGAATGAAGTGCCCGTCCATTAAATATTATTACAAATGCTGACGATAATCGGTCAAATGATTCTTTAACAGGACTTGTTTAAGTCACATAATTATTTGCAACAGCTTGGAACTTTCTGACTGTTTGAAGAATTGTTTGACAATCTTTCTTACACATTGAGAAGAACAATTTCTCAGGGGTATTTTATCCATCAGATAGATGAGTTTTTAGATCTTCTTTCGTACAGTAAAATAACACAAATCAAATGGTTTGACCAGGAAACTGACATGTTCTTTATTGACTATTTTCTTTATTTTGAAATGAATAAATATCTGCCCTGTGTTTGATAAGTATTATCCAGAAAAACATGTTATAATTCTGTTTCCTAGTCGTGCAGATATAATGTACTCAAAGTGCGATTTTACTTAAGTCCTGACGCATAATACACCTATTACTGTTTTCCGGTCCGGTAGAGTTAAATGTCTTTAAACAGCATGATCTCACAGTACTTGAAACTGTGTTTTTTTTTGCATCTTGAAATTGACCAAATAGCAGAAATGTAGTCAATTTGACACAATTGCCCCGGAACCCTTCTCACGCTTGCTTTCAGCGAGACTGTTGATTATACCACCCACTCATATCAGTCAAAGCAAATTAGTAAATAGCAAATAGGGTTGAATGCAGTTGCATCGCAATGCTGTGCATTTATTTCTCAATGAGAAAAAGATATTTTCACATTACACGTACATAATAGCTACTGATACCAAAATGTCCCCAAAACCTGAAACTACTTTACTTTTGGGGACATTTTTAGGCCCCCGTTTGGATGACCTCAAGTTTATAAAGAAATCTGTGAGTACAATCACAAAACTAAAAATGCCCAAGTCTTGTATTTTGTTTGGTTAAGTTAGGGCTGGGTGGGGGTTAGGGTGATTGGGATTAGGGCCCCCATTTACATAAGTACACCTGTGTGTGTGTGTGTGTGTGTGTGTGTGTGTGTGTGTGTGTGTGTGTGTGCGTGCGTGCATGCGTATGTGTGTTTTAAATTAGCAGGCAGTTTAGATAAATATTGATTCTGCTTGCCATCGTGCCAAAATTTCTGATGGCCCAGATCAGTTCATATCAAACACTCGTATTATTTTGGACTTCTTTACACAAACGTCACTTGATGAAGTATCTCCTTGTTCTCCGATCGTAACGCTGAGATAATAAATGAAAGGTAGTAAATTATTAACAGCGAAAGAGTTTTTTTTTTTTAGTTTTTTTTACTGCAAATACTGGGCTGTGTTTCATAGGCCTGCGATTGTTGGACTGAACTTGTCCAGCTGCAAATTACATTTGACAGAGAGGAATGCACAGAACTGGTGATTTGGTTGAGTTTGATGGTTCAGTAAGAGGAAGGGGGGGAGGGGAAGGTGTGAGAGGATGCCAGATTCTATTGGTTGAGTTTTTTTCTACACAACCATGTGGATAGAGATCAGAATTTAAGGACAGTGTGTTTATGCGTGGACAGTGCTGACGTCTGCGGAATTTCGACGTTTCATGAATAGTCATCATTTGGGGAGCCGAAACGGTAAAACTCAAAAGACAGGAAGTTCCTAGTGCGCAGGAGCTCTGCAACAACAGGAAATAGGCAAGGTCATTGATGAATTGTGAATTCAAGGAAAACGAGTTCACCTTTGTGCACTTCGTTGGAACACATGAATGTGTGAGTTTTAACACGGGGAAGGTGGCAGTTATAAGAGGGACTATAATTCACACAGAGGGGCCAACTCTATCATTAGCCAATGATGTGCTCTGAGTTGGTGAGTGACAGGAGAGGGGCACTCTCAGGGGCCAATCAGCTTTCAACTGGGGTCAGTCACCCCTGTGGTCCCGCCCCTGTATAGATCCCTGTTTTTCTTGGAATAGCCGGTACTCTGGGGGGGTTTATGTAATGGAACAGATGCATGACATGGCAGGAGAGGCCAAGAAGGGCCGCTAAGACCCCCTGGGTAGCTTCTCTGCCGTTCACCACAAGCTACGTCAGACTTCCTGAGATGGGTGTATATGGCTGGAAGCCAGATAGTGTGGCAGTGGAGGGGGGGGGGGGGGGTGATAATATTACACCTCAAAACTGGAGAAAGGGACAGGATCCGGCGAAACATATAAAATTTCGTTTACGGACTCGGCGAAATTCTTGCTGCCGCGTCTTAATCGTCACGTCAATAGTTTCCAGTCCCTCATCCTTCCCCTCCCTAGTTGGGTGGGGGATGGGTGCAGAAATAAAACAAACATTTTGGGTAAAAGCCACGACCTATCATGTCATGTCTACCGTGGCGTGAAAGGCGTCGGGAACTCTGGGAATGCGGAGGAAGTGGCCCGGCCCCGGGGTCCCGCCTGGTCCCCTTCTCGGGTACATTTGCGTTTCTCATGCCGACGGTTTATTTATTTCTTCATGCAGCCATGACAGTGCAGCCTTCCATTTCCCAAAAGCCTCGGTAAACATGCGAACTCGAGGATTTGAATCGAAACATTTATTTTTGTAGCAGTTGCCTCGAAGTGCCTGTGGTTGTGTGCCCGCATGTGTGCCTTTTTTTTTGTTCCGAAGTGTAAATGTTTACACAAGAGGAGAAATTTAAAAATTTCGCCTGTATTTTAGCAAATGTCAGCGCCAGTTTAAAACTGATTGTGCCATAAAGGAAAAAAAACAGCATCTGGTTTTGCTTTGTGGATTCTGGAGGGATATCTTGAGAAATTCAAATGTTTCGGTCCTAATTACCCACCCTTGTTGACCATATGTCATATACCAACCTTATAACCCAAAATACATGACTACACGTATAAATATATTCATACACTCACACAATTCACATGCATTTACACACAAACACACAAACGGAAGACGACTTATTTTTGGCAAAAGGTGCATAAAATAAGTCTATAAAAATTAAGTTGTAGTTTTTCTTCACCTCAAAACCACACTTTTTTGACATGCTTTTACATCTGGATTTATGATTAGGGAACATTTTGAGTCTTTAAGCAATTGGTTATGCTGTTAATTAAATGCCAGCTTTACTGTAATATAACGGATCGTACATGTGATGTCATTAAGGTACATTTGCAGAGACGTCAGCCATCGATGGCTGTATGCTGTGATAAATACCCTTTAGCAGTCCTGCTAAACACTGTGGTCAAGTTCTGGAGAACAATAAAACAGTGACTCCCAACCCCTACGTCGTGATGAAAAGGTGGGATGCATTTGGGGAAAGCGCATTTAAATATTTGCGTATTTATAGCTGTTGAAATAGTTAAAGAAAAACAGGATGACTGTCTGCCTCTTAAGGCTGTATCATCAGCAGATCTTTTTTTAAAACACCGTGCATTTTATTTAAGTCACTTACTGGCTGGCTATATACAGGGGTGGGGCCACAGGGGCGTTGGGGCCAGCTGAAAGCTGATTGGCTGCCACCCCTGTCACTCACTGATTCAAAACACCTCATTGGCTAATGATAAGGTTGGCTTGCTCTGTATGATTTATGGCCCCTCTTATGCCCTCTACCATCAAAAAAAAAAAAAATCCAATAATTGCCCCAGGAAAATTAGTAAACTTGCGTGCGCATTGTCGTTTTTTTTTTCCTCGCTCCTCTGCAACAGGTGATCCAGTCAGGAAGGCTGATGATGCAACCGTTTACGCTTCTCGTGTTAATCAGAAGTGTCTGTGAGGCTGAGAAAGATGCATTTGATTTTAACCCAACATGAACGCCTTCCAAAGGCAGAGAGAACATTAGTCTCCTCCGCTCACAACCGTGCCGGTCTCACGCCCATCTCCTACGTTGGGTTCTGAATAATAAACCAAATAATGAAACAGAATCTTGGGTGTTGGGGGTGAGTTCCTAGTTGTCGGTATTAATTTGGATCTCATTTAATGACTGCTGGAATCAAATGTGCAGAGCAGGAGTCGGGGGGGGGGAGGAGAGAACAGAGGCAAGGCGACAAACAAACAGGCAAAAAGGGGGAAAAGGAGGGAAAGAAAAAGTAGAAAACGGATACATTAGAGCACATCCGTCTGGAAATAGATGCTTTTTCGTTTCATCCTTCAGCGAGATGAGGTGTAGCTAATTAAAGTCAGACGCTCGCCCACGAGCTGGGAGAGCCTCCATGACAATGCAGTGTAAGAGCGATGCAAATTCGGGGGTAATGGCTGTCAGTCCCTGACAGCTTTAAATAGCCTTTTAGTTAGGTGCACATAGCTGTCATGAAAAACATCCCGAATGCGCCGGCAGACAGCTGAAAGAACGAAGCACATCATTATTAGTGAGCCGTGCCTGCCCCCCCACCCAACCCCCCAGCCCTCTTTGGCCCGCTTTAAGTTGGGACATGTGGCGGTAGCGCTATTCCCCGCCAGGGAGGACCTGAAGCAGGACACCTCAACAGGACGGGTCTCCCCTCACTGTGTGATCTCCGGATGCAGTGGCGAGTTTCTGGACGTGACTTGGCAGGCGCGTGGTGTACGTGTAGCCTGTAGCCTGTGGCCTGTGGCCTGTGGCCTGTAGCCTGTAGCTCCACAATGGATCTGAAATACCGTTCGCCTGGGTTTGAGGCCTGGCAGGATGTGGTGTCTGTGATCGGAAGGTCGCCGGTTCAAATCCCAGCACTGACTGAGTGATATTACTGTAAGACCCCTGAGTGAGACCCTTAACCCGAGTTCCTCCGGGGACTGTCTGAGCATACCTTCTCAAATGACATACGTCACTTTCAATAGACGCATCTGCGGAATAGACTCGGTGTGTGTCGAAGGTTTTCTAAATGTTCAGCTACATGTTTCGTAAATGCATTTTGTTTAACGCAAACATATAATTATGATGCTTAATTTAAGATCTTATTGTCGAGTTCTTGCTTCTGCCAATAAATTATATAACTAAGCTAACAGGACATTCTTCTAGCGTAATCCCAGTGTTTCTAGAACCTTCCAGGAAGACGGTTGCATTCTTACTCTTGACGAGCTAATTGCTGCTTCAGACCTTCTTTTATTGGCCTGTCCATATTTGGGGCTTTGAAATACGCATGTTCCTTCTTCTGTGCTTATTTTCACGTGGTTTATTTATAAATTCTGTGTATGTCATGGGGCGACACGGCGGCATAGAGGCCTGAGTCTCATTCCTACTGCGTGCGAATCCGGGTTCTTCCCACAGTCCAAAAACATGCGGTTCAGGTGAATTGGCACCCCTCTATCGCCCACTGAGCACGTGCGCCCTGTGATGGACCGTCATCCCGGCCAGGGTGTGCCCCCACCCCTGCCTTGTGCTGCTTTGTGATCATCTCCAGCCCAGATC
>JAODLC010000052.1:5223007-5246316 GCA_026781145.1 Hippopotamyrus pictus | reverse complement strand
TCGGAGCAGCTTTACGTTGTTGCAGTGGAAGAGTCAATTGGCTGTCCAGGGTTAAACAGAACAAAATAAAGCGCATTCCCGCCGGCTTGTTTTCACAGCGCGGGTCGGGGAGGAGACGCGGCGCTCAGTGGGATCGCGTTGCCTCCCGCGAGGCCTTGGTGAAAGTCGGGCACACAGCTCCGCGTTGGCGCTGGGCAGGTCGCCGCGCCGCCCAAACAAAGACAGGATTCAGCTCCGTCTTTCCCTGCGTGCCTGGTAATGCGGGCAGAGTTTAGCTTTGCTCTGTGTAGCTTAAATCTCGAATGTTTTTATCTTAATCTATAGTCCATCTTTTTGTATTTTATGCATTTACATTTATTTACGTCTTGATGTCGAGTGATGAATTTTAAAATTTGATATATATAAAATAATAGGAATGTATATCAGGAGGGTGATCTATGTGTGGTATCAGTGGCTAGCATTGTTGCCTCACACCTCCGTCTTTGGGGGTTTGGATCCTGTTCCCATTGGGGGAGAGTTCACATGTTCTCTTTGTATGGGACTGATTTCTTCCTGCAGCCCAAAATCACTAAATATCCATGCTGTATGTACTTTTGCCCTTCGATAGACTGGCACTGCATCCAGTGTGTACCTCCACCTTGTACCCTATGACTGACTGGCATCCCTTCCAGGCTGTGCCCCTGCCTTGTGCCCTGTGCTGCTTGGGATGGGTTTAAACCCCCCTCCCCCCGGGCCCTGTCTAGGATACGAGCTTGGAAGATGAACCTTAATAGTTTTTCTCTGTCAACTATATTACAGTTAGGTGAAATCTCTGAATTGTAAAAAATATGAATACGTGGGACAGTGATTATGCGTAAGTATTCTGTGGTGCCCCGACGACCCTGGCTAAAATCGTCCCTTATGGCCCTTTCAGATCTGACCTCCTAATCAACTGGTGAATTCTCTCCTGCCCCTTCACCTCCTTAGCTGCCGCGTGGTGAGCGTACTGGTGCAGAATGGCTGCCGTTGCATCATCCAGGTGGGGGCCACACTGTGGAGTGTCTCCCCATTTGGTTCTGTAAAGAGCCTTGAGTGTCTTGGAAAGCGCTATTTGAACGTCACATTCATTTATTCATTCAGCTTCTGTGGTCGAATGACTCCTGATGAGTCTGTCACTGGGTCTGAGCAGACTGAGCTGCCCTCAGAAAGCAAATATACTGTAATAAACTGCAGATTTTTCAAAAAGAAAACTATTCAGTAGATATTTATCGGGCTTAATAATGGAATCAACAACATCCTCAACAGGCTACAACAGCAGGCAGAAAGAAACTTGAGATGGTCAGGACAGCCTAGAAACCTTTACAGACTTTTACAAACAGCTCATTTACAAACCTTGGATCCTGTTGCAACCCCTTCAAAATTGGGCAAAAGGCAAAAATGATGGAAACTGTAAACGCAAAGACCAGGATATCATAATATAATAATTATTTGAGGTTCTACTCATTTTTCTTTCAGTCAAGTTTGTCAGTTTGCAGAATAAAGCTACATTGTTTAAAAGCTGATATGAAAGCTTTCTAAATTTTTCCTTTTACAATGAAAGAACAGTATAGAGTCTGCTCTCTCTATGTTAGCCGCCCTGGTTGCAGCTCTGTATTTTAAATGACAAAATGACTTGGAGGAAAAAAATAATAAGCTAGCATCCGCAGCTGCATTTGTAACTAAAAAAAAACGTGTCATTCATCACGGGTGCGAGCCGGCCGTAACCTGGAAGCTTAAGAACTTTGTTTTTACAGGAAATGCTTGCTGGGAAGCTGTAAAATGTGCTCTTGGGCTTGTCATCGCATTGTATTTCAGGTCGGTGCGCAGACAAAAGCAAGCTGTTCCCAGGAGCTGTACCAGAGCGTTTAAGACTGAAAATACAATCGACACTCCTGGAGCACTGGGCAGGGTACAGAGGGAAAGAGAATTTGCCAGAATGTTTGATTTTTAAGGCCGTGGGCTGGGGAGGGATTAGGATAGCACTTTGAGTGTGGTAATACACTTGCGCATCTGACGTGAAAAACAGACGATGAATAATTGTCTTCCATATACTTTGAATTTTAAAACTGCATTTCTTTCAGTCCATGAGTCAGAAAAATGTTTCTTTATCTGGTTTGCAGCTGTACCTAATACAGGTCTAACGTTTCGGCAATAATATCTTTTTTTTTATGATTGTGGTTGCCTTATCTTGTTCCTGAAATCTACTTGGCCAACAGAAACTCCCACTGAAAAACAGTTAAATGACCTGTTTTTTTTTCTTCAGTGCTTTTTGCTTCTCCCAGGAGGCAGCTGAGGCACATGGGAGTTCTGTGGTCGGGGTTAGATCCTCGTCATGTGACATGGGAGAGCGCTTCGCCATAGTAACAAAAGAACACAAGGCCCATGTCTGCCCTACATAAAATTTTAAAGGAGCTTTTCCTTCGAGGTTGTGGTGTCATGTACTCATGATGGCGCGCCTGTGTTAAGTACATGGACCAATAACTGACTTTGAATTCTCTGCCCTTGGGTGGTACTTCAACACTGAGCACCTGCTAGAGTACTTACGGTAGAATACGTAAGGTGCTTCGTCAAAGCTTTGGCAGCACCATCAGGCGGTCGAAGCGGATCACCAAGGCCTGGTCCGAGACCAGCTGTGCGTGATACAGGCATCAACCTCTCAAGTTCCAGAATATGTCCGTAAGGTTTGTAAACCTGTAAATAAAGATGTAAACAGGAATGAGCAAGATAAAAATTTACTAGGGAAACTATGAATAATAATCAAGGTATACCATTACAAACCCATGATATCGTTTGTTATATGGCACCTATGCCAAAAAATTACAAAAAAAAACTCCTTTAAATGTAATTACAGTAAAAGAGTAACAAGTTACATGTTTTGATAAAAATGGAATGTGAATTTTACTGTTTTTCTTATACATATCCATCCATTTTACAAATTTTCATTTAGTGCTCATCAGTTTAAGGTCAAAGTGTGTGGAAATATGCCCATCCTGTTTGAGTTAAAAACTACTGTAATAACGTTCACTTCTATGCATAGTAAAATTATCAGATGAGAGACTAAAAAAAAAAAAGCTTCATTGTGGAAATTGATGCCGAACATATTCATATATGGAACCCCCCCCCAAAACCTCGAGGGACAGATTTTCTGTCGTTTCCATGGAAAATTAAAAGCGCTTTAACAGTTGCACAAGACAGATTGTGGACGGGGGTTAGTTTGGACGGAGACGTTCTAAACATTCTGCAGAAGACCAAATATTGTAAGTCTGAACGTTTTATTCGCACCTCCTGGAGTTTCCAGAAGATATCTGGTGACACTTGACTGTTGAGAGCAGAAATGGTGCGTTTCCCTCTACACTCTGAAGCATTAATGTTCCACATGGTTTGCCAAGATCCCATTTTTCTTATGGCCAATTTCATTCACGGGATTGAGTTCATTTGTATTCATTTGTACTAACGCTTGACAAGTGTTACTCTAATTGAAATACTTCTCAAATGAAACTTGTCTGGCAGATGTTAGCTTTCAGTACATAATTATGACAAAAAAGACACATTGCCTAATGGGCAGACACCATAGACCGAATATGATCTGAAATATAAAATGTTTTATGTGTCTTTATAGAACACTGCCAGAATAACACTGGCTAATAACATTGCCAGAATAACACTGGCTAATAACATGTTAATATTAACAATCACCTCCTTTACAACAATCATATATTATTTGTATATTTCAACTTACATAAAATTATGGGCTGTTCACACCCGATATCTGTCATTTCAATAATAATTTTGAGAAATTTATTTAAAAGTCAGTTAAGGTATCGCGCGGATCGTGGGACTAATATTCCACAATTATTGCAAACAAATACAATAGCTGCGCAAATTAAGCAGCCAATGCCGAAATTGATTATAAAAAAGATATATCATTGTTGTATCTAGATCCAATTTTCCGCACATAACGCTTCATTACCACTGACACGGGGGTACTTCATAACGTTTCAATTAATGGTGCCGTTTTGGCTCTGGTTCTTCTTCATTCGGTTGGCTTAGCTAGACGCCTCTGTGTCTCTCCCTACAGCAACACTGTTGCCGCAGGTACTGGGGGCAGCTAGAAGGAACGGCTCAGCGCTGTCAATGACGTAATTTAGCCGTCAGCATGGGGGCCTGAGACAAAGATCTCCTATGTTGGCCGTCTTTGCTGTGGTCCTGGGACAAGGTATGGGAAAAAATCCTATAGTGATACAGACATCATTGTATTTCTTCAATTTCTTATCGGAACATGTCGGATCCAGAGTCCACCTGGCAATAAGGCATATAGGCAGCCCCCAGGTTAAGAACGTCCAACTTATGGACAACGTGTACTTACGAATGGACTGCCATAAAGCATATTATCTTTGCTGAAACAACAGCTTATACCGGTAGCTGGTTTTAGCTGGTCCAACATGGTTTTAGCTGGTCCAACATGTCCCAGCTTTTGTTGCTCTTTGATGGATTAACTGGGGGGAGAATCATGCTAAACCAGGTAAACCGGCTAGGAAGACCATCATAAGCTGGTATGACGAGCTAAACCATCAAGCCATCTTGGGAAAACAAACCTTGAACACATCTTTAGCCGTCAATAACGTGTTTTTTCTCCAGCAGGGATATTAAGAATTCGGGTTAAATACGATGGTTCGTAATAGCGAACGCACGCGCTACTTTGTGACGCCCGTGAAAACATCGCGCAACTTCAGCGGTTCGGTTCAAGACATAATCAAGCCGCTCTTGAGGAGACCAGCTACCACAGTGAGGTTCGCTATCTACTGCATCACCCACGTTCTTCCCTTCAGCATTACAGCTACATCTTTTTGTAACGATGTCAAACAAAAATAGGGAAATAGACCGAATCTATGAAAAACAGCAAAGGTAGAGAGGGCGTGGTTCTTTATATGTTCTGCAATACTGCGCTCGTGAATGTGTTGGCCTGGCTGAGCCAACAGTTGTAAATTGCTACCCCAGGTAACCCTTACTGGATACAAAGCCGCCCTCCATTGCCAACTGGGAGCAATTTCGTAACTTACACCCTTGTACATTAGTAATTGAAGATGACTGGGTGAGTCTATGACTACATTAACCTTCAGAGTATTTGGCTACGAATGGGTGGACTTGGCTGGCCTCCAGCACTCTCTCCCTGACCTCGGTTTTTCTTTTTGAGGAAGTTCAATCCGCGCAGCTCTGCATCTGACTGAGAGGCCACTGAGAGAAGAGAGACACCTGCTAACCCCCATCCCCCCCACGCTGCCCGCCGAAAACCCCTCTCCAGCCATCATGGACGCGGCACAAAAACCTAAATAGATAACCCGTATAATGCTGGCGGTTCAGCCTTCAGGTGAGGTCGCCTAGCTGAAGAAAGAGCCCTTTGTGAGATCCAGCTCGGCCCGGCGTCCGCCTAGATCCCACGCCACGCATTAGCATCACAACTGCCAGCAACCGGTTTAAGACCCGTTTCTCACCCTTTGCAATTCGACGACTCTATACCAAGCACTAAGACCGTCACCTCAAACGCGCAGCTCATTTTAGCGGACGGTGTGGCACTTCGCACGACGCCCTTCGCCGTATTGCAATTTCAGCCATTCCTTTGATTCACCTTAAATTAATTTCACATAATTATAATTCATTCAGTCATTTCTTCTGTCTATTTTACACTTATTCCATAAATACGTACCTCTACAATAGCTAGTCACATGTCTATATTGATAATTTGCGAGTGCCTTTCTCTCATTTTGTGGTGTCGAATCCAGCTGGGCATGTTACTGCCTGCATAGTTTGATCGTAAGAATTATTATGTACTGATGCAAGAAAGGCAAATAAAGTGCCTTGTATCGTTTGAATATCATGTTCCTGTGCTTTGTCCAGATGATTTCAGATGCTTTTACTTACTTCGAATGATTTCACCGGACTGTAATAATTATTGCATTTTTAATGGCCACTTCCATATTACCTAAGACCATTTATACACGCTGGCTGAATTGATTTCTTGAAATACAATAAATTCCACTGGCTGCACAACAGGAGGTGATCAGAAAGGGCCGATATCCTCACTCTGGACTTCCTCCACACCCAACGCGCCGCATCTCTGTGTTGGCTCATTACTTTTTGCCGCACATTGCATCAGGTTTACATCACATAATCAGATGAGGTTTTTAAATTATGCATTTTCCTAGTGAGTAACGCTTCTGTTCCTCAATATCCCACATATTCTCGAAATCGTTCTATAAATATCGGTTTTGTCTCCCCATAACATCATATGGCACCTCAAAGAATCATTAGTCCCAGATTTCATCAATGGAAGGGCGCCTTGCCGCTGGGGATGGCGTACGCATGTCTAAAAACATGAATACTAATTTGGTAAGCAGTGCCATATTTTGAAACCCGTTCCCTGATTGGTCCATTGTGTATGTACTTCAGTACTAGCCAATGCTATTGCACTAAACAGCACTGCTGTTTATAAGCAGGCCTCTGATTGGTCATTTGTTGTTTTTTTTCACTTTCCCTGTACCGATCAATAGGCTGCTTTAATAGTTTGAATGCATAGTCCAGCCCTGATGCCAAAACTCTAGGCAGGGACACCCATATATGGAAGTTAGGACTTCCAAATCATAGCTGGAACCGAATTGTAATATACAGCAGTTACTTAAAGAGTCCTGCAGGGGGCAGAGTATTGTTATAACAATGCAGGTACTAGAATACATAATGTATTAGCGATGGTCAGAGTAACGGTATTAATATATTAGCCTATAATAATGTTTACTCAAATGAGAGCATCTCTAAACTTTATCAAAGAAATATTTACATATTTCATACATGTAGATGATTTAGGGTTTCCCATCTTCAGAATCGATTAACAGAATGATAGTCTTCGTGTGATGTCAGCATCCATAGTCATTTCTGCCACAATGACATCGCCGCCTGTCATCCTTGGAGGTGATGTCACAGAGCAGTGCCGGGCAGACGACTAAACGTGTAATTAGCAGTGCTTGTGTCCACGTCCGTCTGCAGCTGATAAACGTGGGAGAAAGGAGCAGGTTTCTACATCTGTGTGCAGTTGAGGTATCTTGTTGGAGTGAGTGCTGGAATGTTCAGATGCATTTGAAAACATTCATTTCTTGTAAGAGTTGAACAATTGTGCAATTGAGATTACATCTAGATTTACTTCGTATCCAGAGATGCATTATGAGCTATACATCAGTTTTAACACTAATAGGTTGTCCTCATCTTGACCTCAGAAAGCCTACCTACATTCCTCGTAGAATCTACCTTTCCCTCCGTTAAGCATCACTATCAACAGTCCTGCCGAAAACAGGTTGCATAACCCTACCATCCCTATAGCTCATGTCCCAAACAGATAATTCGCGATAAAAATGTTTTTACAAAACAAATGTATCAGCATTAAAAAAAAAAACAGACATCACTAAATGATAAGGAAGCAGACCCAAAAGAAAGGCAAAATAATGATTGTGTATAAATAAAGAAAAATGTCCAGCTCATTTTGCAATAAAGGTGAATGCTTCAAATCAGACACAGACCTGCATAGTCTGAGATTCTGTTTTCTGTTTATTAATCATTACCAGAATTGTTTATATGCATTGCTATTGTAAGCATCCGATTCCAGTGATTAAAGTAAAAAGATTAAACTGAAAAAAAGAGATGTTGTGCAGGATTGAGTAATTAACCCGTTTTTTTTTCACAACAGCAAAAAATCCTGGTGTGGGTCACTTTGTATTCTGTAAATATATCACATGTTGGTATTGTACGTCACCTGGATTGGAAGTGTTCCTAATGAAGCCACAGAGGAGATGTTTCTCAAAGAAGGGGAATCTCCTTACCATTGCTGGCACAGAGCAGCCACTAATGGGAGTTTAGTCAAAGCTTGATTTCAGCCTGACCTGATCGTAATGGATACCGTAGATCTGAATGAGCTACCAGAATCGCGTAAAGTATGAAAGGGCTTCTTAAAAGGCCTCTCAGCCTTTCATCACCTTTAAAACATTCAAGTCCTCCTTCAACTGCAATGCATTTATAACGAGTGTGCATTTTGTTAGCACAATAGTACATTTATTTGTTAAAGCCCCTTACAAAAACCTCCATATTAACACAAGTCCGGTTTCCAAACCTGCGTAAGTAACAAATAGCCACCTAAGTAGCTATGATATATCTACAAGCTCCAGCATACCTCAAGACCCCTTTGTTACTTCAGGAAACTGTAGCAAAATTATAGTGTTTTTTTTTTTTTTTTAAATGCTGAAGCACGTTTTGTAACTCTTGGTTTTCAAATTGCAACATTTCTTTATTACTCAATTAACGGAACACTTGCCAATATATTTATCGTACATCTTAGAAACATTTTCTTCGATATAACTAACCATAATTTTTAAAACGTTGCAAAACATTTCCCAACTTAAAAAAAAAAAAAAAAAAAATAGAATACAAAAATTTCATCAGTTCATTGGCTGCTGTGTTTATTTTGACATTCTTTTGTATATTTGCTTGTAAATCTGGGGGACCAGCTTTGTTATTAGGGTGTTTAGTTTATTAGGTTATTCACAGAGATGTGTAATAGTGCCACGGTGACCAGCCTTGGATGCCGCCACAGCAGTGTCCCTGACGCACCACTGGGTGACATAAGGGTTCAGCGGGTAGCTATCATCCTGCTCTAACTAATAGATCTATGCTGCCCCCTTTTGGCATGCGAATGATACTGGCAGAGGTCAGATGTTACAAGGAGACTCAGCTGGAGTAGCTTGCTGATGTCGGTTCTCCTTTTCCAACCCCCCCGATTATTAGAACCAGATTAAAACAAGGCGAGGCGTTTTCCTGGAGACGACGCTAATGCTACTCTGAGCATATGGCGTTAGCATTAGCGGGAGTGTTATGTAAATGGGTTCACAGCTTGGGTCCTGTGAACATACTAAAGCGAGCGGGGGCACGATCCTTTGGCCTTCTGCGTGTACCGACGCTGTCAAATCCGCCCGCATATCCAGTCACGCTAACAGTCATCCCACTACGTATGCCACACGTGTCTTTACACTGGAATTAATAGCGTAGTAGAAGCCTCATGGGACAGTGACGATGCCTTCATTTCTTACGGATCCTGCCAGAAAATCACTCAGCATTTGTTGCGAAGGCACACATTTCTTTAAAATAAATTATGGGTGAAAATGTCACCCTTAGCGCAGGTGTGTATCACAGTGTCTGATCTGTGTGTTTCACTTAGAGGCGATAAGTCCTTTCATATCCGCTTTATCGCGCTCTAAACTAGGACGTTTTACAATTCACCCTTTTTTTCCACGTTTTATTTCTCAAGTTAAAGTGCGCCGCTTGCAAGGCAATAAATTAGCTACAAAAAATGCCATATTGAAGTACTGCGGGTGGTCAGGTGACCCTTTATTTTAGGGTCAGTAAATGAATGTCTCTCTAACCTAACCCACCACCCCCCCTTTCAGACTGCAAAGTGTTAATAAACTGTCAGAAGAATACAGACTTGATTAAGTTTTCCACGGATCACTGGTGGGCGAACCGGAGTAGCGGGCCTGTCAGGTTGGGACGCCGGGTCCTAATTGCCCCTGATGCAACCTCCGCTAATTACCCCCTCGGAGCGTAATCTCCAAAGATTATGGCAGCTGTCATAAATAACAAGCGAGTGATTGCACGGCACGTTACACGGCCGGGGAACACGGACCGCTTCCCCCTAATGAGGCACTTCTTCATTCTTGCGGAGCCGCTCTTTCGGTCCGCCCGTGACAAGCTGATGAATCTGGGGTTAATTCCTCTGACTCCACGGGCTTCATTATTCCACCTGACACTGGGGCCGCGGCCGCTGCTCTAACGGACGGCAAATAGAAATTAGTCCCGATTAATTTCGATACTTAATACCCCCTCGTCCGGTTCAATCATCGGGTTGGAAGGACGGGCCCCCCCCGATGAGATTGTTGTCCGATTTGATAATAACCGGCTTAGGCGGCTCCCGGAGTCTGGCGCGGTCAAGACGGGATCGGAGGGCACTGGGAGAAATGGGATGAGGGGGTCCGGTTGCGGGCAGCAGATTGGAAGCAGGGGGATGGGTTAAATTAATTCTGTTCCTCGACGTGTTAAGGGACGCGAATTAGACGTGCCCGCGGAGAGCTGGCACACAGGCTGCCGGTGACGGAGCACCGCGGTCACGACGTTGGCACGCGCCGCAGATTCAGGGGGCGTCCCTTCGTGCACCTGTTCACCTCCATCAAACCCGTTGGTGCTCCGGCCCTCTTATTGCAGAAGCCCGGCTTACATCTGAATTAAACTGATTTCTGACTTTTAGTCAATTTGACACATTTTGCTGCAATTAAAAAAAACGTGAATTAAGGAGGTACCAGCCTGCTACAGAGACTAAGTGCTTGGTTTAGATGTAAGACCATTAAAAACGTGCATATCAAAAAAGCTTCGCTTAATCCCTGGGAAAGTGATTATAGTGTCTTCGCCTCAATAGCAATGCATGTTCATCCATCTTTTGTTTATCAGACAGATAATGAAAGTCCTGCGTAATCCCTTCCAGCCATGATTCAGCGGGCCGGTTAAGGGCTCTCCCTTTTCCTCCTGGCCACATGCAGAACTGGCTCAATTTCTCATAACAATATATCCGGTACAGGATTGAAGTGAGTCCGCAGCGATCCTCTCCGAAATCCACAAAATCTCTATTATTGTAAATCAAGGCTCCTGTGAGGGGAAGCTGAGGGCGCCACCCACCCCCTGGATTCCTAACACAACCTATAATTCCAACACAAAACTTTCACTTTGAGATTATTTTTTTTGAGCAGTGGGTGGTTTTTTCTAAGAAAGAAAATATTGCTGCATTCGTTTTTTTATGTAGGCTTATATAGGTGCGTCTGTAATTTTTTTCTAACTTCTTAAGAGGCTGAATATATCTGTGGCACGTGCGATCTGCCTGCGTATTTCATATTTACCGGCGATTCTGCCACAACCTTTTCCACCTCCATCATATACAGCATTATCACCAACGTCTGATTTTACGTATTATTTAAATGCTGGGATATAGAGATTCACAGTCCTCTGCTTCTTGTTTCCTGTGCAGCGTAATTCTGTTGTGAGTGCATCGCCTGTGGACCGTGGCTGGCGTTAAATAAGGGATTCAGTGAGATGGAAGTTTTTCAGTGAAAAAGTCGATTGCAAAAACGATTATAAATTATCCTTATGGATGTTTGCTTGGAGGGGAATAACCGTTTTACACTCTGTCGGGTATAAAACATTCATGTGTTTTGATACGGAGATGAAACCATCGGTAAATTAACAGAATTCAGTCTCACGCACGTTAAGTATATTTCTCTTAATACTTTAGTACATATGTATAACTAATTACTAGCGATATAATGCATAATGCTCCGTGATGTGTAGTTTCCCTGATCTCTGTTTAGTCTCCTATTCTTAGTAAAAGAATTTGCAGTCCCTCTTATGCAACATCAATAATGTTGCTTTTTTTTTTTTTTTTTTCCAAACAAATAAGGACCCACTACAGGTGACGCTACGAACATGACACCCATGAACTGTATAAATCACGATCAGAACATTATAGCCCATCGGTCGAGGTCCTTAATGGCTTACACTCCGTTAACTCTATTGCAGCCTATATTCTGCTTTAGCATAGACCTACGCATAATTGAATAAAGGGTTGCATACTGTTACAGCATTATTTACAATGGGGATTATTCATATGCAAACTCTAGCTATTTTTGTATCTGTCACCACATCTTATAAACTTTATTGCTTCTGAGCTGGGTCTTTTGCTAACAGAGCACCTGCTCCTCTCTGAACTGCCGCTACCCACAATGCCGCAGGCTTCGTAACAGCTGGGAGTCACTTTCAGTAAAGTCGCGTCTCCCTGACGTAAACAGCGTTACCTCATGTCTCCTCAAGGACCGCCAGACCCGGGGATGAATCATACATTATGGGGGGGCTAATGTGTCTGAGCAAGAGGCCAGTGCTCTATCTGTTGTACCATCGAAAGCCATCTTGTACATGAATAATGAAGCTGAGGATGATGGAAATTTCTAGTTGAAATTTCTGGGGGTGAAATTTCCAGTTCCATGACCACTACTGTCATGTGTGATCAAAACCAACCAATCTCTCATTACTACTAAAACAACGGCCACGAGTTAAATTTACCAGTAGCTGTACGTTAAAATGACGAAAACAACAACTGATAATCGCGATGCTTTGTCTTCATTCATGTATTGTACTGTGTGTCAATTTCTGACCCTTATATTTGGATTCTGTAGACAATTCCATAACTTTAACTAATGAGGTATTGACTTCAGCCTGAATATGATAAATTGTTTGGGTGTTTATTTATTTATGAGCGTTTGATATATGGAGTTCAGCTCATGATTAATTCCTTACATGGGCCCTGATCAATTTGCAAGATTTATGGGGGATTTGCTTTAATGTTATTTTTATTGAAACCTATGGATATTCTTTTCTATTTTCTTCCGCATTTTGATTTGATTGATGTCAGGACCATATTAACATATCCCTCCTTTAATACTATGCATAATTTCGAGTTCTGTCAGTCGTGTGATTCTTTTCTGCCCTCGTCAAATTGGCTTGTTAAAAATTAAAGCGATTGTATTCCCCTTTTTAATGCAAATGCCTTCCCGCGTGGGTTTAAAATGTATATGAAGAGGAGAAATTTCGGTCTTTGTGGAACAAATCCAACTTCTTAGATGCGGGAGGCGTTGAATAGTTATGAGCCGGGAGACCGTCGCTGACTTTCTCGACCCAAAGATGCACCTGTCAGTCGCTGTCAGTCAAAACAAAGGTGGTGAATGTGACCGGGAAGTTTTTATCCCCCAGCGTTTTGAGTCGCGCTCCCGCTTGAGTCCGGGGCGGCTTCTTTTGTGCATCCATGCGCGGCGGTACGGGCCGTGTCTGCTGGAAAAAGTCGCACGATCCAGTGGTGAGTCAGAAACGAGCCCCAGTACAGGTGTTGCGTTCCTACGTCAGCGTGCTTCCGAAACGTACGACACGAATAAAGCTTCTGCGAGGTCCTCGAGCTGACAGGTAGGTGTGCAGTGATGGGAATTTCTGATTGAATCAATGCCGAAACTGGCCAATTTTCAGAAGTGTCTGTAGAGGTAAATGACGGTGGGGGAATTGAGCTCCTCACATGAGAAGCAGACCTTTTTCTCTGAAATTCACCCGAGAGGAATCTTAGTGTATATTGGAATAACCGGACAGTACCATCTCCTCCATCCATCCATCCATCCATCCATCCATCCATCCATCCACCCTTTATTGACTTGCATCTCCTGGTGTGGAACCTTGGTTTGTTGGAGTAACTCCACAGAACCACCTACCCCGTCCTCTTACCACTTGGTGAGGAACCTCAGTTTGTTGGAATAATTCCACAGAACCATTCATTCATCATTAGACTATATCTCCTGGTGAGGGTCATGGTGAGAAACCTTGGTTTGTTGGGATAACTCCATAGAATCCAATTTATGCATCTGTCTATCCATCCATCCATCCATCCATCATCAGACAATATCTTCCCATGTGATTCATGGTGAAGAACCTTTTTGCTGCAGTAACTCCACAGCACCAGATATATATGTAAATACTACTATACAAATTAATTAGATGTCTTCCGAATGCATTTAAAGTACCCCGTCCACATAAACCTGACTGTGTATTTCTACTAACATGGGAGTGAAACCTTGGGGTGTATGAAATGCAGGAAAATCGTTTGTGTGATTTACAGAGCAATTCACATGATAATAATTTGTAGAAATGGTTACCTGGGAGCTGAATAAGACTCCAACACTAAGCATTAATCTGTCTCTGTCAGATTTTTCCCCTCTTATTTCCTCAGCAAAAAGTAGTTTAGAAATTGAACCTTCTGGCTAATAGGTTTTGACAACGTTTTTAAGAACTGTTACACGTTATATTTGTTCAGTGGTGAGTTTTGGTGCCTATTTTAAAGCAATTGATGAAAAAAATATAAACTTCTTAACCAATAATAGTTCCCACTCTACTTTTACTGTACTACATTTATTTATTTGCCAGACGCGTTTACCCAAAGCGACGTACAGATGAGAAAGTAGGACTGGGGATTTGTGGTTAAGATTCTTGCTAAAGGGCCCTACAGCGACTCCCTGCCGACCACGGAAGGTTAACTGCGGGTTTCTTTAGTGGATATATTTTGTGTCATATCAAATGGCTCCCTTTATCTCCGCTGCTGTACAGACGAAAGCCAAAGACAATGTGTAAAACTTCCCCTCCAACTATTTGATCATTAGGATTAGTGTTTTTTTTTCCCCTCCCTGCCGTTGTGCAAGAGCACGTTATCCGGCGAAGCGAGGCTAGCTGTTTCGCTAAAAAGATCGGGAAAATCGGACGTAATTTGCCGGAGAATGCTTTGCTTTAACTCCGAACTTGGCATCTGGGTTAATACCGAGATTTTTTTTTTTTTTTTTTTTTTTTTTTTTTTTGCAATTAGGACGGGAGTCAGGAGAGCGTAATTAGCTTTAGCTTCTGTGACAGCCAGGAGTGGCGTGCCGCGGTCTGCGGGGACTCCAGCCGCTCTCCCAGTTCAGCGGTTCATAAATAAGTAATTTGAAGTGCGTTCCTGGGGGACATCTGCCGCACTGTCATGGAGCACGGAGCCACCGGAGCTCCTCGCTCGGCTCTGCTCCCGCTCAGGTGTGACACGGGGCCACCTCCTCTGTCTCCTACACACGGCCTGGATGGGGCCGGGAGGGAGACTCCTGCAATAGGAGGATGAAGTGTCGGCAGCCCTCCTGAGTGTGTGTGGATTATGTTTATATAACATTATGAGAACGTAATGTCCCCACAATGTGATAAACACCTGTGATTTTGACGTTGTGCATGGGGACCATTTTTCAGGTCTCCACAAAGATCTGTGAAGGCAATCATGAAATGAAAAATACCACAAGTCTCGTATTTTGTTTGGTTACTTGCGGTTAAGGTCGGGGCTGGGTAGGGGTGAAGGTTGTCATATTGGGATTAGAGTTTTCCCCATAGGAATGAATGGAGAGTCCCCACAAAGATATAATTACAAACCTGTGTGTGTGTGTCTATGTGTTCCTGTTGAGATCTGTTCGTATGTTTGTAGGCACGTGTCTTAGGGTATGACGTTCTGTATGGTTTAGTGTGTGTGCATCTGCACTGTCCCTTTCTGTGCTTGTGTGTGTGTGTGTGTGTGTGTGTGTGTGTGTGTGTGTGTGTGTGTGTGTGTGTGTCCGTCCGTGTTTGGCTATCTGTGTGTGCCTGTGAACCTTTATGCATTCCTATAAACATCCGTCAGTCAGTATACATTTATTCATATCTGCCTCTGTACATGTGCCTGTCGGCTTAATACTGAAATAGAAAAGCCAACGTATCAATTTTACCGTTTAATAATTAATATTATAAACACATAATAAACTCTGAGTGCATCGCAGGTGTTTGGATTAGACAAATGGGACGATAGGGTGGTGTTCATGTTAATAATTAAGTCTTTCCAGATGGAGGGAGAGATTTGGGAATGTTGACTGAGTAATGTACTCTGGGAATGTAAAATTGCCTGGACCTGATTTATAAAGACTAAACTTGCTTGACAAATTTAGTGTCTCATTATATGGTTTGGGAATGCAATGTCTCTGCATATTGAGTTTAAAACTGGTCAGGAAGACAGCCCCCCCCCCCGCCCCGACACCACAGAGAGAGCTTTTGGAAGTTTGAAATTTTACTCTGCATGAGTTTTTTTATTATTATTGTTATTGTTTCTGGAACGAGAATCAATGTCCAACAGATGCATTTATTTTTATCCTATTTTGCCAACAAGATAGATTTGCTATGCAAAATTTCCAGTTTAATGTGCAGTTTAGGTTGAATAGAGTTATTAAAATCTTGCTAGCTGAACAAATACTTCTTGAAATGAAATGGAAATGTGGGTAAACCTTAGTGCCCTACAAAGACAAACGCAGTGGCTACACAAAGAGGGTGGACTCACACTTGGCCCAGTTGCCTTCAACCCAGAAAAGGGGCTTCGATGTTTTTTGACTCTCCACCCGTAAGTATAGTCGGTGGGTAAATGATAGTGTTTTCTTCAAAATCGAGCATGGCTGAACTAGGCTATTTTGTGAGCCCCAATTTTGGTCATAATTCAATTTTGATGAAATACAAAGTTGCAGTGTTTTGACTGAATAAACTTGTACTGTCATTACACTTACACCAGTGATACTGCACACTGCACTGACATTAAGTGAACTGTGCTGGATTCTGGCCCCCCAGCACCAGTGACTGGGCAGCCCTTTCCAATCACTGGTGCAGCGGCACGGCCCACAAACCGCTGCCAAAGCGTATGAGCGCTCCCCATTAGGGAAACGGATCCCGGTCTCCCACATGACATGCAGGGATGCTAAATACTATACTAATGAGGACACCTTCTCGTTATGCTCTACACCAGTATAATGACGACGGCTTGCATTGACTCAATACTGAATATCTATTGTGTGTATACTCAGCTCTTTACTCTTTCCATTAGAGTACCTTAAGACCATGGGCAATCATGCAAGTATAGCCCATTTTTATCGGCTGCACCTGAACTTCCAGTCACATTCCCTCACCTGACTTCGCATTAGTGCCGTCAGCTGATACACTTTAACCTAAAACATTCATTAAGCAGAAATGATCCGAGTACTTCAGGCTGCCAATAGCTTTAAGACGAGCCGGAGATCCAGAACGGGGGTTCAGCTGAGGGGTTTTCGGCTTGTGCACCCGGCGTTCGGAGGAAGGGGGTAAATCTCGCGGGGCTGTCCTCGGCATTGCGGACGGACGCTGAAGCCGTAAAGAATGTCGACGCGAGATGAGACACCATTTGATGTAGGGAGAGGAAGGGAAGTCCTCTGTTTTTTTTTTTTTAAGCCATTTTTTTTTCCATATCACAGGAATGCGAGTCTATTCATAGCACTAGGCCAGCAAAAACAAAAAAGTCCTACTGAATTCCACCCAGCTCAGACCCTCTGAACGCTCCTCCGTGCAGAGATTGCGGAGAGCTTTGCAGGGTACGAGGCTAGTCGAGGTCTTCTGCTGCTGGCACCATGAGTTCTTTGGTCTTTGTAACGTTAAGGTGACGATACACAAGGCAAATCTTTGCGCAATGTTGCCGGGCAACTATTTACCGGGTGAGACAAAGGGCAACTCATCTGGACCTGGATGATCGCGGAAGGTTGCCCGCTGCTGATCAAAGTCTTTCAAATAGAAATGTGGCCCAGTATCAATGGGAAGGTGCCCAAACAGCATGGCTCAAAAAGTCGCCCTGTGTTTTGTTGCCCTTATGCAATATAGGCTTCCAGGACCTAAATGCATCATGTGATTCTAGAAATAGGCTTTCTTGACTTTGAGTAAAAAAGCAATTAATGGGAACAGGGAATGAAGAAATGCAACAGATATATACACTTTGGCCAAATCTCTCTACCAGCAATTGTTTTTTTGATAATGAATGAATTGAGCCTTAATGATGGATATTTTGTATCTATTTGTGTTGCACATTGGCTGGCACACAGTCCATTGTCCCTTCAAAGACTGCATACAGCTATGTGCTTTACCCCACCCCCCCCATGGAACAATCCCCCTCCCCCCACAGGGAAAGAAATCTCACGGCCTCCTCACAGCTCTGCGTAAGCAGACTGCGTTAATGCTGGTTACCGTGGTTCTTCCCAGCAGGCCAGTAAACACAGTAACAATCCTCTCTTCTGGCCTCTTTGTGTCACTTCCCAAAGAAACAGGAAATCGTCTGTATACTATGCAGTCAGTGAATCAGCCACGGTCCTGCTGACCTTCTCTGGTCTCAGCAAAGAAGAAGCTTCTTCCCATATGGGTTCTTCAATGAAAACTAGCCAAAATTAAACAACCATGTCTCAGTGTGTGATCAGAACATAAAATCCCCCCTGTGAGGTGGAGCCATAAGGTCCCCAGAATGTCACTGTCAGTCAGTCCACACTCATTTCAATCAGACATTGTTGTTATGTGTACACGTTACAGAGACCCAGCGGAAATGTACTGTTCTCTGGGTCAGTCCACTCTCACAATTCGCTGCCTGATTTAATGTTAAAAGCTGGCTTCATTTAGACCTCAATTCCAGTTAAAATCCCAGTTTACCTTGTTACCACAGTATAGATATTGTATTTATATGACATTTTTATAAATCCATAGAGTACTACTTGTGCATAAAAAAACGCAGTTTTATTTTTGATTGGATCATTTTATGACTTTTACAAAAGCATTCTGTTGGACATTGTTTGACAATTATGTATCTATAATATAAGTTTCTAAGCGATTTTATACCATTTGAATTTCTCTGGTTCTATATTTTATGTGATACTCATGTCGCTTTAAATTCACAATAAACAGAATTTACTTTTAAACACATCTGCTTTTAATGATTTGTTAAGCATTAATGTATGATACACCCCAAAAAAGTAAATGATTGTATTTAATGGGGATTTAAAATTTATTATTTAAAATGTTCACTGCTTTTATAATTTTCATATGTGGCAAAATTTGGATCTCGGTATATATGCACGACAGTAGGGAATTTTGGCAGTGCTAAAATTCCCGGTGAGAATTCCGCTATTGTCCGTATTACTTTTTACCTCTTCGTAGCAGAAAGGGTTCATGGGAAGTGGTGAGAGTCTGGGGACGGATGAGGATGGATCCCATCATTTAATACAGATTTGTGCAAATACCACAGTATAGCACAGAGGTCATTTGCAAAAGAGGAAATCATTCCCAAGGACAGAAGACGTATACCATATTCATTTCTGCTTCTCAATCCTGAGACCATGAAAGGCTTCCCAATTTTGCTGAGTGCATTCAGTTCTAGGTATAATTTCTCTTTTGGTGATATCAGAGGCTAAAATCTTTCAGAAAACCAAATTCCAGGAAATGCATGATTCCTGATAATGGCACAAGTTACGCGGCATTTCTGCTGAACACACAGGAGAGCATCTGGTGATGTAGATGAATAATTTAACAACATTTTCATCTGGAGCTCTCCTTCGCGTGCATTATTCCTGAAGGAAATATCAATTTATTTGTATACTCTTCACTGTGTTCTTTAGTAGTCATTTTCCAGAAAATTTCCAGTGTTTTTACATGCATAATTCAAAAGGCGATCGTGTTTCTGTATTCACTTATAAATACACTTGTGTTTTCCCACAGTCTTGACCAGTCATAATGAGAAGAAAATTCACTTTTTTTCCACAAAATTGAACCGGTATTATAATAAGTGCTAAGGCAGACATCTAATTCATTGTGGAATATGTGCATCAATGCTGTTTTCCTCCACTAGGGGTGCTATCCTGGCACCTGCCCATCTGATGTCCCTTTTGATTCCCGTTCTTTCAGTGCATGATCAGTGACCCAAAGCACCAGCAAATCACAGCACACCGTCACTAATAAGAAAAGCCTGCACCTCTCCTGTCGCCGAAAGCCTCAAATGACAAACCATAAAATGATTTTATATCATATATCCTAACCCCAACCCCTGGGTCTCAACATTACACTTTGCATTCATCAAATCAATGCAAACCTGATTATTTTCTTTAATATATAACCTTTGTTCCCTCTCTTTGTGTTTCGCTCAAGGGTTCTAGTATTAACAGCTTGAATAATATATAAATATATATATAAATATCCCCATCTATTTTTAAATAAGCCTTTTTCCTCCTAGTCGGAGGCGAAGGATGGCCGTCGGCGCCATTGAAGGACAAATGGGTGTCCACTGGGAACATTTAAATTCCTGCAGCTTACAAAAAAATCTCTGCCGAGATTGACAGCTGTTTTAGTTATGGGCTGGGAAAGGAGTTGATGGACAAGGGTATTCGAGGAGCTAGGCCACCAGGGGAGAAGATTAAAGGCGGGAAGAATATAAATGTA
Organism: Hippopotamyrus pictus; assembly: GCA_026781145.1. Lineage (NCBI taxonomy): Eukaryota > Metazoa > Chordata > Actinopteri > Osteoglossiformes > Mormyridae > Hippopotamyrus > Hippopotamyrus pictus. The sequence continues at coordinate 5,226,327 of JAODLC010000052.1, read as the reverse complement.
TGTAGAAGAAGGAACGAAGGCACATTAACTGGAGCAAAGTCATTATTAAACTGAGACTGTGGGTGACTGCAAAGCAGCGATTCCTTCAGCAGTATAACTGGGAGGATGTATGACGATATTTCATTTTATTAGTAGAACACCTAAGGAATAATTACGAAGTGCGGTTATTATACGTAATGAAAAAGACTCTCGGGTTGCATCTACAGAAGCATTACTTGGTTGAGATGTCCAAAAAAGCCCAACAGTTACCCTCTCATGTGTTGCCAGAGGTGAAACATGAACATTTCTTCTGCAGACCTCGGGCGGTCTGAAGCAGCACTTCGCCTGTCCGCCATTTCCGGGCTCCCCCGGGACCGGATTTATCAATTATGCTAAGTAACATATGGATCTGCGAGCACAGATGCTCACATTCATAAATGTATTAGACGTACTTACATTCATCAGCTTGAATGTCAAGGATTCTCTCGACTTCCCGAATTAAACTCGGGAAGGAAAATTGCTCCAAATGTGGGATTTTTTTTAAAGCTAAACTGATTCCATCAATCAAGCTGCCAAAAAGGTTTGAAGTTGAGAATTGTACAATAGCGATGGCGTCTGGGTGTGTTGGGAGGTCGCCACTGGCTAACCGAATCAATACGAAGTATATGCCCCCTCTCTGATTACCAGCTACCACACACTGTGACCACGTAAATGAATCTGCTATCCAAGACGATTTTTTTGAAAACCAGTCGTAATATCATTTCGAGGTGCGCAGGCTAGGGGAGAAGTTAAGTTATCCCGGATCGCTCCAAAAAACCGTTCCTCCTCTCATGAACATGGCTACACCATTTCACCCCCCTACCAATTTCGACCTGCTGCTGAGAGCAGTACTCTTCCATCACAGATCATCCATCTATTGCTGTAATACCACGTCTAATTGCAGGGCTCCGAGTTCCCTTCGTTAGAGCCGAATTGTAAAATGCCAGGGGCAGAGAGCTTATGGAAGTCACGGGGAAGGAGATGTGCATATTCACGTATTGACTACCGTTAGCCTACAAGAAATACAGTAGCTGAATTTCACAAACGGGTTCTTGTGAAGCTATGGTGGATTGTGCTAGTGGATGTTCTTTCCAGAAAGCCGTTGTTTATGCTAATTAAGAAACGGGAATTACGCGAGCCCATTATGAAGTCAACATAAGGCTCGGACAGAAATTCCCCCAGCAGAATTTGTGCTCGCTATAATTACAAACAGGATGTACATGATTGTTAGCGAGGGCAATCAAAGCACATTATTACCTGGCTTTTTGGTCCATTTAATACTCAGGAAAGAAAAACAGTCTTGGTTCATGCGTGGTAAATTGACCTGTTTTGACCAGGAACGGTAAAGAATAGCGCGCAGAATAACGTTCCCTAAAAGCACCGCAACGCCACAATTCCCCGCAGCTTTCTCGGAACATTGTTACATTTGCGATTATTAGTCGGTTATATTGGCTACTTATTAGGATGGATGGATGGACCTATACACATTTCATTAAACTGTTTCAAATGTCCATTGAAATGAATCAGTACTTTTCAATAGGAGCCACTTGACTATAAGCAGAAGGACGATTGTTTTGCAGATTATGAGAAATCTTTTATGAAATGAATAATTAACGTGACTCAGCTGGATGAAGGTTGCAAGCTGGGCTCAGACATTCGGTGACGTGATAATGTTTTCATTAACATATAGAAAGAATTTATTCTGAGCAAGCACCCTGTTAACGAGTTGATGAGCTGTATTAAATAGTAAAACAGTGATGTCTTGTCTTTTATTATTTATCAATTGGCTTATTTTGTATTTCCATAACATAACAAACTTCAAATCAATGTCACTCAATGCAATATATTAATAAATTCATTATTGATATGCGCACACAATGAACGTAGAACCTGCATGTCTGAATCTTAATACCCAGAACAAAATGTTGTTTTGGTCACAGATGGCTGTGATGTTTTTGACCAGTGTTATTCCCCTCTTGTCTAGTTTTTTTTTTATTCGCAACTTAACAGGCCTTTAAAACTTTGATAGTTTGTGAATCGTTGTCTCTATAAATACACAATAAAACGCAATGCTCTATAGGTAGGTAATCCAGTGCGCATCCCAGTGAAACAGCTCCACCAGGTGGACCCAAGCAGTACGACAACAGGAAATTTGAGGTATTGCACCTTCAACGGCTAATAATCTCATTCCTTACCGCTGTAAAAAGAAAAGTCAGCTGGACTATTGCGGTATGACACTAATAAAATAAGTTACTCGAATTAGAAAAAAAATATATTATAAGAAAGAAAATGACACGAATGCTTCTCTAGCAGTGACATGAATTATTGTAACCGAATGACCACAAATCTATGAGCACAATTTTTTTCCGATTACAACAAATGAAAGTGCTAGAGAAGTAGATAACATGAGTAACAGCAACGTGGCGATTGTTTTATAGTGCAGATCCATAAAAAATAAATCAAATTTATAAATAATTACTCCATGTTCCGTTGAAAAGTCTTGGATGATTGTACCTGATTAACACAAAGCAAAGACTATTGATTTTCTGTTTTTTCCCCTCCAGATACTGAAAATGTTTTGTTTAAAACGGAGACTGCTGCGTCCTCCTTGACGTTTCATGTGGTTTTCGCTCGAGCCCTTTTCCGTCGCGGGGTCCTAACAGGTTCGCTGATTTACATGCCGGTGAGAGCGGGGACCGGCTGCGAGTGTGGCGCTTAAAGCTGAACTCTGAGTGCTCCTTTCCCCTCAGTCACTCCCCGGTGCTGGGCCCATCAATCACGATCAACGGGGTCTCGATGTACCGCGGTTTCGTGCTGCTTATAGCATGACCTGTAATGGCTCTCAGATGTGGGGGGGGGGGGGCGGCTTTGTGAGTCTGTTGCATCTTGGTTCATCCACACAGCTCCAGAAGCTGGGTCAGGTAGGACAGGAGGAGGAGGAGAGACCTTGGCACACCAAGGAATAACTGGCCGAGAAGAGCAAGATCCCCCAACCACCCCCCACCCCAGCCACCAGTCCCAGCCGACCCTCCACCTCCAAACACTGGGCCAGGTTCTACCACGCTGCTGATTCACTGTGACAGCTGAATAACCAGGAAGGCTCAGCCTGGGGGCGATATTCAATTTTCAACTGTTTCCTATCCCCCGTGTCAAAGTGTATTTGTGGGGGTGGGAAGTGGGGGGGGGGAGGGCACTGGGATGCACAGCCTGTAGTCGAGGCCTTTCAGGTCTGTGAGGAAAAAGCACACCCCTCATGGGGGTTTCTGGTGTTTGGGGGGGGGGGGGGGGGGTGTTTCCGCCAC
>JAODLC010000052.1:5212554-5222907 GCA_026781145.1 Hippopotamyrus pictus | reverse complement strand
GTTTCTGGTGTTTGGGGGGGGGGGGGGGGGTTGTTTCCGCCACCAGGTGTCCCCACCCCCCTGCCTCCGGCCCCCGCATCACCGAGACAGACTACGACCCTGACTAGGGCTCACTTTTCGCCACTTGACTTTGTAGAAGTTCAGTTCTGCTTTTAAATGAAACCTGCCTGCCTTTTTTTTTTTGGCGGGGGGGTCTCAGTCAGGCATTTCCTGCTCCTAAGAACCACAAGGTGAAATGGCTGCGGGGGTCACATTCCCATGGACGTCGATGTAAAATATTCACTATAAATCAAACAAATATACCTAAATATTCAACATACGTCAAATATTTAAAACGTCTGGCACTTAATATGTCAGGTTAGAGCGGCTGAGCAGATCTCATTCCCAGGAACACAGATGTGAAATATTCAACATGTACCGAACGCTTACAATGTGTCCTTGACGTGAAGCAGAAAGGCTTTTTTTTTTTTTTTTTTTTTAATGGCTGGCTTACAAGCGGTTAAATAAGCTAAACGGGAGGCGGGCCGTTGCGAACGAGCTACAGGCGAAAACCAAGGGAGGAAACCGCAAGCAATTTCACAATCTGGAGCCGGTGAGAAGCACAAAACTGCAGCTGGAGCCCTGGAGCAGTCATGCCTCACATCTGCAGCTGCTTGCGAACGACTAATGTCCTCCAGTATCCCAGCCTGCCCCTGGCTATCAACGCCACATCGCCCAGTGTTTGAGGGACAGCGTGTCCTCGCACGTGTTTGGCGCAGGGGGCTGTTTTCGTTTTTGCGGGAAGACTTGGGAAGAGTTCCTCCGCGCGGAGCCCTTCCTGAGGGGCCCTGGAACCTGACGGAACTTTCCGCCGACGCGTTGAAACGGCAGCGCTACAGGCTAAAGCGTGCTAACATGCATTCGAAATGCGCCGTGTGCGATGCATGACGACGCATATAAACGCATTCAACGCACGGGACAGAGAGTTTTGTTTTCCTTGGAAAATAAAAGTGTTCAGGAAATGCCACACGCCCCTAAAAACTGCACACCCACAAGTTTGCTTGGCCCCCGCGATACCAGTGCATATACTTATATTTATATATTATAAACATATCATTATGTAACCATGGGTGGCTCAGTGGCCACAGTGTGTGCCAGTTTCCTGCCACAGTCCTGAAGTTTAGGTGAATTATTTTCCCTAAATTGTCCTTATTTTTTCGTGTCCTGTGATGGACTGGCCTCCCGTCCATCCCTGTCTGGCGTCCTCTGTTTCCAAAAACAGTGTCGCTGTTTGCTGTGGATCTGCGTTGAATAAGCCATGAGTGAAAATGGAATGGATAGATTTTTGAACTAAGATCCGTTGCTGGGATTGTTTTGCTTCCCCCCTTGTCTAAAACATATTAATATTTACCTTGTCAAAAATGTCACAGGTCATTGAAAACATTAGCAGGCTTAGTGTTTTGGCGAATTGGGTTTTCAACACCAACTGTTCAGAATCAGGTCGATGGCTAAGGATGTGAGTCTGCTACGAGTGCATATTACGGCTAATATAAATGTTTCGTTACGTAAATCTTACGAGTCAAAAAACATGTTTCGGTGCCGCTCGCAAGATTATTTAAACAAGACTTTAAGGAATAGTTTTTGGGTGACTGAAGACTTTTGTTCCCCATTACTGCCTTTGAATTAACTCCTGCTTATTTGTTGCATAGCACATTTATAGCCAATTGTCAGTATCAGTGTGAGTTATGCTTAGCTAATACGAGAAACACCTCAGTGACACATTTACGAACGACTGGGCCGAGGAGCGTTTTATGCTTTACGGCTGGCGGTAAGCATTTCCAGACGGAGCGAAAGAGACACTTGTTGGGAACGTCGCTGAAAGGAAGGTCCGGAATATTCTAAACTGCACATCGCACGCATGCCCTTCACGCGTCGAGAAAACGCACTGTCCTAAAACCGTCGTCCGCGTTATACTTATTAAAAAGTCACGTGCGCCTGAGTTGTCCGTGATTAATTAAAGGTGCAGTGATTTGACCACTATAATAGCTCTCCACCTTCCGTGCTCCTCGGTGGCTGTAAAGGAGTGTTTTACAGTCTAATGGATATGAACTCAGGCCTCGATATTTCATCCAGATGTTTTCTTACAGAGTGTTTCACCACCCATTTGAAATGTCTGTGAGCCAAGGGCTTTAGTTTCATAACAAGGTGCTTATAACTCTTGGACTAGCATTAGTGGGACTTAAAGTTGGGAAATGAGGAGGTGGATCCAAATTTTGGGTCTCACCCTCCAAGGGGATGAGCTGAAGAAACCAGAGATCCTATACGTTTGGACCGAACTGAGAATGTTATTGTATTCGCTCAATTGGTAATGGATGCTCGATATTGCACAATGCCATATGGGAGCAAACAAGCTTCGGTAATAGTTGTGTTCTTTGTTAGGATGATTAAAAAAACATCTCCAGATTTCGGTCTTGGCAGAACCTGTTGTCTTATTGTTGGCTGTCATGCGCCTCGCGTTGTTTCTGAAATTTCAATTTCAGCATTCGTGCGGTTTTTTCGTTTGAATGGTTGCGAGAGGTTTTGTTCATTAATGCCCATAAATCCCCCCCTTTTTTTGCCTGTGTATTAAATCCAGAGGAAAACTCGCATATTCACAAGACTGTCGCACGCTGTTCTTGTTGACTTTCATTGCTTTCTTCGTTTCCAACCTTTGTTTCATTGAACAGTTTCTGTGCTGGTGAGAAGATGCATCCTGACATCCAAACAGGACCGATGTGATGGGGGGGTCGGAGGGACATGGTTACCCTGGCAGATTCAGGGGGCCCAGCACTTAACAGGGGGCTTTGAATACAGAGAATTATATGTAGAATTTCTAGGTATACACCTCTGAATACAAGTAAATATGAGGCAAAAACTCAACCTACTTAGTCAATGTGCTTCCAGAAATAAACACCTATCTATAACGTGATATATTCTACGAGGATAACAAATAAATCAATAGCTTAGCTCCTTTTCCCACTTGCCTTCAGCTGTGCTCACCGGTAGTATTTCAGGGTGTGATTGTGAGACGTCCCCCCAGATTCTCCATCCTGCTCTTTACTGACTCACTGCTGACGTAAACATGTAAGAACGCGCAGCTCGTGCTTGCAGTGCTGTGTGTGGCTTAGAGCTGCGCACAGTTCCGGAACACGGGAGTTCCCTTCCCCTAATGCTGACATCACGGGATTCCCTCCAAACTGCCAACCTGCCGGGACGAGGTCAGGGGCACACAGCCTCCCCCAGTGTGTGTAGAGGCCCACGTTTACCTAAAAGTTTGCGTCCTATCAAGTATGGAATTGTTTTCTTTCGTTATTTGTGTTGCAGACACTTACCAAATTCACATACAGTTGAGAAAGTAGCGTCAGCTAGCATCCATAGAGCACTTTGGGGGGGTGGGGGGGGTAAGGGTCCAGTTCACAGGCCCAATAGTGAAGTCACTCTGTAGACCCTAGGATTTGAACCAACAACCTACTGATCTTAAGAACAGCATTTCAACCTGAGGAGTCACACCCTCCATGTTACTCGTACTGAAGAATAATACCACCCCTTAATTACTGCTTGAAATTATGAGCCCCTGAGCAAGTACTGAGCTCAAGCTGAAGTAAGCGGGACGGGCAAATGTCCGTGAGACGGCACTGAGACTCCGAGGCTTTGGGTGACGTCTCTTACATCCACAGCATGCACCCTTTCCTTCCATCCTTTCACAGCTTACACATCTGTGATGTACAGAGCACTAAAGTGAAGAGCACAACTGAAAAGTCATCAATGTTTGGATGGGGGAGGAGGAACTCACGCCTTCATGATCTCAGCATGAAAGTGTGAAAAACGATTTAAAATGCCTCACAAATGCATTTTACATAAAAAACGTTCAACAACAGGTGTCAGAATCCACAAAGCCTTCACATTCATACTGATGGTGCCTCAAACACACCTCCGGGCCGAGGCGCAGGGTAGCAGGTAACCAGTGCAGGTCACCTGACACCAACAGCCTGTCGACAAAAGCTCCAGATTCTGGGTCATTTTCCACGGTGGCGAATAGTGCAAGTGTTGCTCAAGTGACCATTCACAAGCCAGATCACCACAAGTCAAAAATGACCCCCCCCCCCCCACTTGGTACAGAATAACAAAGAAAGAAAAGGATGAATACATTAAGTTAACGCTACTTCTAAATGAACTGCAATTCGTTTCCTGACATGTGCTTCCAATTTTCCCAAATGCTGTGAAACAGTTTTTAACAATGCTATTAGATACAGTGTTTTTGTCTAAATTATTAGGTCTAATTTTACTGCGACGCTGTTCCAACCCCACAAATTTTTTCATGGGATTGTAATTGCAGGACTGGCCAAGGATATCTCGCTTTTCCCCCAGTGTTTTTACATGCAGGGATGTTGTTTTTGGCTGACGCGCAGGCCACAGTGACTCGCGGCATTTGCCAGCGAACTTCGCGCATGTCATACATCACACGGCCCTGCTGTGCATGACAAGTCATTGTTCGATTTTTTTTTCTTGTCTATTATTATTTTTTTTTTACGATTGAAGCAAAACGCCGTGGTGTTACAGGAGAAGTTCAATAAACGTTCGTTCCAGCCGGAGCGGGAGATGCGCAGTGGTCTGGCTGGATCAGGAAAAACATTACAGCAGTACATGCAGACGGACAGGCCTTGTACCAAACCCCAGCCAATTCATTAAATTCACCCTTTGTTTAAAAAACAACATTTGCTCGGTTTTCTGGGTAAAAAATTGCGTCGGACTGGAAGGTAGCCCAATTGGTAAATGACTCCCGTTAGGTTTATTTTCATCGCGCTTCGCTTTCACTTATTTATCCAGTTATACAGATGCACAGCGCCCCCTGTTGAATCTTAATTTCGCCGACCTCCAATGAGATTGACGAAGCTGTTCTTGAGCACTTTCGTAATACAAGAAAAGCCGCAAAAACAATATTGAATAACAGCTCCAAATACATAAAGCCCATTACATTACACTGGCATTTCAATAAAATATAAAGTTGATGTTTGAGGGGTGAGGAATTTTAGTGATTCTGATTTCACAAGCCTGGAAGTTTTAAATGTCAATTTTCATCCAATTATCCTGGAAGTTTGGGTCTCCCTCCTGAGACTGCTGCCCCCGCGACCCGACCTCGGATAAGCGGGAGAAAATGGATGGATGGATGGATATCCGTCGTCTATAACCACGTATCCAGTACAGGATCACAGTTATATGCCTTTTCAACTAGAGCCCCGGTTTTCAGCAGGTACAGTAGTGTATAAAACATACTAATGTTGCCAGAACTGTACTGTGACTTGGCTTGGCTACCCCTGCTTTAATGCATACTCGAATTGGCCAGTAATGTACTCCCATATGCGAAGACATCTTGATTCATGTCAATGATTTCAAACCCCTCTTTTGAATCCATCCACCCCACCTTAAAATTTAGCACAGACACAAGGTGGACTATTTATCACAGGGGTGGACAATCTTATCCAGAAAGGGACGCTGTGTATGCGGGCTTTCGCTGCAACTCACTAATTATATTAGTAATTAGAGGACTGATTGGCTGAAGAGCAAGGTTTATACAGCTGACCTAAAGGTTACCCCAAACACCTGCATATACACTGGCCCTTTGCGGATAAGGTCGCCCACTCCTGATCTATCAGATAAAACTAAGCATTTTCACAGGTCACGTAAAATGTATTTTTAGCAGAGCCCTAAGTTGATCTCTGTTTATATTAAACAGCGATGGAGGCTGCGGGAAGCAGGGGGGGGGGGGGGGGGTGGGGGGGGCAGCTCGTGTAGTCTTTCGCTGACGAAGCGCGGCACACTTCATAAGCTCCGGGGGGCTCTGTGGAAGAGCGCGTGCCAATCACTGCTGCTCCTCACTGTTAAAAAGCCAGATCGTTTCTGAAGGACATGACAACTAAATGTACTTCTCTTCCTAGATCTCCCTTCTCAAAAAAAAGACCGTATCCATAGCGGGTCCCCTTGAAGTGCAATAGTAATTGGGGTATCTCCCTTGGCTGCTGTGCTTTTCAGGATGTTAAGTGCTGTCTCTTGTCATGTCACCTTTTTTATGACAGTTGCCTTTCCTCCCCACCGTTGCTTTCAGTCATTTTACCGTTTTTTTCCAATGTGTGCTTTTGCAGAGGCGTAGAACTCTCTTGTTTTTCCTGTGATTTTGCGATCCCCATGGGGAAAACCGTCCAGCCCTTATGGACTCCGCATTTTCACCCTCCGTCGCCCCCCGAGACCCCCACCTGTACTCCGCAAGCGCAGACGGGGAAACATTTCGGCTGAGAAATGGACATGGGATCAGATGTGACACCCGGAAGTCCCCCTCCATGTCCTGGCCTGATGTCTCCTGTCCGTGTTGAGACAGGCGTGACTGAATCGGGGTGACAGACTGCGGCTCTCTGGGTGTATTTGCAGGGAAAGTCTGCGCTCAACTTTAAGGTTGGAGCCACAGAAAGGCTGAGTAGTTTACCGCTGTTATTTATGCACACGCTGCTTTTTTGTGTACTTTAACTGTATGGCTGTCATGACATCCTTACTTATAAGCATAAAACTCCGCACAGTCTGAAAACCGAAAGTCAACGGCGGGGGGAAAAAAATAAAACAAACGCTACCCCAAAAGCTAGAGTTTGCGGTATTTCTGTTGATAGAATAAGATTTACAACAGAAGATTCCTCTTTAAGATTAAATTTAAAACTGAAACGTAAAGTGTCTGTTAGTAATGCATTAATAAGAAAAGCGCATAGGTACAAAGTATTTTATGCTGCTGTTAAATCATAAAATTCTAGGCTAACTGTCCAAAACGCCTCGCTTAGAGTCTTTGCATAGGCCTACTGGTGATGTGGTTAAGGTTTTGCCTTTTGTCATGGCCTATAACGTGGTGTCCTCAGCAGAGATCTTCACCATTCTCTCCTAAATCATTCCTTTTTGCAAGCAGTGTAGATTAGGTTGCCTTTCGTTCGCCGTGTTATATGGTGATTTGTGTGACATAAAACGATGCAAGAACTCCGGTATAATGTTTAGAAACGGTGCCTGTAACGGATATAAATTATGCCTGTTATTCTGTGAAAATGCACATTTTTAAGAACACGCCAGATAGCAGTGAAAACATGAATACCAAATATAATAAACGTGCACAAACGCAACGACGGGGTGAATATTTCATGGCAGCTATTCTGTGATTTTAGCAGAATAACCACAGCTTTCATTTTCACAACTCAATTCTACGTGCCTTTACGGTCGCCTAAGAAATGGCACGTAATTATGTCAGCATTAATCCGACAGCACCCTCTCCTTTCCGCACAGGCTAATACACACGAGAGCCGCACGTGGCAGTACACAGAACGCGCCCCATCTGACAGTCGCGAGCCGGGGTTTCACTGTGCTTGACGAGAGCCACCCCCTTTCAAGTTAATATGGCAAGGCGAGACCCTGCAAGGCAGCAGCTCATTATACATTCCTGGGTTTAACACGTGTTTTCATTATTATACCTTTGTTTATTTTTTTGACAGACACATCTGTCTGTTGTTTCTCATATATTCTCGTGCTAAACAAAAAATGCTTTTGTTTCTACTACTATAAATAGACCCAGAATGTCAGTAGGAATGTATAGATTTAAATGTCATTTGATACAACATCAGCCTTTAAAGTTGAACACAGAAAACTAAATGTCTGTCTTAATTACTGTGGTTTAAAAATAACAGAACATAGATATATAAGCATACAACAAAGGCACTTGAGACTATGGTTTATATAATGCTATTTTACTGAAAAAAGTTTCATCCATCCATCCAAGGGTGTAACTTCGATTTGAACACTGAGGTCAACACAAAATTAGAGGGAGACATGATCATTGGGGCTGGGTTGTATTAGAAGGTTTTGATTTTAGGGGGTGTTACGACCCCCGTCCCTCCATAATTTACGCCCATGCATGAATGCATCAATCCATCCATCCACACTTACTTACAGAACAGGGTTTCAGTTAGCTGAGTCAGCATCCAGTCCAGGGTGTTCGCTGCCTCGTGCCCAGTGCATTCTGGGATTATCCCTATGCCACATATAGCATTAGAACTACTGTGGAAGCCGTACAGATTCATTTTGTTTGAGTTGGGGAAAAAACTGTATGATCAAGACCACAATGTCCTTTACCCAATATTCCAGTTTAAAGCTGTAATATTTCACTTGGTTTGACAGACATATAACACTCGGTAGAAAACGTCCCTGCCGGAAACTGAAGTTCAGGCCTCACTGTGGGCTGCCCCCTGGTGGAAAGCAGCGCAATGACGCCAGAAGAGGCATGTAGCAGTTTTGCAACTGGAAACTTGGAAAGGAAATCCACAATGGATTTCATCTATGTAACCCTTGTTATGACAGGTTCTGAAGGACTGACACGTGACTAACTAGTGGGGGTCTTGCTATGGGGGGGACAAGGTATCGATCCTAAGAGTCTTCAGTACAGGAGCATGTTGCAGACTACCTACTGCTGAAACCTCCACATTGACAGAAGAAATCATTAATGATTGGATAATGACTGGATCATCTCATATTCTGTTTTACAAACAAAGACCTAATTGTATCTAAAATCAATTTATGAAAAACAGAAATACAAAATTGATCAAAGGCAGTACAGGGAAAAAATAATTCTCAGAGAAAATGTTGTTTAAGTTATGGATGCGTTTTAGAACTGTTTAAGTTTTGATTCCATAAACATAGTTAGAAAACGTCGAATATCATCCAGAAGATGCTCGGTATGTCAAATGAACTACTGTTCCCATAATGCTTTGCAGGCGTCAATCGTGGACACGAATCCCGCGCCTCTCTGCGCGTCGATGACGTTTCAAGGACGTCTCCGTAGTAACCCTTGCCAATGCTGCTTACGAGATAACGGGGGAGTGGAAGGGAGCCGGGATTTTCGGTGTCGGTGACGGGAATTTCGAGTCCATCATTGGATTGGAACGGGCCGGACGGTGCGTTGCTGAGACGGGAAGGCCCAGTCGGAGCGCCGGGATTGTCAAACATGTGGAAAGTCAGGGAGCTCGTGGACAAGGCGTAAGTACCGCTAGCTTTTCGCCGCTCCCGGGAGGCCGCTGGCTCTACCTGTTTTGCCGAGAGTCGCGAGCCTCCCGGTGACGTCACGCCACGGACTCAGCTGATCCGCGCCTGTAATGGCCGCCTGTCCCGAGTACCAAGCAGGCTGTGACTGCTATATACGCCTGTATCTGCCCTATTTACACCCACCGCCTCTACTCTGATCGCTCCCCATTCTATCCCACACACCTAAAACGACCCCCCTGCTTCTTCCTGCGCTTTGTACCTGGCACCGTTTCTCCGTGGTGTGTGTATCTCCTATCCGTTTTTAAGAAATGTATGCAACTGGAACACGGTGCTTTTGTAGCGTCATGTATTGCTCTGCATATAGTGCTTAAACATTTAGCTTGATATAACAAAAGATATCCGGAATAAACTAGACCGCAGTCTGTATAACACATCAGTATTTTCCTCTTTAAATATATATATAAGCATTTTATATATTGATTATAGCATTACTGTATGACGTGAATGCAAAATACATTTAGAATTATATAGGTGGCATGCCTGTTAAGCGCAATGGTTTGTGAGCAACGACGTGCTAAATAAGTGACAATCGTTATGGAGACACCGTTACACTTTATTGTTACTTATATGGCGTTACAATGGCGCCATCTCTTGTGATGGGAGATCCATTACCTGGATAAGACCTGCTCTGTCTTCCGCAAAAACAATGAATGCAAGTGCGTGGAACACGTTATACCTGCCGTACCATATCCCTATGAAAGAGTTAGAACTGACGTCTGTCAAAAACATAACAGTGAAAATCCGGCAACAGCACAAATGCGACCTTTAATTGCCGATACATTAATTTAAGGACATGTAAACTGATATGTCAGATTCTTACTTTGTCCTGTAATTTGATATGCTTTGGCTTATGATCAATAACATTTAATGAGTCCTTCATCAAAAACTAATGATTGATTCGGAAGGATATAATCGCACCATCAGTAGCAATTCTCTTGATCTTCATAAGTTCTCTCTTGGAATAACCAAGGCAGGATGGCAGGTGACAGCATGGTGAACACAGATGTGTGGCTGATGTTCGATATCAGAAATTATAATTTTTTTTTGCTTGTGATGTATTGCATTCAGTGAACTCCGTAAAAAATTATTTTAAACTAAGTTACCTTTATGCAACTTATTAACCGCTGTATAAAATAATGTACTTTAAATGTATGGCTTGCATTGTCACCATTGTTGCATGTTAGGCCCAAGAGCAAGGCCCTTGACCACCCCCCC